>JANAVB010005598.1:25612448-25730907 GCA_029216955.1 Iris pallida
GAGGATACCTACTGGCTGCTCTTTATACGACAAACTTGGTCCAACTGTGATCTCGGAGTGATCAAGCACATGATTGTTGTCTGCCACGTACCTCCTCAGCTGAGATACATGGAATATGTCATGTACTCCCTCTAGTGACGGTGGCAATGCCAATCTGTAGGCAACCTCTCCAACACGTTCCAAGACATCGAAAGGGCCAATGTACCTTGGACTCAACTTGCCACATCCTCCGAATCGAATCGTGCCTCTAGTGGGGGATATCTTCAAGAACACATGGTCACCCTCTTTGAACTCCAAGGGTCGACGATTATCATCTGCCCACTGCTTCTGATGATCCTGCGCTTCTCGCAGGTGGTCCTGAATCTTCTTCACTGTCTTTACTGTGCTCAAGACCAACTCGGGACCCAATAGCTGTCGCTCTCCTATGTCGCTCCAACAAACAGGAGATCGACACTTCCTACCATACAACGCTTCAAACGGAGCCATCTGAATGCTCGCTTGATAGCTATTGTTGTAGGAAAACTCAATAAGATAAAGATGGTCCTCCCACGAACCGCCAAAATCAAGCATACACGCTCTCAATATATCCTCTAGCGTCTGAATGGTACGCTCTGACTAGCCGTCTGTCTGCGGATGATACGATGTGCTAAACTTCAATCGGGTGCCCAAACTCTCTTGCATGCTTCTCAAAAAGTGTGAGGTAAACCTCGAGTCACGGTCCGACACAATACTAATAGGCACACCATGCAATCTCACAATCTGCTCCATATACATCTCTGCCAATACCTCTGTCGACTGGCCCACTCTAAAACGTAAGAAATGGGCTGACTTCGTAAGTCTGTCAACAATCACCCATACTGCGTTACGTCCCTAGGACTCCGAGGAAAACCCGTGACGAAATCCATAGTAAAGTGCTCCCACTTCCACTCGATAATGGGTAGTGGCTGTAATAATCCGACCGTCCTCTGGTGCTCCGTCTTCACTTGTTGACATACCAAGCACTTGGCAACGAAACGAGCTATCTTCTGCTTCATTCCATGCCACCAATAATACAGTCGTAAGTCGCGATACATCTTGGTTCCTCCGGGATGAATAGAGTAAGTCAAACTGTGAGCCTCTGCCATCAGTTCCTGCCGTAGCTCTCCATTGGGAACATAAATGCGATTACCATATCGCAATGTCCCATCTACGTAGATCCTCAAACCTGTCTGCTCTCCTGCTTCAGTCCTCTCTTTCAGCCGTCGAAATCTAGCATCATTAGGCAATGCTGCCTTGATGCGCTCTACCAGTGATGATTGTACTTGAAGGTTGGCTAATACGCTGTCTGCTCCGGGCAATACTACTTCAATACCAAGCTGCTCCAAGTCTCTAATCAATTCCTTCTGTGTAGTCAGAAAGTGTGCCATGGGCTTACGGCTTAATGCGTCTGCCACGACATTAGCCTTGCCCGGATGATAATGAAGCTTGATCTCATAATCCTTCATCAACTCCAAGCAACGTCGCTGTCGTATATTCAACTCTTTTTGTGTGAACACGTACTTGAGGCTCTTATGATCAGTGTAGATATCAACCTTCTCGCCGTACAAGTAGTGTCTCCATAGCTTCAAGGCAAAGATAACCGCTGCGAGCTCTAGATCGTGGGTCGGATAATTCTTCTCATGCACTCTCAACTGTCGCGATGCATATGCTACTACACGACCATGCTGCATCAATACACATCCTAATCCCTTCCCGGATGCGTCGATGTAGATCACAAATCCTCCTGGGCCCGATGGTTGTGTCAGGATCAGTACTGTGGTCAATCGCTTTTTCAACTCGTTAAAAGCGGCTTGACACTCGTCTGTCCATACAAACTCCTGATCCTTGCAAGTAAATTGAGTCATAGGCCCCGCTATTCGAGAGAAATCTTCTACGAACCTTCGGTAGTAACCCGCAAGTCTGAAGAAACTTCTCACTTCAGAAGCTGTTGTGCGAGCGGGCCATGATTTGACTGCTGTGATCTTCTCTGGGTATACTGATATACCATCGCCCGTAACAATATGACCGAGAAATGATACCTCCTTGAGAAAGAAATCACACTTGCTAAGCTTCGCAAAGAGTCTCTCGTTCCTCAATGTTTCCAAAACTATCCGTAGATGCTGCTCGTGCTCCTCTTGTCTCTTGGAGTAGATCAAGATATCGTCTATAAAGACTACTACAAATTTGTCCAAGTACTGATGAAAGATCTTGTTTATTAAATTCATGAAAACTGTGGAAGCATTGGTCAAACCGAAAGGCATGACCAAGAACTCGTAGTGTCCATACCTCGATCGAAAGGCTGTCTTGGCAATATCTTCCTTCCGAACCTTCAATTGGTGATAGCCCGATCGTAAGTCAATCTTGGAGAATACTTTTGCTCTACTCAGTTGGTCAAATAGATCGTCTATACACGGCAAGGGATACATGTTCTTCACTGTCACTGTATTCAATGCTCTGTAGTCGATGCACATGCGCACGGACCCGTCTTTCTTAGGCACAAAAAGAAAGGGTGCTCCCCATGGTGACGCACTGGCACGAATAAATCCCTTCTCTAATAAGTCATCAATTTGCGTTTTTATCTCTACCAACTCCTTGGGTGCCAGACGATATACTCGAGATAAAATAGGCTCGGCTCCGGGAATAAGCTCAATAGAAAACTCAACATCTCGGTCAGGTGGTAGTCCTGGCAACTCCTCGGAGAATACATCCTCGAACTCGGTGATAATAGGGTGCTGTGGGGTGTCATGCATCATCATATGTGTTCCCGATGTGGGTGTATCACAACTATCTCCGTCTTCTTTGGTGAACTCAAACTCTGTCGCATTCGGTGGTCTAAAGATAATACTTCTCCTATGGCAGTCTATGAGAGCGAAATGCTGGCTCAACCAGTCCATTCCAAGAACCACATCGAATATCGGCATAAGAAATACAAGAAGTCTTGCCATCATCTCTCTGCCATTTATCACTACAGGACAAAGTCTACAAACACCACTAACAGGTACAACTCCTCCTCCAGTGAGGATTTTAACATTCTTAGCTAAGGGTGTGATGGGAATGCTGTGTCTAGTGGCAAAACTAGTAGCTATAAATGAATGTGTGGCTCCAGTATCAAATAATATAATAGCAAAAAAAGATGCAACTAGAACCATACCTGCTATAACCTCCGCCTCTGTCTCTATATCATCAACAGCAAGTGAGAATGCCTGCCCATAATTTTGTCCCGGGCCCTGAGCTCTGGCCTTGTTGTACTGTGTGCCTTGGGGAGGCAATGGTGGACGAGGTGCTCCTGCTATGGGCTGTGGTGCTGGGAGAGCTGGGGTTGTGGGTCTCAGATTTTGTCGAGCTTGTACTATTGCATGTTGCTCCGGACAATCCTTGAGCATGTGCTGATTGGATCCACATCTCAAGCATAATCCAAGGCGAGTCCTGCAGTCGTTCTAGATATGTCCTTGTTTTTTGCAGTAATGGCAAATGGGCTTCTGATAAGTTGAGGGCCTCTGCTGGAACTGTCCTGTGGTCCTCCTGATAGGTCCACTCTGAGTAGTTCGGGCTGATGTAACTGCTGGGGTATGGCACCTCGATGTCTGCTGCTGTTTCTTACGAAGAATCTCTTGAGCACGAGCTTCTTCCAAGACAGCTGAATGGGAGACTCGAGACTGAGTAGTCGTATAAGACTTGAGCTCTGGTGCAAGCCCCTGGTGAAATCTCCTCGTCTTCTCTAACTCTGTCAGAATCAATCCCGCACCAAATCGACTCAGGCGATTGAACTCCGAGTCATACTCATCAACTGTCATATTCCCTTGTTTCATATGAAGGAACTGGTCATAGAGACCATCTCGAACATGAATAGGGAAGAATCTCTCATAAAATGCATCATAGAACTGCTTCCAGGTGATCCCAGTGCCTAATCGTCTCTCTTCCGCCTTCCACCAGTGGTGAGCATTATCTTCTAACAGTAGGTCCACTGCTGTCATCCAATCTCGAGCTGGCAACTGGGATGCCTTCAGTAGCTTCTCGGTACTAATAAGCTACTGTGACACCTCTAATGGCTTCTCCATCCCTCTAAAGGCCTTGGGGTTCATATCTGTGAAATTCTTGATAGAGCCTTCATAGGGATGCAGAGCCGGTACTGGTGCTGGTACTGGAGGTAGTGGTGGAGGTCTAGCCATGGCTACCATCATCGTCTGGCTTATTAGCTCAGTCTGTTACCACTGAGCCTGCATCATGGTATACATAAACTGAGTAGTAGGGCTCCCATCTGTCGGTGGTGGAGGCATCTGAGGTCCCGACTGTGGGGGAAACTGCTGAGAGAATAGTGGTGGAGGAGGCAGTGGTACATTCCCTCTCGGTGGCATGGTAGTAGTCTGTCCAGCCTGGCTGCCTGGGGTTGCTGCGATATTTGGGTACTCTGTCGTCGGTGTCGTAGTAGGCTGCGATAGTTCTGGCTGGTAGGGTATCGCTGGAGTCATGGGAGGATTTTGTCCCTCCGGAGTAGTCTCCTCGCTAGATGTGAGGGCCAAGGCAGAAGTGCGTTCGCTACGTAGATTCATTCTGTTGGCACGAGGAAGATGAGTTGATATTGGGAAAGATTAGATATGAAGTAAATCGAATAATCAAGGAAGTTTCGAAAAGATTGGAAGCCAAGGGATAGTAGTAGTTCTGGATGAGATATTCTTATTCCTATATGCAGGCTTATTGGGCACAGTCATGTAACCCAACAATATTAAATCTGACCTGCATGGGCCACCACAAAAACATGTAACGCCCCAGTCCCAAAATACGTAGGACCGAGTACGTGAACATGCCAGCTGCACATATACGAAGAATATTCCAATATATGGAATCCTCATATATGCACATAAGCTGTAAACAAAAATAATCACAGGCCAGAATAACATATCTAATCTCATCACAGCTCAACACAGAAGATAATAGAGTCCAAATAAATAAATAAGAGTAACAAGAGATAGCCGGGTGAACATACTCACTCCAAACAGCTATGAAAAATAGTCTCACAAGATCGGAGTCCAACTTCCGCAAAATAGAAATAAAAGAGATGTAAAATAATATCCACTAATGTCTCAAATATAGAATAGACTAGAAATCAGTAGTGACTGTCTCGTCATCAATGTAGGATAGGTCCAATGCCGCTCCGTACTCCTGTGGAATATCGTCTAAACCTGGAGAGATAACCAGGTCCTCAGGGGACATAGCAAGATACAAGAAACACAATGCCATATAAACTGTGACAGTATAATAAGAGAAAAGGTATGCACGAAATCGAGTTCCTGACCATTCTACTGTGAATATGCAGTTGAGATACAATCCTTCGACGTATGAGCCCTGGCTATAAATGGGATCGGCATAGTTCCCATAGAGGGTACCAGGGGCCTACGTCCATAACGCTCGAGAAGCATCAGAGGGTAACATGTGCAAGGGGCTACGTCCATAACGCTCTGAAAAACGTCAGAGGTCGCCTGGAGCCTGCGTCTCCGGAGGAGCGCACAGGTAATCAGGGAAGTGAAAAGAAGCCCATACGTCAGGTATTGTTCTCCCCACCCAATGCCTAGTATCATGTTCTCCATGACTGATATGAACCTCTAGTAACCGCCAAGTCTTCTAACATGCAATACTATTGGCAATTACTCCTATCCGTCGCACGCTCCATACGTATCGGTGGCCAGCCGACTACGCAGAAACGTGTCCTACATGTGACTCACATTACGTAATACAACAAGTGTCAAGGCCATATGAGATATACCAATACCTCAACATCAATGGGTGGTCAATAAGCTAAGTCAATGCAAGAGAATAAATAAAGCAAGAAAAACGATCGATAGAGTCGCCTGCACCCAAGTGTGACTTGGACGCACAGTTTAAATATCACGAAACAAATGCTGAAAATAGCAACTGAAAATAAGAACATAATAATCACAGAGTAAGGTGGCAAGGTATCTTGCCTGCGGTACGAGAAGGGCAAATCCAAGAGTAGCAAGTATCAGCACCAAAACTCACAAGTCACAGATGACTCCAAACGCTAAAACAAACATCAAAAATGATTTCAGTGAAGAAGATATACCTAGGAAATGCCTGTCCAAAAGTCAAATTCTGGAACAGGGGCAAAACCGTAATTTCGGGTCAAAACGATGTCCGCCGTTGGACCCACTTTACACCGAAACGTGTGCCAAAGTCTATGGTCTCTAAATTCATCAAACTACATGTCTACGGTTTCAGTTTGAGGAGAGGAACTCAATGGTATGTCCAGTTTTGGATTCCGAGGAGCCGTGTATAAAATCGCCCGTTTGAGTGGGTCGCGGGCCCGCCAAAAATGGGTTCCGATTCGACCTTCTCAGAATTGAACCAAACTTGGCATGCAGGACCAGAATTTTGATCCAGACCTGTTGGCGCAAGTTTTGTCTCGATTCGATGATTGTACACGAAGTTATGGGCAAGTTTTTGAAATGCCGATACGGGGGTATCTCGACGGATACGCGTTGGTTTCGTCGCGCACACGCGACGAAACTGAGTTCCGTCAGTTCCCACACGTCTGCAATGTCCATACGCGCCTTTCGATGCGTATATCATGCGACCATGTCGCCCGGTTTGTCGGGGCGTACGTCGTATCAGACAAAATTTTCTAAAATCTTTTATTTTGAAACCAGTTTTTCACTCAAGTTTAACATGGAATTAATTCTCACACAGAAATCAAAATACCGATCTATCAGTTGTGTTTCAATCATGGTTATGTCATCTTCACACGTGTTTAATTAGTTTCTAAAAAATCTCGACACATAGTTCGGAATCTGGCTTCTAAGTTGAGGTTTTGGACTGCCCTAAAACTGTTCCGTTCCGACAGTTTTTCGGGAATTTGGTTTCGAAATACTGAGCGATATATGGGGTTTCGCTCGATTATACCAGAGAGGGTTTTGAGAGGGTTATATCTACTACGCATAGCATTCGATAGATCAAACTTTCGTCGAACAGATTTAAAGAAATCGGAATTGGAAGATGGGTACCTGAGTTTTTCGAAAACAGAGTATCCTCTGTTAACTGTCACTCCGAGCGATTGGATGGCGATCCGAACGTCGACAACGACCAGCAGGAGATCGACGGTGAGCACGGGGTGTGGGGGAAGGTTGGGGCCTTGGGTCGAGAGGTTTTGGATTATGAGAGGGGGTTAGGGTTTCGGTTTCGATGAGCAGATTTATATACTGCCGCTACTGCTAATTCGAATAGGACTAATACTAAGGCTCGGGTTGCAAGTATTACAATTGTAGCTGGGCTGCTATGTCCCAACATGGGGGCGTGGGGTCGGGCCCACCCCCTTGCAGCCGCTGGTGCGTTCAAAGCTATTAGGGGGGTCGGGTATTATGAATGGTAGCAGTTGAAGCTGCTTTCAATTACAATAGGGGGTCGGCTGAGGTGGACTGGCCCACGTGGCTGGTCCCCTCTACACATTATTTTTTAACAAATAGTAACTTTATATATATATATATATATATATATATATATAAAATATATATATATATTAAGCAAGCAATAAACTCCTAAAAATTTACCAATAAATTTCCTAAAATTTTAGAATTTACTATATACCTTATTTAATAGAAATATTAACAGCACACATATAATATATACACACATGCATTTATACTTACGTACACATACCAAATAAATTCTAAATAATATAAAAAAATAATTTTTAAGGCACTAAAATAGTTTAGGAAAATATTGGGGGTTTACAGTACGCCTCCTGGAGTGCCTCTTATGCTTCTGTCTTGGATAAACATCATAGAAGAAGTTTGTCGTATGAACGACGATACAGCATTTTGGTAGACATGTCGTAGAAGAACCGGAGAGAGCATCGCTTAACAGAAATAGCTTCATTCAGGTCATCGGGTAGGATTTCGTAGATTGCGTAGTCTATGAATATGAATCGCAATCTTGAATGTCAACATTAGTGTCTATTTGTACTGAGTAACTTAGACACGTATGTAGATTGTTCTCGGGCAAACTAGCTCTTGCCCCTTTACCGTGTCAGTATATTAAGTTCCAACGGGAGCTGCCAGAGAAGCGGCGAGACCAACTAGTGCATCAGTTCCAAGTTTTGCAATCGTGGTACATGTTCTATGAAGAACCTTGTGAAGGTAGAAATGATATCGATTGCTGCCTTGTGGTAAAGGAACATATCTTCATGTTGGACCTCGTATTTTCTTCATACCTGGTTGATAATCAATTTTGAGTCATCATAGGTCTTGATGCAGTCAACCCCCAACTATTTAGTGAGCTGGAGTCTGATAATGAGAGCATTATATTCAGCAACGTTATTGGTACATAACTCCATGAGAGAGTATACACGGTAGATGATTAAGCCATCAAGAGTGATGAAGACGACTCCGACCCCTGTAATGATCTTGCCCTTCGGTCCTATTCTTGAAGCGCTGTCAAAGAACATGCACCAAACAGGATTGTCTGAGACGACATTGGACTCTAGGACTTCATCGAAAATATTGTCGTAGAGTTTTGATGTCTCTGGCACAGGGTATGCCACCAAGAAGTTGGCCAATGCTTGGTCTTTGACTGCCTTTTATGGGACGAACACCATGTCATAAGGAGTCAAGAGTATCACCCATGTGGCTAATCACGAGTTTAAAGCCCCTGGCTTAGTCATGAGGACTCTGAGGGGGTTGACTCAGAAGACGACGTGGATTGTCTGTCCGGCCACATAATGGTGCGTCTTCTGAATGACGAAGAGCTGAGCTAGATACTCCTTCTCCACAGGATTATACCGATGCTCTACCCCAATTATGGTCCTGCTGAGATATTAGATTGCAAATTCATGGCCTTTGCTGCTTCTCTGGGCTAGTAAAGCACCAAAAGAATGGTCTATAGCTCGAACATAGAGCAGGAAGGGCCTTCCCACGACCGGTGCCACCAGTAGTGGAGGACTAGTGAGGTACTTTTTGATGTCGTCGAACGTGCGCTGGCATTCTTCGGTCCAGACATACGAAACTCCTTTCTTCATGAGTTTGATGAAGGGTTGACATCGACTAGAGAGATTTTCTATGAATCTTTTGATGTATGCCAAGCGTCCTTGTAGGCCTCGAAGCTCACGGAGATTCTTTAGGGGAGCCATGTCCAAGATCGCCTTACTCTTCTCAGGGTCAATATGAATATCCTTGGCTGTAACGATGAAGCCCAAGAACTTGCCACTGGAGACTCCCAAGATAGACTTGGTTGGGTTCATCTTTAGTCGATGTGTCCGCATCAAGTCAAACACCGTCCTCAAGTCATCCAAATGGCTAGATTTCTTTTTATTTTTGACGGCAATGTCATCAACGTAACATTCTACCATTTTTCAGAGGTATTTGTAGAATATGGTACTCATAGCCCTCTGGTATGTTGCTCCCACATTCTTCAACCCGAAAGGCATCACTGTGTAACAGTATATCCCTTTTGGAGTCCGGAATAAAGTATGCTTCTAGTCTTCGGCGAACATTTTGATCTAGTTGTAGCCTGAGAAACCATCCATGAAGGACATACGCTCAAATCCACAAGTGTTGTTAATCATCACGTCGATGATCAGGAGGGGGAACTCGTCTTTTGGACAGGTCGAGTTGAGATCCATGAAGTCTATGCAGACCCGAATCTTTTCGTTCTTCTTAGTGACTAGGACAATATTGGCCACCCAATCCGGATGTTGCTCTTCACGAATGAAGCCACTCACTATGAGTTTGTCAACTTCTTTTTCGATATCATCTATGATATTGGAGCAGAAATGACGATATTGCTGTTTGACAGGCTTAGCATCGGGCAAGATATTGAGGTGGTGTATGGCAATTTACGGGTCTAAACCCGATATGTCTTCATAGCTCCATGTAAAGACATCGATGTACTCTCGGATAAGCTGTATCAGAGATTCTTTGTCTTTTCCAGTCAAACTTTTGCTGATGAAGACGGGTTTAGGGGAAGCCTTATCTCCCAGCTCGACTTGACCTCATCTTCAGTGGAAGGTTCATGCTGTTCGAAGCGACATTCCTATTGGGATCCCAGGCGTTGAGTCCAGGGTTCATCCTCAAAGAATTTGATTATTTGTTCTTCATCCTCGACTGGAGGATCTGCAGAGACCATATTGACGGACAGTATCCGTTTGAAGGCTTGGCCGATACTGGTATCAGAGTCCTAGGTTGAGGAGTTGGAGGAATGTGAATGCATAGGACCTCCGGCTCTGAATTCTCCAAAGTTGTTATGGGTGTAACGTAACCCAACCCCCGACGAGTACATTGGTAGTAATTTTGGGACTTTCTCTTTGGAGCACGAAGTTGTAAAGGAAGAAGTCGGCCTTTGTCATAGTTCGGTCCTTTGTCGTTGTTCAAGTCATAACCCATTTTTTGGATAAGGTCTTTGGCTTGAGTATTGTAACGGTAGAATTGCATCTTGCCATTATTGGGTTCTGGTTCTACCGGAGCCAGCCGCTGAGGATGCTCCAATCGACCGAAGATGATGGGTTCTTCCTCTTTCTTCCTTGTTGGAACCAAGAAGTAGGTGCCTCGGGGAGAGACAACTCGGCTTATGCGATTAGCAGTTGTCACTTGTGTTTGTAACATGTACAGTCTATAAAATACTTAGTGTTCCAGTGTGCACACGAGTAATTCAAAGATAACTTTCTATTAATGAAATGAGAAATCTTATCCCGAGGGATTACATCATCTAAGGAGTGTGCCTCGGTATCGACGCATATGTAGTCTCTCAACTCTTCATTTGTGAGCACTTGGGCTGCCATGGAAGAGGGTGGAGGATATTTTCCCTTCAACTTGACTACCAAGGGGGCTGTAGTCGGAGGTTCCTACGACCTTAGAGTTGGCTTTAGAGCCTTCCAGGGAAGCTTTATTTGTATAGACTCCTGGCTAGTAGTTGATATCGTCGAAGGCGACCGAGCCAAAGCCTTTTCTCGAAGCTTGATGATGAGAGGAGCTGACATCTTGGGAGGTCTCTCCTTCAATCTAACCCTCAATGGTTCTTCTGCCATAGCCACGCTTTCTGGTACAGTATCTGCCTTGTCGTCGACATCATTGGCATTATCGTCCCATGGGACTGACTTGTACAGCTCAGCATCTGTACAGTATATTTCGAGTCCACGAAATGGATCGATGTCAGCAACCTCGATCTTGATAGTCCCATCGCTGGCCATATACTTCATGCATTGGTGGAGATTGGAGGGCACGATCATATATTCATGAATCCATGGTCGACCCAATAGTATGTTGTAGTTTATATCATCATCAATGATGTAACAAGTCACGTCTGTCTGAGATCTCCTATTTGGCATTTCAGGCGAATCTTGGCCAAGGGCTCACTCTTTCCAGCGTTGAAGCAGCTGATTCTAGTGTTTGACGCAGTCAGTCGATGCATCGGGATCCCCAAAGCTTGGAGTAAACTCCGAGGGATGATGTTAAGAGAAGACCCATGGTCGATGTGGATACGATCGACCTTAATGGCACCAACATACCCCATGTAGTACAGGGGCCTATTGTGCCGGTTGTTCTTCAGCAACATGTCCTGCTGAGTGAAGGTAATGTTAGGAATCACCTCGACCATACTGTGCCAATGTAGGCAAGTGGCAGGATCCTCCTTAGGTGGTTGCACCTGAGTTAGAAAGGAGTCAACATTCTGTAAAGCTTTGCTGAGGGCGTCTCGAGTCTCTTTGGAGAGATGGAGGAGCACGAAGAGTGACAGTCGAGCCGGAGTATTGGCAACCTGTGCCAATATATCAAAGTTGTAGGACTTGATCGGCTCTACAGCCGAGTCTTTTCTCAGAGGTTTGTCAAAGCAAACCTCCTTCTGCCTCTATTTATCTGCAGTAGGGGTTTGAGACGGGCCTTCTTCTGACGCCTCAAGGGCAAAGGCCGTAACCGGTGGAGATGTTTCTTCTTTTGGTGCTTGGTTAACTTCTCGCTAGTGAGTCGAACAAGTGGTAACCAGAGTGTCATCAGTCGATGTAGAGGCCATGCGACATGATTTGACTTTCTTTTCCTTGACAGAGTGCGCTACAGGCATCATCATGTTTGGGGTAAGATCAGGGTGGACCCACTTAACTTTGCCTCGTGGCGTTGTAAATGGGATGAGGCCTTAAGCGTTGTCACGGGCCGGTAGAAGATTGACAACTTCTATCGTTGCTCTCGAGATGGGGACGAATCTGTCTTGAGCCTCTGTCTTCAGAAAACTTTTGAACTGGAGAGTGACCATATTAGCAGTAACAGTATTTTCTTCATTGTCAGGTAAGATGACTTTGGCGTCGATGAGGCACTAGATCTGCCTTTTCAACACGTAGCAATCACGTGTTGAATGGTGAACATACTAGTGATAGTGGCAGTATTTTGGATTGTCTACTTTTTCCACTTCGTCGGGACGCTTTGGAGGCAGGAGTTGAAGCTTGCCACCCCTTGTTGTCACGACCCGCACCCTAGAGTAAGGGCACGAGACGTGGTTACGTCCAGCCTATGCCGCAGCGTCAGTGGTAGAACGCTGTCCTAGGTCACAAGATCTAACAATATAATTCTAACAGTTTATACTCCCCGAATGGGTGTGACATAGCAGAATGTAAATTCAATCACAACTAAGGAAGAAGAAGCACGATATAATATAGAACTTAAAGAAATACAGATGATCAGAAAGTCTAAGATAACATCTCAGCAATATCCAGAATACATGGTCCCAGCTACTGAATATGAAAGAATATATACAACTCAGAATCTCAAGACAAAAATAAGTCTAGCTAAAACAGTCTCAAGATAACATAAGTAAGATAAGGCCTAACTAAGCTAGTCTAGGCAATAGGGGTAATGTCCTCAGCTAGAGTTGGGTCCTCCTGAGAGTCCAGCTCACAAGTGTCGTGTAGGGCTGTCCCGTAGAAGGTATCCCCACAGGCCTCCTCCTCGTCTTCTGTAATATTTTCAACAGGTCCAGTCAGGACAGGAGCGAGCACAATACATCTCAACAGTTCATAGCAGGTTAGAAAATATAATCATGCAGTAAAGTAAGATACAGGTACTGAAGAAAATACAGTATGTAAACAGGGAGAGAACTGTAATAGAAATATCTACTATACATAGAGAGCTAACAGTGTCTAGTGAGTCAGAGTACAATATAGACATGTAAATGGCATAGGATGATTCTGATGCTACAATATGGAATGATTCTGATGCTACACTACTTGGATATTATTCACATGTCTACTTCTACTCCCCCGTACCCCCAATCAATACACAAGGATCCAACCAGGTTAGGTTATGATTCCATACAAAGGCCCCCGAAGGGTGGTACATAGAAGTCCCATAAATGGGAATTCTGGGAAACCCAATAAATGGGATAAGGATTCAAGGAAGACTTTGTGATCATAAGAGTACATGTCACAAGTGATCAATGAACCAATGAAGCATAGTGATACGTCATGCAAGTAAAACGCACAGAACATGTAGTACCCGATGCTCCTTGAAGGGATAACATCTCAAGAAAGGATCCATATAGTACTAATCCGTGTGACCAACGTGACAGTATCAAGTAAAGTAATTTAAAGCAGAAAAATAATTCTAAGCAGGATATGAAATGATCAGAGAATGTACTCGCCTGGTATCTGAGTGTCTGGATGAAATGTACTGTCCGATGAGAGGTGTCTGGCTCCTAATCAGAACAGCACAAGTCACAACAAGTCTAAAATGATAACAAGATACAATTCAATGCATTCTAAATGAATCTAGGTCAATCTAGGCCAAAGTCAACTCTTGGTCAACTCTGGTCAACCCTAGAAGTCAAACTAGGTCAACTATGGTCAAACTAGGTCTAACAAGTCTAAACTAGGTCAAACAAGTCATTCTAGGTCTAACTAGTCCATACTAGTCTAAACAAGGCTAAACTAGCCTATGCTAGCATACCAAGTCCATACAACCTATACAACACAAGGTCAAAACCAAACATCACACAACCTAGTTTGCATCTAGGCCTACACATGGAATCACATAGTAAATATATATATATATATATATATATATATATATATATATATATATATATATATATATATATATATATATATATATATATACATATGGCTACCCATATGTACACCACACATACATATATATATATATATATATATATATATATATATATATATATATATATATAATGGTACACCCTACATATATGTATCCACATATATACATAATACATTATATACATTATTAGATATACATACATATACATTACTCACACATTCATATATTACATACATATATATAGATATTCATATATATTATATACATACATGTATATATAGAGAGAGAGGAGACATGTGTGTGTGTCTATGTGTCAAGAGAGTGTGTGTGTGTGTGTGTGTGGCTGTGTGTGAATGAGAGTCCATGTGTGTGTGTGTTAGAGAGACAATATGTGTGGGTGTGAGAGTGAACCCTAGGTGATAGTGTGAAAGAGTGTAACAGTTAGTGCCTGTGTGTGTGACTGAAACAGTGAGAGACAATATGTGTGTGTGTGTGGGTAGATGAGAGGAAATGTGAGGGTGTGGACATTATACATAAGAGTGTGACAAAGGGTGTGTGTCTTAAAACAGTGAATAGAAGCCCCCAATCAGTTTTCAGTTTAACCCTTCAATTCTCCATTCATTCAACCCAATTCCATTTCAGTTCTCAGTCCCAAACAATCTCAGATTACTCAGAAAATAGGAAAGGAACCAATTTATCATTTACAAAACAGTTCCATATATCAAAACCTTATTTCGAATTCAATACATAACCAAACAACCCCAAAATCATACCATAGTTAGATTATAAGTAGGAGAACTACTTTAGGGTTTTAAACCAATGTTTAATCAGCATTTAAATAGGTAAAATCGACTGCCAAGTTCAAATATGAAAACTGGAACAAAACTGGAATGTTCATGAATCAAAAATTGGGTAAATGACAATTGACACATAATAACGAACCAAAATATGAAATTATCGGTTGGTAATGAAAATATATTATGTAAGTGTGTCCCAGTGTCCAACACGTTTCCACCATTATGACACAAACGTGTCCAAACTAAATGGAACTCAAAATAACATAACTGGACACTGCACAGATGTGCAGTCTCGTGCACAGATGCACGCATGTCGTGCACCCGACACAGTACAACCCAACCCTCGTGCTCGTGCACAAGGATATGCCTAGTTTAGGTCTTTGTGTCCATCACCCTGACTCGTGTCCTGGTACGTCGTGTCCAGAGTTATCCGCCCGTATCAGTGGCCGAAAAGTCGACTGAACAACTCAGTAGAAAACCAGTGTAATGGTGATTTCTCCCTCGACACGCCACATGGTCATCTGAAACTTGACACGTGGCGTGTCAGTCAGTGCCCCATGGTGTGTGTCGAGTTTCGTGTCCTCTAGTCTCGTGATGTGTCCGATACAGTCCCCGAATGGCAGGACAGTGCAGCCCGTGCGCGTGCGGCGTATCCAATCTGACACGAAACGACACCAAATCACTCCCAGTCAACAAGAATCATGTAAGCCACATCAAAACAATATTTTCTATTCAAAAACTTTCACAAATTTAAATCGAAATGCCCGTTGGGATATTTCATCAAACACTTAAATCCTAGGACTGATACGTGTCCATTTAGGACACAAAAACCTACAGAAATCTAGGGTTAGCTAGGGGACCCTTAGATCTAGGTCATTATGCAATAAAAATAGCATCTAACATTGAGTTTTAGTAAATTACCTAATGGTGTCACAAGTCCTCAAAAAGCTTCAAAGAATGGTGTCTCCTTGCTCCCCAAACTCCACCAAATTACTATAAACTGAGAAATAAATATAACAACAGCAAGAAAACTTAATTTAAAACCTATTGCAATTTGTTTGAGGGGAAAAAGAGTTAATTTAGATTTTCTAGGAATTTATGAAGATGGAGACTCACCTCTTTCTAAACTTGTTCTTTCCTAAAGAGGCTAGCCCTAAATAGAGGAGAATATTTATAGGGGGATTCCTAATGCTAGGTGGCCGGCCACATGGATTAGGGTTAGGGTTTGGCTAATGGGTTGGGCTATGGGTCAAGTTGCTAGTTAATGGTTCAAACCACAAGTCATGACTTGTGTCTAAAAAGCCTTCTATTCTAACTTGGGTTTAAATGACTAAACCATAGGTTAACTCTAGTCTAACTCGGGTTACATGACCTAACCAAGTCCAAACACAACTAGGGTTAGCTTCTAGGTTAGCCTACCAAGTCAAAGCTAGTCAAAGTCAACCTAGTCAACCTTCATTCAAACAATTCCAAAATAAATCCTAAAATTCCCATAAATTTAAATAAATTCAAATAACCTAAAAAATGACAAAAATTCCTTCAAACTAGAAATCTGGTAGTGACAAATCTACCCTCCTTAAAAGAATTTTGTCCTCGAAATTGAAAGGTGAAATGCAACTGATGAGAAGGATAGAAAGTATACCTCACGGTCCAAAAAGATATGGGTAACGCTCGCGCATCTCATCCTCCCGCTTCCAGGTAGACTCTCCTAGAGAATGATGCCTCCATGCGACACGTACCAAGGGTATCACCTGGTTCTTCAGAACCTTCTCCCGTCGATCCAGTATCTCCACTGGCTGCTCTGGATAGCTGAGAGAGGGTCCAACCTCAATCTCCGAATGATCGAGTACATGGCTAGGATCAACCATGTACCGTCTCAACTGTGATACATGGAATACGTTGTGGACCCCCACTAGTGCAGGTGGCATGTCTAGCCTATATGCCACGTCACCGACTCTTCCGCTGATAACGAAAGGACCGATGAAGCGTAGGCTAAGCTTCCCACCTCCACCAAAACGTATTGTACCACGAGTCGGAGATATCCTCAAGAAAACCTGGTCTTCAACCTAATCACAAGCAAGGTCTCAATTAATTATGATAAACAAACATGATCAAAATCACAAACAAACAAACCTAAATCTAATCCTACTCTAATCTGTACCTCAAACTCCAACGGCCTCCGGTGGCTATCGGCCTAGTGCCGATGTCTGTCCTGTGCCACGCGAAGTCTGTACCTGATGAGCTTCACCTTCTCGGCTACGTCAACAACCATTTCTGGCTCCAGTAAAGCTCGTTCACCAACATCATTCTAAGATAAGGGTGTACGATACCTACGCCCGTATAGAGCCTCGAAAGGTGACATCTCAATGCTGGCCTGGAAACTGTTGTTGTAAGCAAACTCCACCAAATATAGATGATCCTCCCAGGAACCACCAAAGTCCAGGACGCACGTCCGTAGCATATCCTCAAGTGTCTGAATAGTCCTCTCTGACTGTCCGTCCGTTTGGGGGTGGTATGCAGTACTAAACTTGAGCTGAGTGCCCACGCTAATCTGCAGACTCCTCCAGGAATGGAAAGTAAAGCGACTATCCCGATCTGAGATGATGCTGACCGAAACTCCATGAATCCTGACTATCTGCCGCATTTACATCTTCGCCAGCCTCTCTGTAGACGTACCCACCTTGAATGGCAAGAAGTGGGCCAATTTGGTCAACCTGTCAACGATGACCCAAATCGCGTCTTTCCCTCCTGGTGTACGCGGCAAACCAGATACGAAATCCATAGTGATATGCTCCCATTTCCACTCGGGAATGGGCAACGGCTGCAATAATCCACCGGGCCTCTGCCTCTCTCCCTTGACCTGCTGACAGACCAAGCATCTAGCTACGAAGCGAGCTACCTTCCGCTTCATCCCGGACCACCAAACATGCTCCCTCAGATCTCGATACATCTTGTTGGCACCAGGGTGTATAGAGTACTGAGATTTGTGGACCTCCTGCAAAACCTGCTCTCTGAGCTCTTCGCTGGACACACATAACCTGGAACCGTACCTCAAGGCACCATCCTCTGCAAGAGAAAACTCACCCTCCAGCAATCATGCTCGAACCTGCTCTCGGAGACACCGCAGAGCAACGTCCTCAAACTGAGTCGCCTTGATCCTCTCCACCAAGTCTGATTGAATCTGCATACCCCATAACTGCATCTGCACTCCGGGCAAGATCACCTCAATCCCAAGGCTCTCCAATCAGCAAGCAAGTGACGGTCCGTAGTCAAACATATGGCTGTCGGATACCTACTCAAGGCATCGGTAACCACGTTGGCCTTCCCTGGGTGATACTGAAGTAGGATGTCAAAGTCCTTCATCAACTCTAGCCATCTGTGCTGCCTCATGTTCAACTCCTTCCGAGTGAACACATACTTTAAGCTCTTATGATCTGTGAAGATCTTCACCCTCTCTTCATACAGATAATGTTTCCACAACTTTAGAGCAAATATCACCGCTGCCAGCTCCAGGTCGTAGGTAGGGTAGTTCTTCTCATGGAGACGCAATTGCCTGGAAGCATAGGCAATCACCTTCCCATGCTGCTGTAAGACACAACCCAGCCCCTTTCCTGAAGCGTTACTATAAATAGTAAATTCCCCTGATCCTGAAGGTAATGTCAGAATCGGAGCTGTCGTAAGCCGCTTCTTCAACTCATCAAAAGCTGTCTGACACTCCTCTGACCAAACAAACTCAGTATCCTTTCGGGTCAACCGAGTCAACGGCTCTGCAACCCGAGAAAAATCTTGCACAAATCTCCGATAATATCCTGCCAGCCCCAGGAAACTCATGATCTCTGCAACTGAAGTCGGCACTGCCCATGCCTCAACTGCTACGATCTTCTTGGGGTCAACTGAGATACCATCTCCAGTCACCACATGCCCCAAAAAGTCCACCCGGTCCAAGAAAAACTCACACTTGGAGAGCTTCCCGTAGAGCTGCTCCTTCCTGAGAGTCTCCAGCACGATCCTCAAATGCTCCTCGTGCTCCTACTCAGTCTTGGAATATACCAAGATGTCGTCAATGAACACCACCACAAACTGATCTAGGTACTGGTGGAACATCTTGTTCATCAGGTTCATAAATACTGCTGGTGCATGAACTGCTGGAAATAGGAGAACATCTGCGCCGCATCCACGTATCCTGTAGGCGGCGGCTGCTGGAAAGGCTCCTCTGCAATGACTGGGTCCTTCCTTCGAGCCGGTGGAGGCATACCCCCTGCTACTGCTGCTGCTGAAGTCTCAATACGAACAGAGGTGGCAGGAGCTACAGTCTCCTGGCCCTGCTGTACTGGCTGAAAGGTAGCAGTCCCCTCTATAGCATCCCCATGAATGGTACGCTGCGACCGAGTCTCTACCATCCTGAAGACAGACCAACAAGAGTATAATTTTCTGAGGAAGAAGCGATATAACAAAGACGGACAATAAAATTTCAAAAGGATCAGCTGACAATAAGGATTCAGATGGTAATAAAAGAGTTTTTCCTATTGTGATTGAGTACCTTGAAAACTAATGTCCTATATCCTACTGCAGGCTGTAGTGATACTCTGGTTCGAATACCACTACACTTCTAGTCTAGACCTGCATGGGCCACCACTAAAAATGTGTCACGACCCGCACCCTAGAGTAAG
Organism: Iris pallida; assembly: GCA_029216955.1. Taxonomy (NCBI): domain Eukaryota; kingdom Viridiplantae; phylum Streptophyta; class Magnoliopsida; order Asparagales; family Iridaceae; genus Iris; species Iris pallida. The sequence continues at coordinate 25,631,988 of JANAVB010005598.1, forward strand.
GGCACGAGACATGGTTATGTCCAGCCTACGCCGCAGTGTCGACGGTAGAACGCTGTCCTAGGTCACAACATCTAACAATATAATTCTAACAGTTTATACTCCCCGAATGGGGGTGACATAGCAGAATGTAAACTCAATCACAACTATGGAAGAAGAAGCACGATATAATACAGAACTCAAAGAAATACATATGATCAGAAAGTCTAAGATAACATCTCAGCAATATCCAGAATAAAGGGTCCCAGCTACTGAATAAGAAAGAATATATACAACTCAAAATCTCAAGATAGAAATAAGTCTAGCTAAAACAGTCTCAAGACAACATAAGTAAGATAAGGCCTAACTAAGCTAGTCTAGGCAATAGGGGTAATATCCTCAGCTAGAGCTGGGTCCTCCTGAGAGTCCAGCTCACAAGTGTCGTCTAGGGCTGCCCCGTAGAAGGTATCCACACAGGCCTCCTCCTCGTCCTCTGTAATATTTTTAACAGGTCCAGTCAGGACAGGAGCGAGCACAACACATCTCAACAGTTCATAGCAGGTTAGAAAATATAATCATGCAGTAAAGTAAGATACAGGTACTGAAGGAAATACAGTATGTAAACAGGGAGAGAACTGTAATAGAAATATCTACTATATATAGAGAACTAACAGTGGCTAGTGAGTCAGAGTACAATATAGACATGTAAATGGCATAGGATAATTATGATGCTACACTATGGAATGACTCTGATGCTACACTACTTGGATATTATTCACATGTCTACTTCTACTCCCCCGTACCCCCAATTAATACACAAGGATCCAACCAGGTTATGTTATGATTCCATGCAAAGGCCCTTGAAGGGTGGTACATGGAAGTCCCATAAATGGGGATTCTGGGAAACCTAATAAATGGATAAGGATTCAATGAAGACTCTGTGATCATGAGAGTACATGTCACAAGTGATCAATGAACCAATGAAGCATAGTGATACGCCATATAAGTGAAAAGCACAGAATATGTAGTACTCGATGCTCCCTGAAGGGATAACATCTCAAGAAGGGATCGATATAGTACTAATCCGTGTGACCAACGTGATAGTATCAAGTAAAGTAATTTAAAGCAGGAATATAATTCTAAGCAGGATTGAAATAATCAGAGAATGTACTCGCCTGGTATCTGAGTGTCCGGATGAAATGTACTGTCCGAAGAGAGGTGTCTGGCTCCTAATCAGAACAGCACAAGTCACAACAAGTCCAAAATGATAACAAGATGCAATTCAATGCATTCTAAATGAATCTAGGTCGATCTAGGCCAAAGTCAACTCTTGGTCAACTCTTGGTCGACCCTCGAAGTCAAACTAGGTCAACTATGGTCAAACTAGGTCTAACAAGTCTAAACTAGGTCAAACAAGTCATTCTAGGTCTAACTAGTCCATACTAGTCTAAACAAGGCTAAACTAGCCTATGCTAGCATACCAAGTCCATACAACCTATACAACACAAGGTCAAAACCAAACATCACACAACCTAGTTTGCATCTAGGCCTACACATGGAATCACATAGTAAATATATATATATATATATATATATATATATATATATATATATATATATATATATATATATATATATATATATATATATATACATATGGCTACCCATATGTACACCACACATACATATATATATATATATATATATATATATATATATATATATATATATATATATATATATATATATATATATATAATATAATATATATAATGGTACACCCTACATATATGTATCCACATATATACATAATACATTATATACATTATTAGATATACATATATATATACATTACTCACACATTCGTATATTACATACATATATATAGATATTCATATATATTATATACATACATGTATATATAGAGAGAGAGGAGACATGTGTGTGTGTGTGTCTATGTGTCAAGAGAGTGTGCGTGTGTGGTTGTATGTGAATGAGAGTCCATGTGTGTGTGTGTGTTAGAGAGACAATATGTGTGGGTGTGAGAGTGAACCCTAGGTGATAGTGTGAAAGAGTGTAACAGTGAGTGCTTGTGTGTGTGACTGAAACAGTGAGAGACAATATGTGTGTGTGTGTGTGGGTAGATGAGAGGAAATATGAGGGTGTGGACATTATACATAAGAGTGTGACAAAGGGTGTGTGTCTTAAAACAGTGAATAGAAGCCCCCAATTAGTTTTCAGTTGAACCCTTCAATTCCCCATTCATTTAACCCAATTCCAATTCAGTTCTCAGTCCCAAACAATCTCAGATTACTCAGAAAATAGGAAAGGAACCAATTTATCATTTACAAAACAGTTCCATAAATCAAAACCTTATTTCGAATTCAATACATAACCAAACAACCCCAAAATCATACCATAGTTAGATTATAAGTAGGAGAACTACTTTAGGGTTTTAAACCAATGTTTAATCAGCATTTAAATGGGTAAAATCGACTGCCAAGTTCAAATATGAAAACTGGAACAAAACTGGAATGTTCATGAATCAGAAATTGGGTAAATAACAATTGACACATAACAACGAACCAAAATATGAAATTATAGGTTGGTAATGAAAATATATTATGTAAGTGTGTCCCAGGGTCCAACACGTGTCCACCATTGTGACACAATCGTGTCCAAACTAAATGGAACTCAAAATAACATAACTGGACACTGCACAGCTGTGCAGTCTCGTGCATAGGTGCAGGCGTGTCATGCACCCGACACAGTGCAACCTAACCCTCGTGCTCATGCATAGGGATATGCCTAGTGTAGGTCTTTGTGTCCATCACCCTGACTCGTGTCCTGGTGCGTCGTGTCCAGAGTTATCCGCCCGTATCAGTGGCCGAAAAGTCGACTGAACGACTCGGTAAAAAACCAGTACAATGGTGATTTCTCCCTCGACACGCTACGTGATCATCTGAAACTTGACATGTGGCATGTCAGTCAGTGCCCCATGGTGTGTGTCGAGTTTCGTGTCCTCTAGTCGCGTGATGTGTCCGATACAGTCCCCGAATGGCAGGACAGTGCAGCCCATGCGCGCATGACGTGTCCAAGTGTCCAATCTGACACAAAACGACACCAAATCACTCCCAGTCAACAAGAATCATGTAAGCCACATCAAAACAATATTTTCTATTCAAATACTTTTACAAATTTAAATCGAAATGCCCATTGGGGTATTTCATCAAACACTTAAACCCTAGGACTGACACGTGTCCATTTAGGACACGAAAAGGACATAAAAACTACAGAAATCTAGGGTTAGCTAGGGGACCCTTAGATCTAGGTCATTATGCAATAAAAACAGCATCTAACATAGAGTTTTAGTGAATTACCTAATGGTGTCATAAGTCCTCAAAAAGCTTCAAAGAATGGTGTCTCCTTGCTCCCCAAACTACACCAAATTGCCATGAAACTGAGAAATAAATATAACAACAGCAAGAAAACTTAATTTAAAACCTATTGCAATTTTTTTGAGGGAAAAAGGAGTTAATTTGGATTTTCTAAGAATTTATGAAGATGGAGACTCACCTCTTTCTAAACTTGTTCTTTCCTAAAGAGGCTAGCCCTAAATGGAGGAGAATATTTATAGGGGGATTCCCAATGCTAGGTGGCCGGCTACATGGATTAGGGTTAGGGTTTGGCTAATGGGTTGGGCTATGGGTCAAGTTGCTAGTTAATGGTTCAAACCACAAGTCATGACTTGTGTCTAAAAAGCCTTCTATTCTAACTTGGGTTTAAATGACTAAACCATAGGTTAACTCTAGTCTAACTAGGGTTACATGACCTAACCAAGTCCAAACACAACTAGAGTTAGCTTCTAGGTTAGCCTACCAAGTCAAAGCTAGTCAAAGTCAACCTAGTCAACCTTCATTCAAACAATTCTAAAATAAATCCTAAAATTCCCATAAATTTAAATAAATTCTAATAAATTCAAATAACCCAAAAAATGACAAAAATACCCTCAAACTAGAAATGTGGTAGTGACACTTGTCAACATATCGAAGAGTTCTAGTATGTCTTCATCGTGGAAGGAGTGGGTCTCTTTCGGCCTCTGCGCTTTGGTCGACTTCGGGTTCATTGTTACGGAACCCTTAGAGATGTTAACGGTCATGGCCTACTTTCTGTTACCATCCTTAGGAATTGGGTTATTACTAGACGAGCGCCTCCCTTTGTCTTCAAATGATGGAAAACTCAATCCCAATAGTTGTGCATCTCGGGCTTTTATTTCTGCCACATCTGCCTCTGTAATAAAAGGCGTCCACTCTATACAGGAAGCACTGTACCACAATTTGATTGTAGGAAGCATATTTTTGTGACATGAGTCCATAAGCAGGGGCTCGGGTATTCCAGAAGGTAACCTCAGGGGTACCTGACGGAAGCGCTCATTGTACGTACGTACAGGTTCCTTCTCCTTCTGGACGATGTCTATGAGCGTCGACATTGTCATGTTCATTCCTCCTTCATAGAATCAATTAAGGAATAGGTGCTTCAAGTCTTCAAATGACGAAATATAGTTGTTTGGAAGGCTATAAAACCATTCGTAGGCCTCCACCTGCAGAGCTCCTACAAATATGTTGGTAAGTAGAGCGTCGTCCTTTGGTAGATGCTCGATTACTAAGGCAAAGTACCTCAAGTATTGACGAGAATACTCCTTTGCCTCGGATGGCGTGAGAGTCTGCAGATTGTATTTGGGAGGATAGACAACGTTCTCCCATTCGACAGGATATGGTTGCTGAATTCCCATCTTTTGGAGTAATTTTCGCTTTTCTCTGGCATCGTGGCGAGCGTACAACTCTTTGAGGGCCTGTTGTACTTCACTCGATATTGCAGGTCCCATTGTTGATAGAATAGATGACGGAGGCGCTGCTTGGCTCAGGATGTGAGGCGCATTGGACCCGCTGTTAGTCCTCGGGTCTTGGTTTGCAGGAGTGGAGACAGTAGGTGTTAATTTCTTCTTGATCTCCAGGACGATAGAAGCCAAGGTTTTTCATGGTATTATTTAACGTATTTAGGCCCATCTCAAGGGCCTCTATACGCTTCTGTTGACTGGATCCTTCGTTGTTGTCCACGTTGTCGCCTTCGACCATGAACACTGACATCATGTACGGATAGGTAGAAGGGACGGTAGATCTTTTGCTCTCTGGCTCAGATGCTTGAGTCCCGTCATCTTGAGGATAAATTGGTAGGTTGTAATCATCCTCACACTCATTATAATTGCTACCCCTAGCTTTTTGGCTGCTTGTTCCTGCGAAAGCGTATGTGTCATACAATCCTTCATTAGGTTGAAATAAAGGATTGTCATGAATGGTGGAGGGTTGGCTACCCCCAGCTAACGTTGTGACTTATGCATCATCTCCTTGCGGCAAGGATCCTGATTTGGAGTGCGTGCCTTAGAACACACCCATACTGGGTACTGTCGTCTTGCTCCCCTCAGGCCGATTTTTGGACTTGTTGGCCGAAACGAAAGGATTCTTGGAAAGGTTCTTGAGAGACAGAGAACCCCGCGCCACGTTGCATGAAGCAACACGAAGTTCATCTTCTCCTTCACTAGACATCATCGGTCGTAGTCTGTGAAAGACGGACCGCCTCTTTGGTGGCGACGCGACTATTCGGCAACAACAACAGCTGATGGTGATCTGGGTGCAGTTGTGTCTTGGTTTAGACATGTCCTGCACCGCAGACTCTTTCCTTGCTTTACGCTTGTGGGGAGTTGTTGAGGTCTCCATTCCTATATTCCTTTTGTGCGCACAGGAGTGAGGATATGGAGATAGCTTCCCTCTTCTTAGTTCCTACGTGTGAGATACGCTTATAGGATCGATGGCACCTCTAGTGGGGTGAATAGAGTGCAGCAAAAAATAATTACCAGTTAAAAATTATCTAAGCATGTGAAGTAAATGATCAATCAAATATAATACAAGTAAAGCAGTAAAATAGTAGAGGCAAGAAAGCAATACACAGACACAACAGGTTTATACTGGTTTTTCTCTGAGAGGACTAGTCCAGTTCGCGAGAATTCTTGCTCGCCACAATCTACTATTTTGAATAGAGATTACACCGCGTGCTTTACTTCGAAGAACACGCCAACTTCAGCATCATCATATTTTTATCTGAAGCCCATGATCAAACTTCAACAATACCTTTTCTGAGAAAATCTTTTATACGCCAAGCTTTGTACAACTCAAATACTCCTAGTCAGAAACTACCAGCACTTAGAAGAATCAGGTTGTTCTTGGAGATTTGGAAATTAAAGCTTTGAAACTTGAATAGAAAGCTTAGGAATAGATAAAGAAGATGAAGAATGAATGAGTGAATAGAAATAGGAATTTCTTCGCTTTTTATAGGTTTTTCTAGGACAGAGTTCGGGACAGAACTCGGTAGCCTAACGTTCATAATTTTGAACGTTGGTGATCCAAATGAATAGGTAATGCTGCTGACTAGGAGAAATCTCAGGGGACCGAGTTCGGGCAGAACTCTGGCCAAGTTCAGTTGCCTTGGTTTTTGGTCAACCTGAGTCAGTTTTTGGATGGGTTTGGTTTAAGTGAATCAAGTTTTGGTTTAGGAGAAATAGATCAGGATTGGTTTTAGGATTTGATCTTTCTAGATGCCAGTGATCCCGACGCACAAGTCAATCTAGACTCAACAAAAGGAAAATACAGAATAAATATGAAACAATTACGAAGACGAATTCTGCACACTTTTTGGTTCTTTTCATATAAGTTCGAAGTTTAAGTCAATTTTTAAAATCGGTTTGACTATGGCTTAATGGGCCAACAATGCTTAGGCCCTGATCAGAGAGTTGCTGGCGAGGTAGACTCCTTTCATGCTTAAAGGAACACTGTTCGCACGAGTTTATCTCTATAGTAGGTACCTCCTGACTTGAATCACACGTATGAGCACTCAAATGATAACGGGTTTTTACTGGTCGAGGCTTCGAAGCACTCTAACCAATTTTGTATAGCTTTCCGTTGGCTGCACGCATGACTGTTAATGCGGGCCTTCTGTCAGCTGTTGGCGTAGCACATTGATCGTACAAGGCGCGTGCCGCCTTGGACTTCTTCCTACTACCCCTAGAAGGTGTGTAATATTCAGAATCCAACAGTGGTTGGCATAGCACTTTGGTCGTGTAAGGTACGTGCTGCCTTGGATCTCCTCACGTCACTCTAGAGAGTGCATAACGTTCAGAATCTAATATAGCCTTACCCGATGGATAGGCAATTCGGTCAAAGACAGAAGTTCTCGCCTGTGAAGCTTCCTCCGTCAGCTGGTGGGCCATTGCGCGCTTCTTCTAATGTTGTGCCTTTGTCAAGCCTGCCATAGGGGAGCCGTACTCCTCGCTGCACTTTTCTGAAGCGGGAACTGAGCGAGGCGGCATGGCAACAGTAGCCAAAATCTTCTTCGGGGCTTCTTCATTCAGGGGGTTTCTGGAGCGCAGTCCTCTTCGAGTCTTCTTCGGTTTTATGAACCGCTTCGAAGACTCGACTTCTCTTCAGAAATGAGATCTTCAAAATATTTTCGGTCGAAACGTATGACCAACGTCTTTTGAGAAGATCCCAGTAAATTGTCGTCAGATTGTGTCACCACCTTCTCATTGGAGGAGAAGGAATTCCCCAGTAGAGTCGCTATCTTATTTGCCATGACAAAAGGTTATACAAACTTTTTGTATATTAAATGTGTAAAGAGTACAATCGATTCCTAAACATGAGATCTAAGTACAAAATTTTTGGGAAAGTATGACGGTGGAGATCGAGCACTACAGCGGCTCCTTTACTCCGTTAACGATCTGACGACGAGTTAAACTGGCTCTGACTTTCTGGTACTTGTCACTGGAACTCTGGGTTGCCAATCGAGAGGACGTCGAAGTTATGAAGATTTCAAATCCTCTTTATCGAAGGAAAACTCCTTCTATTTTCTAGGCGAGCATATATACGATATGCATAAGGATTGTGCAAGAATGCTGCACGTAGAGATATGATAGACTCTTGAGGCTGTACGGTGGGCTACTATGGAGCTGACACATGGCGAATGCTGGGATTCTCTTTTATCAAGATATTGGAGAGTTATCAATATAACTGAATAATCGACACATGGCGTGCGTTTAGTGTTGATTGGATAAACCTGAGTAGATTATGTTCCTATCCTGAAGTTGGATTTTGTCCTCATCTTAGGGGGCCATTGGTTCAAACAAACCGACTAGATATGGCCTACGTCTATAGGAACAAACTCCGTCCTTATCCATGGTTTAAACAAATAGATAGGATATTGCTCTTATCAACAAAATCAAACTTTGTTCTTAGGAGCGGTGGTTTAAGCAAACCGATTGGGTAATAGCTTATAAGATATAAGTACCCGTTTGTGGCCACATTGGACAATGTTACCTCACAGGATCGCGCATCTATGCGAGTTACACTTCTGGTAAGGCTTCGATGTCACTGCCCTTTTGGGCGACGAGTAGACCGTATTTTCAAAGACGATAGGGTCACTACACTTCTGGGCAACGAGGAGACTGTGCTTCAGGCGACGGAGTCACTGTACTTTGGAGCGACGAGGAGACTGTGCTTCAGACGACGGAGTCACTGTGCTTTGGAGCGACGATGTCACTGCGCTTTATTATTGTCTGCGCTTTTGGATACCTATGCTTTTGTGAAGTTTGTATGCAGCGACTTTTTATCACTTACGCTTTTGTCACGGCTGCGCTTTTTCATGCTTCTACAGTCGTGACTCACAACTTATCTTGACTTAAACCCGAAATGACTCAATCCAAACTTATACAACTTTTGTGTCAACGACTCACCAACCTACGCCACACATTGTGCCGAAGCATGTGTCTTTGCTATAGCCAAATATTAGGCTCCATAGTCGTGTTGTAACTGTACATACATTCTTGACTCAATTCGTGCCATACTTTCACCTCCTTTGATTCGACCGATATCGTGTATGCGGATTGCCACTCAACACACCAACTTATCTATATGAAAGGTCACTGGCAATTCAAGATATCGTAGATATAGCTAGGAAGACGGTGGGTCGATCAATGCAGGTAGATAGCCCCAATGAAAGCCCATCAAATTTCTGGTTGCCTATCTAGCATCAGTTATACCATGTTTCCTCCATGGCCGGATCGGCCATGTGGTCCCCAGGTTGTCGTCCGAAGAAATATCGCCCTTATGTACAAGTTGTCCATGACCACGTACCTACAAGACTTCATCTAGACTCACATAAGTGCATGGCCCAATTTATGGTATGACTCAAACCTTTTGCATATCGTGCTCATCAACCGCACTTTTCATACTTAGTTGAGACTCCCAAACGAGGGACCGCCTCGGCGACAACCATCGCTTGAACTTTCCATTCTTTGAAACCCAGAAAATGGCTACTGCAGAGCCTTCCTACTTAACTTGAACGAAACATATTCCGTGCCATAGACCGTGGCATACTTGTCATTGAACCAGTCGTGTTCGTGTCTTAAATCAATTGTGTCCTGTGTGACACAACCGCCCAAGTCATACTCTATATGACGTGTCTCAGCTGGATACTAAATGAAAACACAAGGAAGAGTAGCATTATAATATACTAAGTACATAAAGCAATAGTGTACTTGCCTTGATTAATTTGGAGTTAACGTGTGCGACACAATCTCGATTTGCTTACAAGTTATTGTAATTATGTCTAACCGCTACTAATTCGGTGAATTACCGGCCATCTATGAGTTCTTCAAATTAAACAAAATATTAAACTATTTTATTAATTTTGGGAAAATTAGTATGTTATAGATCTATGTGTCAGCTTTCCAAAACATGGAGCGATTCACAAAATAGAGTTAGAGATCTCCCAGAATTTCAAAAACAACATGACATGTCAATTTTTTGGACAAGTGGCACTCAAATTACAGAAAATAAATTATAGATTCGGAAAACTAACCTTGATACAGTTCTAACAAAAAACTTAAGATAAAACGGAGTCCGGAGTTAGTCGCAACGGCTTCGCGAAATTGCTATAGCTTCTAAAAAAATGAGGCTGAATGTATGACGAATTTTGGACTATTTTGGTCGAGAAAGGAGAATTTTGAGAAAGGAAAAGATAAGAGATGTTCATAAGGATAATATATATATATATATATATATATATATATATATATATATATATATATATATATATATATATATATATATATATAATGGGTAGCAATTACTTAATTATGGAAGGGTTTTTATGCTGTGAGAAACCACAGAAAACTCTCTCCTTAAATAGATGGGGATTGACACATAATTTTCTAATTTCGAAGGGTCAAGAATCTAATTAATAAAATTTTCCACTAAATTCAAATCATATCAATCTCAAAACCATGCTGATAAAATCTCAATCCATAATTGATCTTAATAATAATTTAAAATAATATCCAATATTACGAAATAAAATTTAAAGTATATTTGCATAAATCCAAGTCTTATAAAATAATTTAGCAAATATCTTTATTGGTCAAAGATAATAATCATTAATTTCAAAACTAAATTAATCAAATCTAAATCTAAGATTACAATAATAATTCAAAATAATATTATTTAAATAATATTTTCATAAACCCAAAATCTAATTTTGAAAATATAATTTTGCAAAACCATTTTGTCATTCGAAAATATTTAAGATTTCCTTTATAAAAGGCCAAATAAATTTTTTCTAACATAAAATATTTTAAATAAAATAATAAATTTGAAAATTTTGGAAACTGGGGTTGCACAGGTAATAAGGGTTAGGCAGATGATAGAAAACTATTATAGAGATTAATTCAGGACATAACGATGTGTACTGGTTTTTCTCTAAGAGGACTAATTCATTTTTGATTACTCTTGCTCGACGTCAATCTACTATGGCACAATCTTTGAATTCGTAGCCTTGCAGCTCCTTACAATCATGAGTTTTTATTCGAATGACTCGCAACTTCAACAAGACAAAATTTGAAAACTGGAATATTTTTGGACCAAAATGGCACTTGGCTTGGCTAGAAATCGTAAAAGGCTAGATATGAAAATGTAAAGCTCTTTGAATGCTCTGAATAGATAAATAAAAGAAGAATGAATTGAATGATTTGGAATGGGAATTTCTCATCTATTTATAGATTTTTGGGAACCGAACTCGACATGAATTCGGGTGCAGATATTTTGTAATTTGAACGTTGGTTGCAGATCTTTAGGAAGACCAATAAAGTTCATGAACAACTTGACCGAACTCGGTCCTCGGTCCAAACTCGAGTCAAACTCGGTTGGGTAGTTTCCTGACCAGTTTGAGTTCTTAATGAAGATGGACTTTCTGGTTCTTTGAGTATTGGACTTTTTTGGCTAGTATGGAATGTGGAATAGGATATTTTGTGGATAGGTAGGCTATTTTGATAGTAGACTTTAGTAGCATAGCCAGTTGTCAATCCGATCGATTCACACATTTTTTCTAGACTCAATAAAGTATAAAATACAAATTAAAGTATGAAAATTATCTTAATCAGCATCCGCAATCTTAGCAGTGTAGAAGTAGACGTTATGTATTTGTACCTATAGCTGTGTATTATTTGCGTATCGACCAAAAGTTTACGTTGATTATCAAAATCAGGTGTGACTATGACCAATGGGCCAACAGCATTGCCCAGGTGGCCAGGCAAGAGCTTAATGCTCTTGGCTTTATCATGAGCACTCGGAGAGGGTTGACACGGGATATGACATGAATTATTTGTCCTATCACATAATGGCGAATCTTCTGAATGGCGAACACCAGGGCAAGACGCTCCTTTCAACTGGGTTATATCGATGTTCAGCGTCGATCATCATCCTACTAAGGTAATATATGGCTTGTTCATGTCACGCCTTGCTCCCAATACGGTGAGTCGAGTATGTAACTAGCATCCCCAAGCTATGTGATTTACGAATAAACCTATATTCGTAACCATAATTGTTGCATGTAAATTCTAGGATAAAATATAGGGTAAAGCTAAACCATCAACAAATAAGAACCAAGTACACTCACAATATCATTCTTCTTTATTTATATCTCATAACTCTGAGTTATGTCTTCAAAAGAAAGTATACAAGCTACTCAATACAACAACCACATAACTATCTCCTAGAAAGATTAATACACATATAATTACACAAAAATACAAAATGAAGTTATTCTACATGCGAAATCCCTTACTCATCTGATTCATCTACATTATATAAGAAAAGTATCTCGTCTTCAGCCTGGCCTTCATCTAGTGAACAAAAATTAGGTCATCAAAGACATACAAGTTCTCGATTCAATGAAGGTAAAATAAATATAATAATATAATACTGAGGATTAAGTACAATGGAATCTAAATCGAATAAACTCTAAGTATCATATGTAATATGACTTTGGACTAACTTATATAGTAATCTTAATCTAGTGATAAATGTAACTAAACTATTCCTTAAGTCCTAGGAGTCACTAACACAATCACAATCAATTTTTCCAATATGATGATGCAAGTTAGAGAACATGTTTTGGTTTTTACAATGTATTGTCACGAGAACTATCTATGCAATAATTTTGTTACCTGATCCAGGTTATAGTAGGTAGACATGATGCTTAGTAGTCTGGCCACTCCTTTTCGGGAGCAAAATCATCACATCAATTAACCAAATTCGATTTTTATCGAATTAGGTAAACATTTATAGATAACACGAGCGTCGGGTAGGAAGGTGATCTAAGCATTCACTTAGTCTCAAAGCAAGGCCTTGCAAAGGACCATAGGTACTGATCAGTTTTGTTAATTATATTGTCCAGATTTCACACAATATGATCCAAACTGTTTTCCCCCGCCCAATGCTTTATTCTACAATCATAATCAATCCTAAGTCCATTCTAATAACTTAATTATATTTTTTGGATCAAGTATACGTCTTGATTTGTATTTCTAGAATACATATATCTAGGTTTAGGGTTCGATACGATACCATGGCGATTAAGCTTCGAAATTAGGCTATTTTCCAAAATCCTTAAACTTTCGGACAGAGTTTCCTTTGTATTTCGAGCTCCAGATATAGTAATATAACCGACCCGGAGCAACTCTCCATAGAATTGACATGGATCAAGCCCCTTCGGTGGAATAACTCTACATCGGTCACACGTAATTAATATAGTAGATAGGAATTGTATAAAAGCACAAAACTAAGTTTGCCCAAAATTTCAAACATGTATCCTCTACTTGCACATAGCATAACTCCTATCATATAAATCTGAATACCATCATATTATATACCGTTGGAAAGCTTATCGAATTTTCTACGAAGTACATTACACATTTTAGATTTGACAAAGTTTAATAGGTCAAAACTGACGTATAGGACTGCTGTGTTATTAGGTTACAAAAATTTTTCCAGGTTTTGACAACGATATTGCATGGTTATTAACTCCTAATATATACATCTAGATACTATCATATTATATACCATTGGAAAGATTTTTGAATCCTCTTTGATTTCTATTTAGACATATCCCGGGCTTGGAAGAAGTTTAATAAGTCAAATATGGCCTACACAAAAATGTGCACATAGGTTCCAGATTTAATTTCCAAAATTCTACCCCTCTGTTGTATGACTCATAAATGCTATCATATAAATTAAAACCCTATTGTATCATATAACATTGGAAAGATTTTTGAGTCCTCTTCGATTCTCATTCAGACATATTTTCATTTTCACCAAGTTTGATAGATCAAAACCAGCTCTGAAAATTGTTGCGCAGGGTGAACAAATTCAGTACCTATATCTTCTAATTCTAATTCATGTCCAAGCCTTATATGGGTGTGTCACCTTAACTAAAAACTCTTAAAATCATGTTCTAAACCACATATGTTAATCTCAGAATTTATCAAAAATAAACACTTTACTTGAATCAATAGAATAATCAAGAACAATATGAAAAAAATACATAAAAATGATATTTGTGTTGGCCCATTGGTCATGGTCGAACCTGATTTTAATAATTGATCAAACTCTGTCTCGATATAAGGGCTACTTTGACATTTGCTTAGAACTTCTACCACTCTGTTCAAGACTGAAGCTGTTTTGCCGTATGAGTCTGTATTTCAATATTCAATATAATTTTTATATTTATTGAGTCTAGGAATACTATGTACACCGAGTCGTACTGACAAATAGACTACCCCCAAAATATTTTTAAAATATCCTATGTTTTAAAAATAGCCCATTTTTTAAAAAGCTTCTAACTGTTTAATCTTTTCAAAAAGTCAAAAACTCAAAGTCCGATTTAAAAATTTCCACAAAAATCAAACTCTGACACCAACAGAGTTCGGCCCGAGTTCGGACCGAACTCGTCCTGAGTTTATTTGGTGCCGTTGGATTTTTGAATTTAGTCATCATGTAGTTACGGATGCAACGGCTATTTGCCAAGGTTCTCTCAAAGAATTCTGTCTGAATTCTGTCTGAATTTTGTCCGAGTTCTAACTTTGGAAAACCTATAAATAGAGAAGAATTTCACTCATTTCAATACACCTCTCTTCTCTCTTCTCTCTTCTCTTTAAGCTTAAACGTCTTCCAAAGTGTTCTTAAAGCTTTTATTTTTAAATTCAAAGCCAGTTAAAATCCTCTAGTCAATTTGCCAGTACGGTACAGTCTAAAAGTTTCAAAGAGATTGTAATCAGAGGCTTGATTGAAGAAAGACACTTTACAATTGAAGTTTGTCGAGTACTTCGTATCAAAGCTCGCGTTGTAGAAGTTACAAGGACTTCGTATGAAAACCTATGGTATTTTTTAATAGTGGATTCAACTGGAAGCTAGAGTTCTTCCGACTAGAATAGTCCTCACAAGAGGAAAACCAGTATACATCGCCGTTTTTATGTTTGCTTTCTGATCTCTACCTTTCATTTACTTACTTGTGATATATTATATGTGATCTTGTTGCTAATATTTTTAATTAGCTAAATTTTGATGCCTACTATATTCATCCCCTCTAGAGTATTGTGTTTTATACTTCGTTCCTACGATTGGTATCAGAGCGGGTTATACAGGTAACGTAAGGTAATACTGCTTTTATATTCTTATTATTTCAGCTGTTAGTTAGATCACAGTATAACACATTACAACTGTAAAATTCACAAGTGAAGGCCAAGCCACAAACAGACCTCTACGGTTTGATGGTACAAATTACACATACTAGAAAACATAGATGAGTTCCTTCTTAAAATCTCTATATTTTGACTTATGGTCTATTGTTATTGATAGCTATAAGAAGCCGGAACGTATTCTTGTTGAAGGAGAGTTGGTTGAGAAATCCCATGACAAGTATACTGAAGCTGAAAAGAAACAGGTCAGTCTTGACGCACGTGCTATTAATGCTTTATTTTGTGCTTTAGACACGACTAAATTTAACAGGGTGTCTATGTGCACGATATCAAGTGAAATGTAGAAACTTCTCGAAGTGACTCACGAAAGCACGACGCAAGTCAAGGAGTCAAAAATTAGCAGAATTACTCAGTAGTATGAGGCATTTAAGATGAAGCTAAACGAATATGTTACTCAGATGTTTACAAGATTCTTGGATATTATAAACCCTCTGTCTTCATTAGGCAAGGAATCCAATAACCATGAGAAGATTCGCAAACTTCTAAAAGCTCTCACGAAGAACTGGATTCCGAAGGCTACGGCAATCATTGAAGGAAACGACCTCACAACTATGTCTCTTAAAACACTCATGGGTAAGCTGCTCACTCACTAGCTGAAACTTCAAGACTTTGAAGATTTTGCACCGAAGGAGAAGTTGATCGCTTTCAAAGCTCAACACAGAAGAACTGTTGAAGAAAATTTTGATGACAGTAACTCTGACTATGAAGATCAAGCTCTCCCAGTAAGAAAGTTCATGAGATTTAATAGAAGAACAAAGGAACACAACAGCAACAACAACGAAGAAAATCATATCTGCTATGGTTGCAAGAAAAAAGGACATATGAAGAAGGATTGTCCAACATCATCATCATCCAGGAAAAGCAACAAGTATGACAAAGGTTACCTGAAGAAATCAACATCCAGAAGGTACGCCAACACAAGCATATGACATGAAAGCGAAGCCAGCGACTCAGAAGATGAACAATCAGATGACTCTGCAAATGTATACTTAATGGCATTCGATCAGGTAATACTAACCCATGTTTGATACATATGATAATTTTATATTTGAGCAATTAGGTGAAGCCTTTAATGACCTCTTAGGTGATTACAGAAAATTGTGTAGCAAGTACCAAAACTCTAAGAAGGTACTCAAAGAGTACAAAGGTGAAATAGAAAAACTTACCGACCTACTAGCTGATGTTAGAAGTATTGATAATTCTAGTATGGTAGGTGAGCTTTCTTCTGTTAAGTTGTTACTACACGAGACCACAAGACTATCCGAAGATAAAGACAAGATTATTACCTAATTAGAGGAAGACCTACTCAAAAAGAAGAAGAGTCTTCAGCAAGCACTAATTAGAAATGATGTACTTACTGCTAATTATAATTTATTGTATGACACTTCCAAAAAGTTAAAAATTAGGTTAGGAAAATAGCCTGAAGTTGTTGCTTCCTATCCTAACACGTGTCACTTACTGAAACATCAAAACACTGTCAGACCAAACCAAACCAAACTTTTCCCAAGAAGACTAATAGACATGCATTCTATTATACTAGAAAATCAAGACGTACCAATCATGCACAATACACTGCATCCAACACTCAACATGCTAGATGTCATTATTGTGGCACCATTGGTCATATCTCTCTTGCATGTAGAGTTAGAAAGCTTGTTGATTTGAAGATATGTGCATGGATACCGAAAACTAACACTTCAGGACCCTACAAGAAATGGGTACCAAAAATTTTATCTATAAATTCTTTTGTAGATGGAACACCCTTCACATGCTATAAGCAAATAGATCCTCGACAGCGGTTGCTCACGGCACATGACCGGTGACGCTCATTATTCGCAACACTGTCGAAGAAGTAAGAAGGATACGTTTCCTTCGATAATAATCTTAAAGGGTATATAGTAGATATCGACAATATTGGTAAGGCTCCCTATCCTATGATTAAAGATGTCTGTCTAGTTTTCGAGTTAAAACATAACCTACTCAGCATAAGCCATTTAACTGACCATGGTTATGGTATTAACTTTGTCAAAGACAAATGTACTATAGTTGATAGCTCAACTGATAGTACTATCTTTGAAGGTATTATGGAAGATAATATATATATTTTCTATTTGTTGGAAGATGCTAACAAAGCAGGTAGATGCTTAATGGTCAAGAGTGATGAGAGTCAAATATGGCATATGAGACTCGGTCATGCAAATATGGACACAATTTTAAGACTATCCACAAAGAAGTTAGTACGAGACTTACCGGACATTTCTTTCAAGAAGGATACGGTATGTAGCGAATGTAAAAAGAACAAAGCTACCCGATCCACTTTTAAGTCCAAGAACACTGTAAGTACCACTAGACCTCTACAATTACTACATATAGATTTATTTGGACCTAGTAGAATTGCTAGTCTAGGTGGTAAATTATATGCTTTTTAATAGCAGATGATTTTTCTAAATACACGTGGGTATATTTTCTTGCACGCAAGAACGATGCATTATCAGAATTCGTCTCCTTTTGTAAGAAAGTTCAAAATGAGAAAGAATTCATGATCACTCGTATTCGAAGCGATCATGGCGGCAAATTTGAGAATGCAAAGTTTAAGCAATTTTGTGACACACACGATTATCTGCATGAGTTCTCTTATCCTAGAACTCCATAACAAAATAGAGTTGTAGAACATAAGAACAGAACTCTATCCAAAATGGCCAGAGTAATGTTAAACCAGTTTAGTGTACCTAAATACTTTTGGGTTGAAGCTGTCAATACAGCTTGCTATGGTCTCAATACGGTTCTAATTCGACCTATATCGAAGAAGACTCCCTATGAGTTATGGTTTGATAGGGAACCATCAGTTTCATATTTCAAGATATTTGGTTGTAAATATTTTATTCTCAATACTAAAGACAATTTGGGAAAGTTTGAAGAAAAGGTCGATAAAGATATATTTTTAGGTTATGCGGCCAAAAGCAAAGGATACCGGGTCTTCAACAAAAGAACCATGATCATCGAAGAGTCCATAAATGTTAAATTTGACAAACTGAATCAACAGACAATCAACAATGATGATGAAGACATCAGTACACCAAGTTCAGCACCTGCAGAACATTTAAACACAGCACCAGCTGATCCTTCAGGCAGGTCATTATACAGAACCAGAAGCCAGAACCAGCTGCCTTGAGAGTTTGCCAAAAAGAATAAAGTTTTTGGCTGACCATCCCAAGGACTTGGTAATAGGTGGGATTACTAGGGTGTAAGTACTCGTTCCTCTAACAAAGATATAGTTTTATGTGTTGCATTTATTTCACAGCTTGAACCCAAAGCTATTGAAGAAGTATGTAGCGATACTTTTTGGTTAGATGCTATGCAAGAAGAATTAAACCAATTTGAATGGAATCAAGTTCCTAAACCCATTGATTATCCGGTCATTGGCATCCACTGGTATTCCAAAATTAACTTAATGAGAATGGTTTAGTTACTCGTAACAAGGCTCGACTCGTAGCTCAAGGATACAACCAAGAGAAAGGTATCGACTACGATGAGACATATGTCCCAGTTGCGAGATTAGAATCCATTCGCATTTTATGTGCATTTGCATATTTTCATAATTTTAAACTATTTCAAATGGATGTTAAGAGTGCTTTTTTGAACGAATTTATAAAAAAAGAAGTTTATGTAGCTCAACCTCCAGGTTTTACTGATTTTAAAAACCCTGATTATGTTTTCAAGTTGAAGAAAGCTTATAAGGTTTGAAACAAGCCCCTCGTGCTTGGCAAGATCGTTTAAACTCTTTTCTACTTGATAATGATTTTACAAAAGGCAAGGTTAATACTACAATGTTTATAAAGTCTTTTAATGGAAATCTTCTTTTAATTCAAATTTATGTAGATGATATTATCTTTGGATCTGCTGATGAATCTCTTCTGTCAAAAATTTTCAAAGTGTATACAGAACGAGTTTGAGATGAGCATGATGGAAGAACTAAAATTCTTCCTTGGACTGCAAATCAAACAAACCAACAATGGGACGTTCATTAGTTAAGCTAAGTATACAAAAGACTTATTCCAATCACATTGTCTGTCCTTTATCACATTCGTAAGGGTATTCATTTTTCTATCCCCAAGACTTATTCAGGTGATGGGACGTTGTCGCGAAAGGAACAGAAACCTTGCTTACGCGAGATTATTTCAATCATCTTTTAGCTTTTTGAGATTGACTTATCCACTTGCGCTCTTGAGTCTGAGTCCAAGTATCTTCAGCTGTCTCGTCGTAGCACAGTCGTCCCTCCTGCTCCTCTACTGCTCTTGCTCCACCTCCTCAGACCTACCCTATGACTTATGAGGGTATGCACCAGCATCTCCTTGATTAGTGAGCTTTTATTACTGACACATTTAGGGAAAGCGAGTTTCGTGATGCCAGTCGGTTTGAGGCTCTCGCAAATTCTTTTGCGGATCTACAATTTGCTCAGACTGGTCATTCTGCAAGTTCTCCTCCCCGAGATCTAGCTGTATCAGGATACCGCTATGAGGATGAGGCGGTTTGTCCCTTCTTTAAGTCCGGTAACGCATATGACTGGTACCAAGGTTCTGGTGCTACTCCACACCGTTTTGGAGCTGGCACTTCTGGAGCTGGTCCATCTGGACATGGTGGCACTGTTGGCGCTGATGGTGATGATGACTCTGAGGACTTTTGATATAGACGTGATACATTTTGTCTATATGTTATTTTGTTAGACTCTTTATTTGTCTATGTTTACTTGGAAATGCTCCGACATTCCAAGATAGCACTGTAGTTTTATTTTAACATTGCGACTTTATTTGCCGAGATGATGTATTTTGGAACATCTATTATGCTTTTCTTTCGCATGTTTTCTATTGCAGTTTAGACTGTTCTCTATCTTTCTGTTTATGCGTAGCATTATCTTTTAGCTTATGCTTCTACATATAAACTGCCTGTGAAATGCATGTTTATCCCTCTATATTTTTTTTGTATTTCTTCAACGTCTATTTCTTATTCATGAACTGTGGGGGAGCTTCTCTCTTTACAATTATTTTGCTAAGTGACAATGGAGAAGAAAATGGATCTAACATCTTTTGCAGGATACAAGAATTTTTTTTGAGGATACAGTACAGTACTATTGCTGAACAAAACAAGTACAATTTTGATCTCTTATCAAATCAAAAGATCGAGATGTTATATCGGTCAAGGTTTGTCAATTATCAAAATGGAAGAGATCGTTGTCCCATTGGTTATGGTCGAACCTGATTTTAATAATTGATCAAATTATGTCTCGATATAAGGGCTATTTGGACATTTGCTGAGAACTTCTACCACTCTGTTCAAGACTGAAGCTGTTTTGTCGTATGAGTCTGTACTTTAATATTCAAAGTAATTTTCATATTTATTGAGTCTAGAAATACTATGTATACCGAGTCGTACTGGCAAATAGGCTACCCTAAAATGTTTTCAAAATATCATATGTTTTGAAGATAGCCTATTTCTCAAAAGCTCCTAACTATTTAAACTTTTCAAAAAGCCAAAAACTCAAAATCTGATTTACAAAATTTCACAAAAATCAAACTCTGACACCAACAGAGTTCGGCCTGAGTTCAGACCGAACTCGCCCCGAATTCGTTTGGTGTCGTTGAATTTTTAAATTTGGTCATCCCGCAGTTACGGACGCAACGGCTATTTGCTAAAATTCTCTCAAAGAATTCTGTCTGAATTATGTTCGAATTCTGATTTTGGAAAACCTATAAATAGAGAAGAATTTCACTCATTTCAATACACCTATCTTCTCTCTAAGCTTAAACGTCTTCCAAAGTGTTCTAAAAGCTTTCATTTTCAAATTCTAAGCCAGTTACAATCCTCTAGTCAATTTGCCAGTGTGATACGGTTTAGAAGTTTCAGAGAGATTGTAATCAAAGGCTTGATTGAAGAAAGATACTTCACAATTGAAGTTGGTCGAGTACTTTGTATCAAAGCTCGCATTGTAGAAGTTGCAAGGACTTCGTATGAAAACTTGTAGTATTTTCCAATATTGGATTCAACTGAAAGCTAGAGTTCTTTCGACTGAAATAGTCCTCACAAGAAAAAAAAAACCAGTATACATCACCGTGTTTGCGTTTGCCTTCTGATCTCTGCCTTTCATTTACTTACTTGTGATATATTATATGTGATCTTGTTGCTAATATTTTTAAATAGCTAAATTTTGCTGCCTACTTTATTCACACCCCCCCTCCCGCTCTAGAGTATTGCGCTTTACAATTCGTTCCTACAATTTGTGTAGAGAAATGAAGGACTTGCATTGATTCTATAGGGTTTAGAAATTATGGAGGGATGAAAAAATGGTTTGGAAGGAGTAGGAGAGAGTATGGTAAAGAGGTGAAGTACGGAGGTGGAAGCTTATATGTAAAGAAAATAAGTTTATATATATATATATATATATATATATATATATATATATATATATATATATATAGTCCTTACATAACCAAGCAATATGGCCGGCCATGCCTTGCATGGGTAGTAGCTTCCTTAGGAAGCTTGGAAATTAGAATGGAAAAGAGAATGTTTTGGTAATTTCTAAGTAAGATTTAAATAGATTTTAATTAAACCTATTTAGTCTAATCCAAATCAATTCTTACACCAAAACAAACCCTAATTCATACATGACAAAGCACGTATAACAATAAAATATTTAAGATTTTTGTAAAATAAATAATAATATTCTATTGAAAATTTTTGAAAATCCGAAAAATTAATTTAAAATAATGCATTTTTTCTCGAAAAGCTAATTTTTTCGTAAAACTCGTATTTCTAAATAAATAATAATAATAATATAATAAATTTTGAAACCAACTCGACAACCAAGTAAACACAAAAGAGATTCCAAAGAAAGAAGAGAATCCCGGAGAGTAGATAAAGCACGGAGAGAGAGGAGAGAATGAGACTACAAGAGAGGAGGTTGAAGAAGACGACGAAGTGGTCATTTCTAGCTCATGTAAGCAGCTATACATGTTCGCTTGGAGGAAGGACCGTTCGTTTCAAAAAGACTATTACAAAGTAATAAACATACTAAAATAAGAGAGTCGTGTACAATTTATCCTATTCATACACAACAAGGATTAAGCAAATAAAATTATAGTAATATCCACTATTATGTGAGACCCTGATGCTAAATAACCCTTTTCTCGTTTATGGATTTTATTGAATATCACAAGTAAATTGTTAACCTATAAGAAAATTAATAATTTAATATTGACTGGCCCAAGCAATTATTTTGCTCTAAAATATTTTAGGACCCAATTTCGATATTGGTTGGCCTGACTGTCCCAAGTCCGGCCCATTATGGCCTCGACTTCTACCTTAATGGTAAATTATGTTGCATAAGCATCAAACATTTAGAAAAAAAATCTGTATAGGATCAAGACTAGTTTAAGTGTAGGGACATAAACTTTAATTTATGTCAGCATAATCTTTTCATAAGCATTAAACATTATCTAAATTGTGCAGAGAGCACAAATTTTAGAAATTTACAGAATGAAAAATTTAAACATGAACAATCTGGTAATAAAAAATAAAAAAAACAATGTCAAGGAAATTTCCTACCTTTTTGGCGTTTTTGGTGTAGGACATTTTTTATATTTTTTGGATCAGAAAAAATAATGAATATAATGAGATTTAAATCTTTAACCTTAACTAAATCTTATTATTTCCCTTGCCAACCAGAAGTACCACCATTCATTGGTCGTTTATTAGGAGAGAAATTCCCATCATTGGACATGACGTTTTATATTTGTTAATATCTAACTGTTAGATAATCAGATAAAATAAAATAAAAAATGAATATCAAAGAAAAGCATAACTGTAGAACATTTTTGAGTAAAAAAATAGTAACCCTAAGATAGTTTTGTTGATCTGATTCTTATTTCTTAATTATTTGTTAATTTTCGAGTCTTAGGAGAATAATCATTCATCCTCAAAAAAATATCCAATAGTAGAAGTAGAACGGCTGTTAAAAAATGTTCAATAATAAAACATTTTAGTTGTCAAATTATAATTTTAAAAAACTAAATGTTTTCAGAATATTTTATTTAATTTACAAAAAAAAATTATATAGGGGGAAGATGTTTATATAATTTGCACAGAATAGGTTAATTTTTATGATATTTACAAAAAAAAAAAAAAAAAAAAAAAACTGGCGCCAGTACAACTGGCGTAAGACAAAAACAAAATGAGACAAAAGAGAAATGAGGCTAACAATGGCGCTAAACACATTCTCAATCCTGGGTTTTTTGGAATTTTTTTCGGTTTTTTTGTTTGGTTTGTTTTATTTTGGTTTGATTTATCTTTAGTTTGATTTTGCTTAATCTTTTAGTTTAGTTTAATCTATTTTTTATTTTGTTATTATTTGTACTATGGATAATAAGAAAATATATTAGTTAATATTTTTGTATATAATTATTTTATATTAACTAATAATTTTGATATTATATATATTATTAATATACAATTAATAAATAAAAATCAATAAATATACGTATTTATAAACATTTAATTTGTATTTTTTGTATTATCTATTTTTTTGTATTAATAACATTCTCATATATATATATATATATATATATATATATATATATATATATATATATATATATATATATATATATATTATATATATATATATATATATATATATATATATATATATATATAGTTATTATTATTATTATTATTATTATTATTATTATTATTATTATTATTATTATTATTATTATTATTATTATTATTATTATTATTTTAATTTTTTATTTTATATATATATATATATATATATATATATATATATATATATATATATATATATATATATATATATATATATATATATACAAAATAACAAATTAATATACTAATTAGTATAGATAATAACAAACTAATACATTATTATACAATTAAATATAAATAACAATAAGTCAATATATAGTTTGTTATTTTATATATTACTTTATTTTATTTGTATACTAATATATTAGTTTGTTATTAACTATAATTGTTATTATATTAATTTGATATTATCTATATTACTATATTTATTTTTTTATAAACAACAACAAAATATATTAGTTAATATAGATAATAGCAAAATTTACTAGTTAATATAAAATTATTATATACAAATATATTAACTAATATATTTTGTTATTATACATACTATAGATAATAACAAAATAACTAATAGATTAAACTAAACTAAAGATTAAACAAAATCAAACTAAAAGATAAACCAAGCTAAACCAAACCAAACTAAAACAAACCAAACTAAACGAACAAAAAAATCATAATTCAGAATTTGTTTGGCCCTAATAACACTGGTGCCTCATTTTTTTATATTTTTTTGTCTGGTGTCAGTTGCACTGACGCCTCTTTTTTTTGATAATTTTTTTGTTTGACGTCAGATCCCCTTTTTTATAAATATTCTAAAATTGTTTTGTTCTGTGCCAATTAGATAAACTTCTTCCCCTTATATAATTTTTTTTGTTTAATTTAATACTTTCAATGAAATTTTGGGAGGAAAAAATAGGGCTAATTAGCGTTTCGACCCTGGATTTTATACGAGATTAGTGTTTAGTCCTTGACTTGTCCAAATGAAAAGTTTGGACCCTGGATTTCTTTTTTCTTTCTTTCATCCGATTATGTCCTTTGAGGATGGCATCAGCTAGAGAATATAGTTTTTTTTTTAATTAGAGGAGCACCAAAGGAGTTGGCGTCCAGCTCATAGATGCCAAAGAAATTGGCACCCCACCAATCCATCTGAGCGCCATTTCCTTTGGCTCCTAACCCCTTATGTCAACTACTCTAATGACGTCTTGTTCCCCTTTTTTGCAAATTCTACAAACTTTCTTCTCTTCTCTGCAAATTTTCTATACTTCTTTCCAATATACAAAAATTTATGTTTATGGGATAATCTCGATGCTTGTTCTTTTACTTTTTTCTTTCTTTCTGCTAATCCTACTATGTTCAGTAAATACTTTATAGAAAAAATGTATATTGTGTTTGGCTGCATAGTGATTTTAATGAAGTTCTTTTGTTGCTTTTTTGAGTTATATATAGGAAATGGCTTCTAATAATTTGAATTGTTATGACCTTAAGGTTATAGGGTTTATGGATGTACATGTGGCTCAGTTCCAGATAAGTCTCAGATTTTGGTAATAGCAGCTTAATATTGAATATGAAATAATCTAGATGTGTTGGGAGTTTAGTAGTGTGGAAGAGGGATTCAATGATCTAAGTGTGCTGATAGCAACCAGTCATCATAGAAAAGCAAGTTCGATAAGTAAAAGGTTCAAATATTAGTTTCTTCTTTTTTGCCACTTCAAAATGATTACCATGTCTGTGTCGAACACGTATTAGACATTGGACACACTCCGAGTTACAATATGACATGCCATAATAGTGGTACCATATCTGTGTTACGTGTCAATTTTGTGTCATATTATATTTGTATCCGTGCAACATAACTGCATTGGCTTCTGAAGGAATTTATTTATATCTTATTTTCAAAAGAGACATATTATAAAACATAAAAGAAGATAGAAGAGCAAGATTAAGCTATTTTACAAGCAGAAAAAAAACAACTATTAAACTACAATAATTGTTGATGTCATTCTCAAGTGATTCTAAAGATGTTATAAATACTAATCTGAAAAGGACATAATCAAAAAATAAATAAATAAATTTAGAGTCCAAACTTTTTAATTGGATAAATCAAAACCTAAACACTGATATCTGATATAAAATCCAGGGTCCAAACGTTAATTAGTTCCAAAAAAAATATCTATGAATCCATTTTTGACTATTTCAAGATGGTTGTGCAAGTTTGACTATTTCTAGATAGGTGCGCCAGCAATAATTGCAGACTAGTTTAAGTGGTTGTTAATACTGAGCATTGCCGGTCAGTAAAATAAAGTTGAACGATAGCTATGGATAAAGTATCTTACTAGGATCCAAAGTACCTGTCCCTTGAACGTTTGAATTTTTTTTTTAAACGTAAGAGTAGTTGAGAATTACCCCTCTACTCATCAGCCAGAAACTAATTCAAATCAATATTTTGTTTTTTCTCATTTCAAACCATAAACTTTTTCTTCTAACTCCTTTTATAAATCTTTCCTCAAACATTAATTGTTGTACAAATCCTGCATAACTAAATTAAATAAACTGAGTTAAAAGATTCGAGACACGATTGTAAATACATAATATTTTGTCTACGATGCAACAAAAAGACTATATTTCACCGTGTAATCCGTGACGAATCAACAACCGATCAATAAACCCTGGCCTAACGGAATAAAAAATTTGGTAGAGTTTTCATTCTAGAATGATTTGTATTCTGAGCTCGGTCATATGGAAAATGTTAACAGAATAACTGTTTTTCAGAATATTCATGCTACTTGACTCGTGGCAAGATATCATATATATTAAATGTGCATATGCTTGAAGATTTTTTGGACTTTAGTGTCGATAATCTAAAGAAACTCACTTACAAAAGTGAAGCACTACAAAGAGTTGTTTTGTTACATGCAAGT
The DNA here is from genome assembly GCA_029216955.1 of Iris pallida. Lineage (NCBI taxonomy): Eukaryota > Viridiplantae > Streptophyta > Magnoliopsida > Asparagales > Iridaceae > Iris > Iris pallida. The sequence continues at coordinate 25,658,739 of JANAVB010005598.1, forward strand.
GGCTCGGATGTGGTGATTATTTTGCAACATTCTGGATCTGGAGGCGGTTCTGGTGTTTCGTTCATTTGGGTATTAAAATAGATTACATGTTGAGTAGACAACTATAAGTTTTCATCTGTTTTTCTCGTCACTTTTCACTTTACAAAAACAAGAGGAACTCCTCTCTGGAACTTGGAAGAAAGCTCCATCTCCATCTAAGTAGGAAGTTTTAACTCCATTTTTTTTCATGTTATTTGATGATGACAAAATTGATATTATTTGTCTTCCTTGGTATGATTTTTTTTATGGGATAATCAGATTTTAATTGATACAGTATACATTTTAATGTGTTTTCAGAATGGTATATTAGGCCTTTTTTGGGCTAGAAATAATTTATGTTCAATACATATTTGGTCATTTTTTGGCTGAAAATAATTTATGTTCAATAATACATATAGGGTCTGCTTGGATTGATGGTTAAGAGAGTTAAGTGAGGGAAAAATAAACCATACTTGGTTTGAGAATGGAGATTTAGGAGGGAGAGTTATAGAGGATTAAGTGAGGATTTATTTCACCCTCTTTTGTCCATTCTTTTACCCCCAAATCAGAGGGTTAACGAGGGTGATTGAGGAATTTTGTTCATAAATACCCTTTTTTTTGTTTTATAAAATATCATGATTTTTTTTCTCAACATGTTAATCCGTAGCTTCCTAATTTGTGAAGATATTTAACAAGTTCTAATTAAAATTTCAATCAAATTTAATTTTATGACATATGTAATAAGATTATTTTGGTAACTATCATATTTTTATTAATCGCTCTCTCACTCAAAACTTCCAATCCAAACAAGAGATATTAAACACCCCCCACTTAACTCTCCCTACAATCCAAACAAGATTCTATGAATTGATTCTACTTCCCAACTTAACTCTCCCTCCAATCCAAACAAGTTTCTATGTATTGACTCTACTTCCCATCGCTTAACTCTCCCTCCAATCCAAACAAGATTCTATGTATTGACTCTACTTCATCGCTTAACTTGTAGAAAATAATAATGCCTTGTTCTCATTGCTAGGGTTTGTTACAATATATATAGTGTCTACATTTGGGCTTATGGGTATGGGCCATATTTATATTGCAAATATTATCTTATAATCTAACACCCCCCCTCAAGTTGGAGCATGTAAGTCACAAATGTCCAACTTGGGAAGGAAAGAATCGAACACTTGCTTTCCAAGGGGCTTGGTGAAGATGTCAGCCAGTTGAGAAGAAGTAGGAACATGCGAGGCTATTACGGTGCCATCTCTAATAGTGTCACGACCCGCACCCTGTATAGGGGCACGAGAAGTGGGTACGTCCAGCCTACGCCGCAGTGTCGGCGGTAGTAAGCTGTCCTAGGTTGCTAACTAATCTCATGCAGTAATAAAATGTACTTGTCCAGATATCAGCTCCGAATGGAGGACAAGTAAAGGATAGGATATACTCAATCACAGTCTAAAACACGATAAGAAAACACAGAAGTTATACCTAAGAAATTAAAGACAACAACAACTAACTACTAAAATAATACAACAATGTCTCAAACCAACTTAATACAAACTCAATAACTTAACTTTAATACAACAAGTCAAACATGAAAGCTAAAGTAGTCTACTAGCTAATCTCCTGAATCACTCCTGAGAGTCGGAACCAAAGGTAGCTAATCCCTCGCCAGGTCCATGGTAAGTAGGGCATGTGTCCTCAGGATTATCATCTGTAATATTTTCAACAGGTCCAATCAGGACGGGAACGAGTACAACTCATCTAGAAAAACCCAAGTAAATGACAAAGAACTATAAAGCAGTTATAGACAGTTTTATTGATAAGCATGACAGTTTTATATAGGTAATGATGGCATAGAGAAACAGTAAGATACAAGAAAAGAAAGGTAACTAAAACAAGAGAAGAATCATGGCAATGAAGACTGTAATAAAAGCTAACTGAACTAGAATAACATGTATGAGTCCAGACAGCACAATATAAGTCTAATGTAATCCCAGTGTGAGTCCAGTCCATATAATCCGATACCAGATGATTTCCAGTACAAGATGAGTCCAACAGTGATCAATGAATCCAGGGTGAGTCCAACTATGATCTAACAGTGTGTTTTAAAATACCGAGGTCGACATGTGTCACGCCCCAGAACCAGAATACTGGAGATCGGGGGCGAGACAAAGCCAGCTACGTATATCAGAGTACGCCAGTACCCCGAGATACGGTCAAAGCTGTCTAGAAGACAAGTGGGTGGACTCTAGCATGCCACTGACGACTCCTAAGGTCGAACAAATCCTATCTCAATCCAATCAACATAAGAAGCAATAAAGAGTAAATCATATATGAGATGGGTAAGGCGTCCCAAACACAAGTACATACATAATCATGAGAGCTGACATAATAAAAGATATATCAACTGACTATACAAAAGGTACGTAAATGTACAACTAGCAGCTGTCCAGAATATACATCCACGTCGTACTAAGACGGAGGGAACAAAACCCAGAAATAAGGACTAACATATGTCCTTGGCTAATACACCACAAAATGAAAGTACAAGATAAAGTGGGAAATAAAGGTAACCCACTCGCTAATCCATGTCGGTCCTCTGAGTGCGAACTATACGGAGGAGAAGACGGTAGATCCTCGTGATCAACTATGGAACCTGGCCATGCAAAACCAGTGGGGTCAGACCCCAAATAGCAAGTACCACAAGGAAGGCTCGAGGTGAACGACAAAAACCCACAAACAAAACAACAACATATAGCAAATGTAAATAAATGTGGGTCGAGACTAGTGCGGTACCAATGCACGTATCTCGAGAATATAAATGACTGAATGAAAATACTGAACAATATAGCTATGGAACAGAATAATCCGATGAGCAACAAGGGGTTTAGGAACTACTAGGAATCGGAGCTACAACCCTTAAACCAAACAAGGACCGGGGTTACAGATCTTTTCCCTAGCAGAACTTAGCCTCTGGCCACTCACCGACACAAGAGCATATAAGGTAACACACAATCAAAAGTGCACGGCCAATCATTGCCTACGGCTTTCTATCATTAACTAGCTAGGGTTATCACAATCCTAATTACTAATATGCAAGTTGAGGATTTTCGCAACTACCTGACTGCAGATACCCGGATGTCCAGGGGTACGAGTAGTACATCTATTGCCCAACAAGACTGCTGGCAGATGAAACGTGTCTAGACTTGTAACATGAACAACCATATCATATACTTGTAAAAGAAAACATATAACTGACTGTGCCGCAACCCGGCACGACATGTGACTCGATCGTATATCAATACACGCAAACTTGGTAGGTCATGGAGCCCTTGCCTAGCAGGGTTGAGCCATGCCTCATGGGGCCCTTGGAGCTCGGGGTTGGTAGTGCGAATTTCCTCCTACAATGATCTACTTGAATTTATTAGTCATTTACCTTATCATATTCATGTCAAATTCTCAAGTCGTGGAAACTCAAGAATTTCCTAAGATGACGTGTGCTATGTACGAGTAAATCGTAAGTTATCACTTACGAACATTCCCGTACTAACATCACGTGATACATGGAACAATACTCACACTCGATTGTCCAGTGCCAAGATGCAATAGATTAAACATTCAACAAGCTATATCCACGGTGTCAAAAAAAGAACATGTACTCATATATCGGGTCTAGAAATCAATAAGAAAATCAAGTCATGAGTGCGCTACTACGAGCCACTGAATCGAGCTAAGCATATAAGAAAATCAAGTCATGAGTGCGCTACTACGAGCCACTGAATCGAGCTAGGCATATACAGTAATCTGGAGTGCACCATGACAGGCCACTATCTATAATCTGGACATAGAACAATACGTGAACATAAGCATGTACCATATATATAGAGTGTACAATCATTCTTTAACTATCCAAGGTCATCTAATCATGTTAAGAGTCCATTACAATCGAGAAAATATCAAAAACGGACGAAAACGGGCAAAAAGGACAAAAACAGCCTAAAACAGCATTAAAACGGCATACCGGCGGTATACTGCGGTATACCGGCGGTATACCGAACTAAAGACAGTAAGTTTCTGGTGCCAAAAATGGCATACCGGCGGTATACTGCGGCATACCGGCGGTATACCGTTTTTCCAAACAGCAACAAAATCTAGATTTTCGGTAAAACTTGTTTCGGTCATAAAAACTTCATTTTAAATCGAAATTCAGACTTTCAAAAGTCAAAATTGAATAGAATGAATTTCCAACAACATGAAAGTATTAGTTTTCACAAATTAAAACATTTGATAGATCAAAACCTCAAAATACTCAAATATCATATCTAAAAACTCAGATCTATGTCATATTATCGATCAAAACCAAAAGTGCTATACATTAAACTTGTTAACAATTTAGAGGAGCATATTATAGAACAATAAAACTCTAATTTCTATGGAAAATAAAATTATAGCATGGTCATGTCACTTTTGAGCAAGATGTACTTGTCTAGGTTTTAGCAACCGAGCCTAATCTTCTACTCCACCACCAAGAGGAATTCCGAAACCACACTTTAGGCCTCAAGGCCAAGCCTTCCTAAGCTTGAGGAAGAGAGAAGAGAGTGAAGGGGAAATGGTAAAGGAAAGAAAAGAGAGAGGAGAGAGAAACTCATAGGATATATATAGAATGGGTGAATTAATCGTGACCGTTGGATCGTGATCCATGTCACATTCTAGGTCAATCCTAGCCATTGAAAGAAAACCAATTGTCCATTGGATAAAAGAATGCATCTACACTATTCACGAAAATATCTAAACACTATTCATGAAAATATCGGAAACACTATTCACGAAAATATCTGAAATCGAAAATATCTAAAATGTGGAAAATCTATCCGAGCGGCATGCCGTCGGTATACTCCGGTACACCGTCGGTATACCGGCCAAGGAGAAAATCTATAATTTGGGAAAATTTTAATGCATTCCGAAAACCGAGAAAATACGAAATACAATACAAAATACGTATCCGTATATAAATACCGATACTGTGAGACGAGTCTCACAACTCTCCACAACTTAGAAAAATTCCGTCCTCGGAATTTCCTAAGGCCAGTCGAGCAAAAATACACAAGCTAAAACAATGTAAAATCATAACACATCGAAAGAAAACATCCCGTGTACAAGTGATATTTGAGATACAAAATTTAAATAAATGCGGAAAATAATAAATACATACATATATAATACAAGAAAAGGAGGCATATGGAATAATATACCCCTGAGTCAGTTTAGTAGGGATTCGTCCTCGCTTGCCTACGCCGACTCACAAAGTGGACAAGGGTCAAGTTTCGAAGTAAGTCGGTACCAACGACTCAGTCGAAGACATGACTCTAATCCAGGATGCACCTACCTAGTCGGGATACATGATAGATATCGTGTATCACGAGATACAGAGGCAGATGAGTGGTACGAGAAACTCGTGTTCACTTACCGAATATGTCAAGTCGACCATCGCATTCCGGGTATGAATGGAATACAAGGCCGTCGACGGAACCCAAGAATAAGAATGACTGAAGGAACACCTCAGAAGCTTACCAACAATCTGACTGCCCTCAGCCAACATCTTCTCTATGATAACAAACTCTCTCTGCCTATGCATCGGGACTGCTGCTCTTACCTGCTGCTAAATTTTTACCTGACTTACTGAACCTGGGCAAACTGCGTCGGATGCTGACATTGAAACTGCTGAAACAATGTCGGAAGGAGATGCTGACTCTGTGGAGGCGGGATCTGATGCCGACATGCTGCCTGAACCAAGGAAGAAGACGGAGCAATAAAATCCTCGAATAAAATAGATAAGAAGGTTGGGTATCCCTGAATGATAAGGACACGTGATATCAATAATGGACAGGAATAGAACAAGGATATGTCAATCATGTTTACAGTTCAAGGAAAAGGAGAATGCGATAAGCAAAGGGAGATCAAATGAAGACAAATATAGGATTGAGATTCTAACTAGATGAATCCCCCACAAGTCTGAAGACAGACCTGCATGGGCCACCAAAAAACCCTCTCACGCCCCAGAACCAGAATACTGGAGATCGGGGGCGAGACAAAGCCAGCTACGTATATCAGAGTACGCCAGTACCCCGAGATACGGTCAAAGCTGTCTAGAAGACAAGTGGGTGGACTCTAGCATGCCACTGACGACTCCTAAGGTCGAACAAATCCTATCTCAATGCAATCAACATAAGAAGCAATAAAGAGTAAATCATATATGAGATGGGTAAGGCGTCCCAAACACAAGTACATACATAATCATGAGAGCTGACATAATAAAAGATATATCAACTGACTATACAAAAGGTACGTAAATGTACAACTAGCAGCTGTCCAGAATATACATCCACGCCGTATTAAGACGGAGGGAACAAAACCCAGAAATAAGGACTAACATATGTTCTTGGCTAATACACCACAAAATAAAAGTACAAGATAAAGTGGGAAATAAAGGTAACCCACTCGCTAATCCATGTCGGTCCTCTGAGTGCGAACCATACGGAGGAGAAGACGGTAGATCCTCGTGATCAACTATGGAACCTGGCCATGCAAAACCAGTGGGGTCAGACCCCAAATAGCAAGTACCACAAGGAAGGCTCGAGGTGAACGACAAAAACCCACAAACAAAACAACAACATATAGCAAATGTAAATAAATGTGGGTCGAGACTAGTGCGGTACCAATGCACGTATCTCGAGAATATAAATGACTGAATGAAAATACTGAACAATATAGCTACGGAACAGAATAATCCGATGAGCAACAAGGGGTTTAGGAACTACTATGAATCGGAGCTACAACCCTTAAACCAAACAAGGACCGGGGTTACAGATCTTTTCCCTAGCAGAACTTAGCCTCTGGCCACTCACCGACACAAGAGCATATAAGGTAACACACAATCAAAAGTGCACGGCCAATCATTGCCTACGGCTTTCTATCATTAACTAGCTAGGGTTATCACAATCCTAATTACTAATATGCAAGTTGAGGATTTTCGCAACTACCTGACTGCAGATACCCGGATGTCCAGGGGTACGAGTAGTACATCTATTGCCCAACAAGACTGCTGACAGATGAAACGTGTCTAGACTTGTAACATGAACAACCATATCATATACTTGTAAAAGAAAACATATAACTGACTGTGCCGCAACCCGGCACGACATGTGACTCGATCGTATATCAATACACGCAAACTTGGTAGGTCATGGAGCCCTTGCCTAGCAGGGTTGAGCCATGCCTCATGGGGCCCTTGGAGCTCGGGGTTGGTAGTGCGAATTTCCTCCTACAATGATCTACTTGAATTTACTAGTCATTTACCTTATCATATTCATGTCAAATTCTCAAGTCGTGGAAACTCAAGAATTTCCTAAGATGACGTGTGCTATGTACGAGTAAATCGTAAGTTATCACTTACGAACATTCCCGTACTAACATCACGTGATACACGGAACAATACTCACACTCGATTGTCCAGTGCCAAGATGCAATAGATTAAACATTCAACAAGCTATATCCACGGTGTCAAAAAAAGAACATGTACTCATATATCGGGTCTAGAAATCAATAAGAAAATCAAGTCATGAGTGCACTACTACGAGCCACTGAATCGAGCTAAGCATATAAGAAAATCAAGTCATGAGTGCACTACTACGAGCCACTGAATCGAGCTAGGCATATACAGTAATCTGGAGTGCACCATGACAGGCCACTATCTATAATCTGGACATAGAACAATACGTGAACATAAGCATGTACCATATATATAGAGTGTACAATCATTCTTTAACTATCCAAGGTCATCTAATCATGTTAAGAGTCCATTACAATCGAGAAAATATCAAAAACGGACGAAAACGGGCAAAAAGGACAAAAACAGCCTAAAACAGCATAAAACGGCATACCGGCGGTATACTGCGGTATACCGGCGGTATACCGGACTAAAGACAGTAAGTTTCTGGTGCCAAAAAACGGCATACCGGCGGTATACCGTTTTTCCAAACAGCAACAAAATCTAGATTTTCGGTAAAATTTGTTTCGGCCATAAAAACTTCATTTTAAATCGAAATTCGGACTTTCAAAAGTCAAATTGAATAGAATTGAATTTCCAACAACATGAAAGTATTAATTTTCACAAATTAAAACATTTGATAGATCAAAAACTCAAAATACTCAAATATCATATCTAGAAACTCAGATCTATGCCATATTATCGATCAAAACCAAAAGTGCTATACATTAAACTTGTTAACAATTTAGAGGAGCATATTATAGAACAATAAAACTCTAATTTCTATAGAAAATAAAATTATAGCATGGTCATGTCACTTTTGAGCAAGATGTACTTGCCTAGGTTTTAGCAACCGAGCCTAATCTTCTACTCCACCACCAAGAGGAATTCCGAAACCACACTCTAGGCCTCAAGGCCAAGCCTTCCTAAGCTTGAGGAAGAGAGAAGAGAGTGAAGGGGAAATGGTAAAGGAAAGAAAAGAGAAAGGAGAGAGAAACTCATAGGATATATATAGAATGGGTGAATTAATCGTGACCGTTGGATCGTGATCCATGTCACATTCTAGGTCAATCCTAGCCATTGAAAGAAAACCAATTGTCCATTGGATAAATGAATGCATCTACACTATTCACGAAAATATCTAAACACTATTCATGAAAATATCGAAAACACTATTCACGAAAATATCTGAAATCGAAAATATCTAAAATGTGGAAAATCTATCCGAGCGGCATGCCGTCGGTATACTCCGGTACACCGTCGGTATACCGGCCAAGGAGAAAATCTATAATTTGGGAAAATTTTAATGCATTCCGAAAATCGAGAAAATACGAAATACAATATAAAATACGTATCCGTATATAAATACCGATACTGTGAGACGAGTCTCACAACATGTAAACGGCTGTAGGTATCAGACACATCTCTCACTGATCGGGCAAGAGATGGCTATGCTTCCGGTAGATTCCAGTGGGAGATTCCGGATTTGGGGTATGTCTACATGTACTACTCAATATTTCCCCACCCAGCAAGTGAATCCAAAATCGACAAAAGAATTGAGATGAGTCTGGCCAATACATGATGATTCCAGAAATGATTCTGGAATGATACCAATGACTCCAGTAATAGAGGCCAGCAAGTAAGGTATGTGTCGATACATGAATCCAGAAATATCCATACGTGTTGATAGAGAGAATTACATAGAACTAACTAGAACTAAAATACAGTAATCGACAAATAAATGAGAGAACTATCAGAGAATGTACTCGCCTGATACTCTGGAAAGAGTAGTGTAATATCAGATGTCTGTACCAGGGTCACAATGTCCTAAAATAGAGCAATACAGTTATGACATGTCCAAAATGAAGATAAATGAAATCTACAATACAATCTATATGATTTCTAAGCCAATCTAGGTCAAAGTCAAACTTGGTCAACTCTACAGTCAAACTAAGTCAAATTAAGTCATACTAGGTCACAAGAAGTTAAACTAAGTCATACGAGGTCAAACAAGGTTAAACAAGTCTAATCTAGGTTAAAGTCAACACTTGGTCAAACATTCTAGCCAAACTAGTCAAGTTATCTAGGGTTTAGTCAATAATGGTCAGAATAGTCAATTACTAGTCAATATGGTCAAAATAGGTCAAAGTCTAGACTAACTAAGGTTTTGGTTAATCATAGACTAGTCAATAAGGTAATTAGGTCAATGGTCAACTATCTAAGTCAATACTCCATAAGACTAACTCAAACCATGACACAACCTCTAAGTATTCCACTTAACCCCATACATATCTTAATCTATATAGGATTACCCTCATAATCCATATGGTTAACCTAATCATCTAGTTAGGGTTTTGTCAAACCTTAGTCAAATAGTCCTTCTATGTTCATCCAAGTCATTTCTAGGTCAATTAGGTCAAGGTTTGACCTATAGTTGACTTTGGTCAACAATGGTCAACTATCTAGTCAAACTAGGTCTACTAGACCTAGTGGTCAATTCTAACTTGCTACTAACCATAGGCTAGTATTCCTATGGCACCAAGACATACATCCAATACCTATATACACATAGGCCATAGTCCAAGATATCAAGTCTATATACATATATGTACATATCTAATTTGTATAGTCAACTATATATATATAATACCAAGGCCATATCACATATATATATATATATATATATATATATATATATATATATATATATATATATATATATATATATACATATCTAATATATATATACCATATATATCCAACTATACCTAACCATATCAATATATATATACACATATTCAACTATATAGTACCACATATATATGTATAATACCCCATTATATATATAGTACTCACATATATACATACATATATATATATATATATATATATATATATATATATATATATATATATATATATATATATATATATATATATATATATATATGTCCGGCGCTCCTAGCGTAAGTGGCAGGAGGGGGGGCTCTCGGCGGGGAGACCCGGGATCGAGCCCCCCCTCCCGCACAAGCTGGCTGGGTGGCGTAGCCACGGGCTTGTGCGAGGATGCCCGGACACCCAAAAAAAAAAAAAAAAAAAAATATATATATATATATATATATATATATATATATATATATATATATATATATATATATATATATATATCCCATTATATATAATACCCTATTATATATATATATAACATATATATATATATACGATAACATATATATTTATATACATATATAACATACATACATATATAGGTAGAGAGAGAGAGAGAGAGATGGTGAGGCAGTGGTGTGTGTGTGTACTGTGAAGGAGAGGGGGAGGGTTTAATCTCAGAAATCTGAGATGGGGACCCAACTCACACACATACATATATGCATATATACATATATACATACCTATATATATACATTTATACTCTCACATACCCATACACATATACCCACACACTCATATACATATATACATACATATACAATATATATACACATAAATATACGTATATATATACATACAAATCAATTTAAAATTCATTTAAAATACTGAAATAAAACAGTAAATACTGTTTATAACTGAACAGTGGGGGGAAAACCAAATTCGATGCAAAAACCTAGCTAATACCCAAAACCAAGGGTTGGTAATCGTACCCCCACACGTGTACGTGTCGTGTGTGTCCATGGGAGTCCACCACGACATGACACGACGTGTCCAGGAATGAAAAACCCCAATCGGGTAAATTGACAGTGCACAGCGTCGTGCTAAGGTGCACACGCGTGTAGGACACGACACACGTGTCCATAGATCTCGTGCACACGTGTGTAGGTTCGTCTAGGGTCAGGCTAGGTGTCTAGGTACCTGAGTCGTGTCCAAGTGTCTTCATGTGTCGACACGAGGCCCGTATCAGTCGGGTTTTCTCGACTGATACACGCTATTTACACTGCATCGTGCAGCGGTGCACGTGTCTCGTGGACACGACACGAGCCACGTGGGGCCTCGTGGTCATGTCCACGTGTAGTCCACGTGTTGGGCTACACACTCGTGTCACCACGAGGTGTCCACGACTCGTGTCCGTGCGACATGAGTCGCGTGTCAATGAGGAAAACGTGCGCGTGCAGTGCAGTGCGTGTCCAGTGCGAGTGAGTTTTCTCACTCGACACGACACGAGAAGTCATGAGACTTTGGGGGCATGTTCGCAGACATTGCTCCCGTGTCCATGTCAATTTTGACGTGTCCTAGTGCTCTGTGCAGTAAGCACGAACAGTGTGGTAGCAGGGGAACTAAGTGTGCACAGTGCTGTGTCCAACTCGTGTGTTCGTGTCCAATTTGGACACGAAAAGGACCCTAATATCAACTCAGTCCTACCAACATACAATATACATATAATAAGCTTCACAAATATGTAATTTGTTTTGAAAACCAAGAACAAAAAGTCCTATGAGGTATTTCACCAAACACTGAAATTAAGACACAGACACGTGTCCGATACGGACACCAAACCAAGCCTATTTCCTACCAAACTTGACCCACAATTAGGGTATACCTATATGCATGCAACCATGAAGAGAAAACACAATCTTAACAAGGTTTGGGGATATTTACCTATTGAGTAAAAACTCAAGAAATCACCAAGGTAGGGGGGTCCTCTTCAAATGATGAAGCCCAAATGCTATGCAACCTAGCTAGCTAGCATCCCCTTAGCACCATTAATGGTAGGGGATCCCAATGCAAGAAACTAGGCTCAATTTGGAGTTGAAATGGTTAAGTGGTGAGGGTGTGAAGTTGTAGGGAAAAATTAGGTTTTTAAGTGTAATGAAAATGAGGTGTGAATGAAGGGGGGTGTGTTTATATGGAAGGGGGTAGGGTTGGGCTGCCATGGGTAGGGTAGGGGTAGATATTTAGGGTTCATCCACCTTGCTAACTTAGCTCCTAAGTCTTTGACTAAGGGGATAGATATTTCTAGGTTTCTAAAATATCTAAAAGTAAAATATCTAGATATTATCAAACCTTGATATTTCTACATAAAGCTAACATCCTCTACTTAGTCTTCTAGGTTAGTTGCTAACCTCTAGATTAGTGCTAAACTAGGTTAGGAGCTAACATGACACTAATCAACTAATTAAATAATAATAATTTTCATAAATCCAAATAAATTCTAATAAATTACCAAAATACCCTTTTGACTAAAAAGTGGTAATTTGATATCCTAATCACAGGGTTAGGCTTACCTGGTCATGGTTAGTCTCTAGGTTATAAAATCTCTAGGGTTTACACTAGGGTTATACTAGTAAAATCACAAAGTCATAAGTCATGACTTAGAAAATAGTTTTAAACTATCTAAAAATCACCAAAATTCATAACATGACTAAATCACCATTATTTAATAATAAAAATAATAAATTTTTAAAATATCCTAATTTCAGAAAACTGCGTGTTACAAATAGCATCGCGAACAAAATGCAAATCCACCTCAATATGCTTACTGCGCTCATAAAATACCGAGTTTTGAGCCAGGTGCAGGGCTGACTGACTGTCACAAAATACCGACATAGCAGACTCCTGGCGAACGCCCAAACACACCAATAACTCCTTCAACCATTTCAACTCACAAACGAGCGCAGCAAGAGATCGGTATTCAGCTTCAGCGAAAGATCGGGAAACTGTTGATTGCTTCTTGGTCTTCCAAGAAATAGGAGACCCCCCAGAAACACCAACCAGCCTATAACAGAGCGGCGAGTCAAAGGACAACTGGCCCAGTCGGAATCACACCAACCAGAAAGATGGAGATCACAATCAGCTTTCAAAAGAATACCCTGTTCCGGTGCATGTTTGAGATATCTGACCACTCGCAAAGCAGCATGCCAATAATCTTGTCGAGGCTCCTGTAAGAATTGAGACAAGATATGCACAGCATAGGCTAAGTCAGGGCGAGTAAACGATAGATAAATCAACCTCCCAACCAACCTCCGATAAGTCTCTACATCCGCCAGCTTTGGACTAGTCGATTCTGCCAGCTTGTGATTGGGCTCCATGGGAAAACCAGCAGGTCGAGACCCCATCAAGCCGCATTCTGAAATGATGTCCAAAGCATACTTTCTTTGACACAAAAAAATTCCTTCTGCACTTCGAGCCACCTCTATGCCAAAAAAATACTTCAACACACCGAGGTCCTTCATGTGAAAACAAGAACTAAGGTACTTTTTGAAAGCATCTAAAGCACCTGTGTCATTACCAGACACAATCATGTCATCCACATAGATCAAAACATGCAACTCTACCTTCCCTTTAAACAGAGAGAAAAAGGAATAATCGGAATGAGATTGAATAAATCCATATGATATCAGAGAAGCAGCAAGCTTAGCAAACCAACAACGTGGTGCCTGTTTCGATCCATATAGTGACTTACGCAGGCGACACACTTTGTTGGGTTCACTATGCGAAAAACCTGGCGGTAACTTCATATACACTTCTTCCGTCAGATCTCCATGAAGAAAAGCATTGTGCACATCCATCTGGTGCAAAGCCCAGCCTCTCACAGCTGCAACAGCCAAGAACGCCCGAACTGTAGGCATCTTAGCTACTGGGGCAAATGTCTCTGAATAATCGATCCCCTCAACCTGATGATTACCGAACACAACCAGCCGTGCCTTTAAGCGCTCAACACTTCCGTCAGATTTGTACTTTATTTTGTACACCCATCTACTTCCCAATGCTTTCTTCCCAGAAGGAAAATCGACAAGACTCCATGTTCCATTATTTTCTAGAGCCTGTATTTCAGTTTGCATAGCCGCGCGCCAGCCCGAATCTCGCGAGGCCTGGCGATATGAAGTAGGCTCAACACCTGCAGTGATAGCTGCAAGAAAATCTCTGTGTCCAGCAGTAAATATGTCATAACTTAGAAATTGTGTTAGAGGATACGAAGTACCTGAGGAAGTGACGGGAACAGATGAACTGTGGTGAAGGGGGGACTTTTACTTCGAACAACATTTGTCACAAAATCCTGTAATCGTACTGGCTGTGATTTCTTGCGCATTCCTCTTCCCAATACTACCTCGTCGGGCACCTCTGGCAACACTGTATCCCCTGTATTATTAGTAGTATCCACATCACCCCCAGCGGACTCTCTTGTCAATATTTCTGCATCTACCTGTGCATCCTAGCTACTCGGTGCCGAGCCACCAGCAACCACTCCGGCCTCAGCAACCGTAGCCGGCACCATCCCAAAAGCCTCTATATCGTCTCCTGGCACTTCGACAGATGTATGGCGTGTCGCAGAAGACATCTCGCTAGCAGAGTCACACCCAAGAAATTCTTTTTCATAAAAAATAACATCACGGGACACAAAAAATTTACCAGTTTCCATCCCTTTTTATCAAGTGGATACCCAACAAAAATATATTTTCTGCTCCTGCTAGCAAATTTATCATGTCGGAATTTCAAATCATACGCATAGCACAGACAACCGAAAATACGTAGATGATCATACGAAGGAGCCGAGCCATATAAAACTTCATAAGGAGACTTAAAATGCAAGATACTAGAAGGGGTTCTATTTATCAAATAACATGCAGCCAGAACACATTCTCCCCAAAATCTACGCAAAGAGAACCCTGAAATCGCAATGCCCTGGCTACATTTAAAATATGTCGATGTTTTCTTTCCACCCTTCCATTCTGTTGAGGTTTCCCAACACAGGATGTTTGGAACAGTATACCTTGAGATGAAAAATAATCTCGTAAACAATTTAATTTAGTGCCATTGTCACTCCGCACACGACGTATATCAGCCCCAAACTGACGCTTCACCATAGCAATAAATTTAAGAAACATAGAATAAACAGCAGACTTATCCGTCAACAAAATAACCCAAACAGCTCTAGAAAAATCATCCACCAAAGTCAAAAAATATCGTGCCCCATTAGATGACGGAACACGATATGGTCCCCACAGATCACAGTGTATAAGTTCAAAGCATCTCAAAGCACGACTACTACTATCAGGAAAGGCATCACGAGTCTATTTAGCTTGATGACAAATATCACAAGTCTTATGAGAAAACACACTACTACCAGAGAGAGAAGGTAAAGTCTGTATTACTTTATCTGAGGGATGCCCCAGTCTACTATGCCAAACCTTGGAATCATTCTCTTTGCATGCCAGGATCACCGAAGCCAAAGAAGCTGGAACCTCCCCCAAGAAGTAAAGTCCACCCCTTTGTTCACCTGCTCTAATCACCATCCTCGTACTTCGGTCCTGAACAAAATACAAATCAGGAGTAAATAACATATAATAATTTCTGGCACCAATCAATTGGGAGACAGAGATCAAATTGCAATTCAATGTCGGAACATAAAGAACATCCGTCAACACCAACGAAGCAGTCAAAAATACTTTGCCTCTCAGAACAGCCTCAATAGTGCTCCCATCAGGCAAAATCACAGGAC
The DNA here is from genome assembly GCA_029216955.1 of Iris pallida. Classification (NCBI taxonomy): domain Eukaryota; kingdom Viridiplantae; phylum Streptophyta; class Magnoliopsida; order Asparagales; family Iridaceae; genus Iris; species Iris pallida. Next base: position 25,674,758 of record JANAVB010005598.1, read on the forward strand.
AGACAGGGCCCTCAAAGCAATCAACTAAACAGTCACGAGAGCATGTCGCATGAAGAGTAGCCCCAGTATCGAATATCCAAGAGACAGAAGAATTCTTACCCATCAGACGATTAGAGTTTGAAGAACCAGGGTTGGAAGAATCGTCGTTACCCAGCAAGCTCATCAGTTTCTGCCATTGTTCACCTGAGAGTGGTGAAGGATACCCTCCATGCATCATATCCGCCGAACTCCCAGCAAGACCAGCAGGGACACCATGACCAGCAGCGGCGACATGATGAACAACCCATGCGCCACCAGCACCACGTCCCCCATCACGTCTCTGTGGTGGTGTCGGGCCTCTGCCACCACCAGCACCACGTCCGCCCTCACGCCGAGGACGAGTCTCCCACCACTCTGGATAGCCAATCTTGGCAAAGCAAGTTGCAACATCATGACCTGTTTTCTTGCAATGAGTACAGATCATACCTGATTTGTCCCTGGAATCTGAGGTTCTACTATTAGAAGTAGTAGAAATACGAGGTGAAGACTTGATAGCCAGCGCCATCACCTCCTCAGTAGCGGATTGGATATGAGATTTTTCGCATATCCTCCTCCTCACGGACTGCCTGGTATGCCCGATCTAAACTTGGCTGGGGATCCTGAGCCAGAAGATTAGATCGGGTATGACCATACAACTCAGCATTCAACCCATACATAAAGTCCTGAAAGTGGTCTTCATCCCTCATAGCCTGTAGCTTGGCAGCAAGTTCACCACAGGTACAAGTAGGCAATGGAAAATAAGCAGCTTGTTCATCCCACAAAGACTGCAAATTTCTAAAATAGGTTTCCACAGACATCGAAGCCGTTTGTTTGCACTCGGCCAAAGCCACCTTAATTTGTTGCTTCCGAGTGCCGTTGCTAACAACAAATCTTTTCGCCAACAAGTTCCACAATGGATAAACCTCCTCAAAGTACGGCAAAGATTTCTTCAGAGACGGATCAATGGTATTAAGAACCCATTGAAGAGATTGAAGACATTGAAGACATTGAAGACGTGGAAGACATTGAAAACATTGAAGACATTTCAACCATCGCAAGGATTACATTATTTGAACCTTCGCTCATCAGATTTCATGGCATGCATGCGTAAAAGTTCTATGGCACTGCGATCCTCGAGCAAGAGCCTACGAACACCGTCGACCAAAGCTTGTTCCTCCGCGGTTGCAGCAGGCTCCACCAGTACATCAAGGATATCTTTCTTTTCCACTAGTTTCACTAGTTTAGCGAGAGTAGTTTCTTCCTCTTTTGTTAGGGGAGTTGATTTTGGTTCGCTAGAGGAAGACTCATTTACTGAAGACTTTTTTCCACCGGGAATACGACCATCATTTCTTTCTGCCATTCTCTTCATCTTCTTTTTTTTCTTCTTCTTCTTCTTCTTCTTCTCCTCTCTCTCTCTCTCTCTCTCTCTTATGCCTTCTACGTTCTGTTCGTTCTACTCTATATATAGGAAAGAAAGGAATAAAATAAAAAGAAAAGACAAGAAAAAGAAAAGAAAAGAAAAGCAAAAGCAAAAGGAAAAGAAAAAAAAAAAGAAAAGAAAAAGAAAAAATAAAGAAAAGAAAAAAATCCTTCAACAGAAAGGGTGGAGGGGGTCTCCACGGGAATGAGCGGGAGAAGGAGTGGGGCTCCAACTCAACTGGAGCCCAAGGCTCCAGTTCAACTGGCGCCCGGAGGAATGGAGCTCCAGTTGAACTGGTGGAGCCCGGACCCCCCAACACAATTCCTTCAAATTCATCCTCCTACACGCCATTTAGAAAAAATATATCCCATTTTCTGAGGAAAAAAAAAAAAAAACCATTCCCATAAACATTACCATCCCCATTTCCCCAACCCCATAACCATTTTCCCCAACCCCGTGATAACCATTGCAGACCCCATTCCCATGATAACCATTGTAAGTTATACCAAAATCCATTTCCCAACCCCATGATAACCATGGTAAGTTGTACCAAAATGAACAACACGTCCATTTCATTACCTATCATGGCTGAACCATCGTAAGTTGTACCAAAATCCATTTCCCAACCCCAAGACAGTCAAAAACCAGTTAGATCAAAATTTAGGGAAAACAGATGTTAAAATTAACAAAATATAAACATCCATATTGTCCCTAAATTTAAAGAGAACTATTATTATCAAAAAAAAAAAACTTCTACAATATCTCCAAAATTTTAAAATAAATGGAAAAAATAACTGCCAATTTATTGCATTTTCTAAAATATTATAACTTATTATGCTAATTAGCGTGTTAAAACCCTAAATTTTAGAGTTAAAACCCTTTGTAACAGTTTCAAAATATTAGACCAAAAAATTTACTGTACCGAAATATATTTCTTAGAAATTAGTCAAAACGAAAGAAGTTTGGAGAAATTTGTTTAAACGAAACTTGTAGCCATCCAAGATGGCGGAATAAGAAAAGTAGGAAGAAAGTAAAAAAAAAAAAAAAAAAAAAAAAAAAACCGAAATCCTGCCAACCAAGCTGGCGGAATTTGGCTCAATTCCGTAAAAAAAAAAAAAAAAAAAATAAATAAATCATGCCAACTTAGTTGGCGGAATTTGGGAAAAAAACAAAAAAGACCAAAAAAAGAAATGATGCCAACTATGTTGGCGGAATTTTAGGGCCAATTTTTTTTTTGGTCCAGTTTTTTTTTGTTGGTTCGATTGTGGGTTTATGTGTTTAATTGATTCATGGTTCACAGGTTATTAATTCATGGTTCACGGGTTCAATTGATTCATGCTTCACGGGTTGCACTTGCTCCCCTTTATTCTTAGCTCACATGTTGCATAGAGACGAGAGAACCCGTGAAGGAAGAAGGAATGTGAACCACATGAATTATGAATCATTGTGAACCACAAAATGTAGCCATGAATAAAAACCAACTAACTAAACCCATGAAGAAAAACCAAGCCAAGAAAAATTGACCCACTAAAAAAACCAACTTAAAAAACCTCTAAAAAAACCAACTTAAAAAACCACAAAAAACCAACTTACTAAAATTCCAACATCTAAGTTGGCGGAATTTTAGCAATGCTAAAATTCCGCCAACCATGTCCAAATTTTCTTTTCTTTTTTTTTTGTTTTCGGAATAGCACAAATTCCGCCAACTTGGTTGGCACAATTTCTTTTTTTTTTACGAAAATAACCAAATTCTGCCAACTTGGTTGGCAGGATTTCGATTTTTTTTTTTTTTTTTTTTACTTTCTTTTACTTTTCTTATTCCGCCATCTTGGATGGCTACATGTTTCGTTTAAACGAATTTCTCCAAACTTGTTTCGTTTTGACTAATTTCTAAGAAATTTATTTCGGTACAGTAAATTTTCTGATATTAGACCTGAATTTTTTTTTTCCTTTTATTTATTATATCCTTCTTAACAGGAAACAAGAAATAAAACTCCAAAAACAAAATTCTCTAAACAGACATATAATGGCTTAAACTCTAAACTGATATAAAATCAGTAGTCTAAGCACTAATTAGAGCTCCAAAAACTAAACACTCGAAATCAGACATATAATGGCTTAAACACTAAACAGATATAAATCGGTAGCCTAAACACTAATTAAAGTAGTTAATATTAAAAACTTAAAAGTTCTATTTTTTTTTTGCCCAAAGATCTAAACTCTAGACTAATTAGCCCAAAATTCTTTTATAAATCAAGGTTAATTTCAGAAAAGTAGTTAATATTAAAAACTGGAATTATTTACACTAACTATTCCTCTGTTTTTAATTTATAACACTGAGGTATCCCTACTTTTAAACTATTTACACTGACCAACCCTACTTTTTTGGTTTATTACACGGAATACCCTTACTTTAAGATAAAAATTAAAAAATATAACACTTAACTACTCCTATTTTTATTTTATTTTTCTAAAGGGAGGGGTGGTCAGTGTATTTTTTTGAAATCAGGGGTACCCCTTATTATAAACCAAAAACATAGGGACCCTAAAAACTGATAATTTCATAGTAGTTAACGTCATAAACTTTCTTTTGACATTTCCAGTTTTGACATTTCCAGTTCCCAATTTAAATTTTGTTTTGGATCTACATAACATTCGAAATTTAGATCTCGTATAATATTCAAAATCTAAATTTAAGTTATAGGTCTTATTTGGAGACCTAAACCCAAATTGAAGATCTAAAAATAAATTTCAGAACAGAGAATATTAAGACCTAAACGAAATCGAAGACCTAAATTATTGGCAAACTAACAGATTAAAGGATAAAGCCGAGAAGACAGACCGAGAAGACGGAGAGACATCAAGAACAACAGCAACAGCACAAAGAAGGGAAAGAAAAAGAAGACGCAACAAAGACACGACCGACCGACTCATATCGCTATTATTATTCCAAACAGCAAACAGCAAATCCGGATCTACGCCAGCTGTCCGCAGTCGGCGACGACGACGGGCTTGGCGGTCGCCCCGCTCTGCGAGCCCACCGACTCGATCGCCTTGACGACGTCCATCCCCTCCACGATCTGGCCGAACACCACGTGCTTCCCGTCCAGCCACGAGGTCTTGGCCGTGCAGATGAAGAACTGCGACCCGTTCGTCCCGGGCCCCGCGTTCGCCATCGACAGCACCCCCGGTCCCGTGTGCTTCCTCACGAAGTTCTCGTCCGCGAACTTCTCCCCGTAGATCGACTCGCCGCCCGTCCCGTTGCCCCTCGTGAAGTCGCCCCCCTGGCACATGAAACCCGGGATCACGCGGTGGAACGGGGACCCCTTGTAGTGGAGGGGCTTCCCGGACCGCCCGTTCCCCTTCTCCCCGGTGCACAGCGCGCGGAAGTTCTCCGCCGTCCGCGGTGTCGTGTCGGCGTACAGCTCCATCACGATGCGGCCGGCCGGGGCGCCGCCGATCGTCATGTCGAAGAACACCTTCGGGTTGGGAGCCATGGCTGATGCGTGAGAAATATTAGGGTTAGGGTTTCTTCTTCTTCTTTTCTTTTTGTTTGGGTGGGAGAGTTGGATGGATTAGGGCTTGGGAGAAGAGATGATTATATAGGAGAAGTGGATGGATCTGGACCACTGGGCGGTTACACGTGGAGGGATCTGAGGGCGGTGGGGTTCTTTGGTTTTTTGTCGGTTGGGAAAGAGGAGGTGGACGAAGGTTCACGTGGTTTCTGCATGCCGCGACACGTGAGTTCTAGGGTCCGGGTACGGGTAGAGGTGGAGGATCCGAATTCAGACCCTTTGACAATAACCTCTTGAACGGTTTTGTTTTTCCTCATTTGGAAATTAAGGAGCCCTTGTTAAGTCCCTCTCGCCAATTTTCGTCAAAGTTTAAATAAAGGCAATTGATAAAGGCACTGAACCTTTTGATCAGGATAATCCCTGATCAAAAATTTCACTTTTTTTATAACAAGGACTGTCCAATTTTCGGACAGTCCTGCAAACTGAATGGACTGTCAAAAAACTTGGCAGTCCTAAGTCTCAGCATGTGAAACAAAATGACTGTCCATTTTTCTGGCAGTTCTTACTGTATGTAGGACTGCCAGAAATTTGGACAGTCCTTGTTATAAAAAACATTTCACTTTTTGATCAGGACTAGTCCTAAGTGCCTTTATCAATTGTCTAAATAAAATAGTCCTATAATTGAATTTAGTTGTACTAGCTAAATGACTTATTTTTATTTCTTGTCGATGGTGTTTTTTTTTACGACAGAATTTTTCAAGAAGTTTTGTAGATCGAAACAATTGCAATTTTTTCTTCTTGATTGAGAGATCATTTTGATCTTGTTTGTCTTTTTTGCTTTCATGCACATGATTAAACATGAGAGAGGCAAATACAGCTCTTTTGTGTCACTCCGACGCTCAGGTTAATCTAAGATTTAAACTATATATGAAAATTATTAACCAAATTTCAGGATAAAATGAGCGTCTCTCTAAAAGAGTGTTTATAGTGATATATTTGGCTTTATTGGGCTAAAGGTTTAAAAAGAGGAGCGAAGAAAGGAATGATCATAAGAGGAGCATATTGGATGGCCACGATAGGGAGGGAGACGAGGAGGGTTATTTGCTAGAGAATGGTATTATTTTTATTATTATTATTTTTTGTCTGAACTTGTAACCGCCCCTCCCCTCCCATTTTATAGCGATATATTTGGGTTTAATAGGCTTTTCCTTTTTCCTTATTGTATTTACTATATAGGTATTTGTATGCAAATATGTTGTTAGTAGTTAGTGTATATATACATATAAGAGTTACTAATTATATTCTATTCATATGTACGAATTTTTATATATATGTATATATTTACATAGATATTTATGTTGGAGTTTTGGTTTTTTCCTTTAGAAAACTTTATTCCCACATCGGAAAAAATAAATAGATTGTATCTCTATATATTAGCTTTGCTATTATTGGAGATGCACATGTGGTGTGGAGGTGCACATGGGTTTGCCATATGGGGTTATTTTTCTAATGCAAAAAAGGCTAAAATCAACAATTAAAGCATTCATGCTTTTTGCTCTTGGGAAATTTATTTCCATGGGAGCGACTCGGACTCGGACTCACACTCATGGGCTCATGAGGCGTTTTGTTGGCGCACTTTGCACTTAATGTTCGGGGTGATTTTTACCACGTCCCTCTCTCTCAAGGCTGAGTATATACACAAGAAAGAGAAGCCACACAGAAAGTTTACGAAGTATTTTTTAGCACAAATAAACAGAGAATTCAGAAGTGTTCTTTAATACAGTTCTGATCTTTCAGCAGCATTCGAGAGAGAGGAAAGGCACCGCACCAGTGTTGCTTTTGCACGGGAGTTCGTGTCCATCCGAGGAGTCAGAAGAGCAGGAGTGTTCCAAGTTCTCCGACGAACTTGCTGGTTCCTGGAAGTTGTTCGTGTAGGACGAATAAAGCTTTGAGCAACGGTGATCATTCACCCCATATTTATTTCCATGGGAGCTAAGCCCCGTAGGGGCATAGCGACTCGGACTCGGACTCGGTCTCATGGGCTCATGAGGCGTAATGTGGCATTTTGTTGGCGCACTTTGCACTTAGCACGTCAGCATCGTCGCTAGGTGCATAGTGCGCTTTAGTTACGCTCGCTGCGCGAGCCACTTGCACTGCCACGTTGCGCAAGCCCAGTTGCGCTGCCCAGGTGTGCATGCCCAGTTGCGCAAGCCCAGTTGCGCTGCCCAGGTGCATGCCCAAGTTGCGCTTAGGTTGCGTTGGGTTGCGCTGGGTTGTGCTGGGTTGCACGGGTTGCTCGGGTTGCGCGGGCGCGCTGGTTGCGCTGCGTGCGCCGTATGCGCAGTGCGTGCAGTGCGCGCAGTTCAGTGCACGCTTTGTCGCGCAGAGTGCAAGGAGCGCGGGGTGTGCGCAGTTGGCGCAACTTGCAGCAGAACGTGCGTTTGCATGTTCTGGGCGGTTGCTACATGTTCGGGGTGGTTTTTACCACGTTCCTAATTTTGTGGCAACCGAATAGTTGCTGCAGGGCCTATATAAGGCATCCTCTCTCTCTCAAGGCTGAGTATATACACAAGAAAGAGAAGCCACACAGAAAGTTTACGAAGTATTTTTTAGCACAAATAAACAGAGATTTTATAAGTGTTCTTTAACACAGTTCTGATCTTCCAGCAGCCTTCGAGAGAGAGGAAAGGCGCCGCACCAGCGTTGCTTTTGCACGGGAGTTCGTGTCCATCCGAGGAGTCAGAAGAGCAGGAGTGTTCCAAGTTCTCCGACGAACTTGCTGGTTCCTGGAAGCTGTTCGTGTAGGGCGAATAAAGCTTTGAGCAACGGTGATCATTCACCCCAACAGGAGTTCTTCCATCTTTCGCCAGTCACCTTCTTCGTTGCTGCCAGTAATTCTGATTGTATCTTCTTTTTAGAAGTACTACGATCTGATTGTTGTTGATTACAAAATCTTTTTAGATTCTCGTAATTCAGAATCACCTTCCTTGAAGTGTTGATTTGAAACATTATTTTTACAATTGTTTTATTTTCTCAGTTTTTTATCGAAAAATTGTGCCCCGGCACTAACAATCTCAAAGCTTTATTGCTACGATGGAAAACGTTAATGCTTCACTCCTAAATACTAACTTTTGTAAATTAGAAAAGTTTGATGGAGAGCATTATCAAGTCTGGAAGAGGAAGGTTTATCTCACTCTTCAACTCAGAGACGTGGATCACGTGCTTCTTGAAGAGAAACCTACCTTTCCAGATACTGGGTCTGCTGCCGCAATCACTGCGGCTACTAAACTTCAGGCCAAGTGGAGAAGAGAAAATAGCATTTATTTCAAGTGTGGACTTCCTTCAAGCGAAAGAAGGCAAAGTCTCAGATGCCTTGTTTCAAGTGTGGCAAGAAGGGCCACTCCAAGAATGAATGCAAAGCAAAGACCAAGCAATCAGAGCAATGAGAGCCTAGTAAGGTATCTATGATCACTGACGTTGTTGCTATGATTCGTAGATTGATGCGGTAAGCATTGACTCTGACCGGTAGGTAGACACTGGAGCCTCCTGCCATGTCTGCTCCAGTAAGGAGTGGTTCACCACCTACACACCTACTTCTGAAGTGGTTATGATGGCGAACCAGGCACAAGCTGAAGTGTTCGGGATCGGGACGGTGGTGTTGAAGCTGACTTCGAGAAAGTCTCTGACGCTTCAAGGCATGAAGCACGTACCTGCTATTGCCAAGAACCTGATCTCAGGAGGCCTACTCTGCAAAGCAGGCCTCAGGATGGACATCAATGCTGGCCAGATGGTGATGTCTATCAAGGGAACATATTTCGGAAAAGCTTTTTATATCGAAGGAATGTTCAAAATTCAGCTTGTAAATCAATCCAATGTAATTAATGTAATTAATGAAATCACTCCTTCTGCTTATACTCTTGAGTTGTGGCATAATAGGCTAGGACATGTTCATTGTAAACGAATAAACAGAATATCTAGTCTAGGACTTATCTCCAAGTGTGGGGGTAAGGTAGAGAAATGTGAAGTTTGTGCTCAAACAAAGATCACAAGGAAACCCTTTCCTCGGGTTAATCGAATTACAGATCTTCTGGAGTTGGTACAGTCCGACATCTGTGACTTCAAACAGTTCTCTACAAAGGCCGAGATGAAGTATTTTATAACCTTCATCGATGACTTCTCAAAGTATGCGTTCGTCTATTTGCTGAAGGCTAAAGACGAAGCATTCGAGAAGTTCAAGGAGTTCAGAGCCGAAGCTGAGCGGCAGACTGGACAACAACTCAAAAGAATAAGAAGTGATCGAGGTGGGGAGTACAGGTCTCATGAATTCGCATCGTTCTGCAAAGAACATGGAATTGTCAATGAGACTACTGCTCCGTACTCTTCTCAATCAAACGGAGTAGCAGAGAGGAAGAACAGAACGTTAACAGAAATGATTAACTCAATGTTGTTGACTGCTATTCTTTCTAAGTGCTACTGGAGAGAAGCTGCATTGACGGCCACTTTTATTCTAAATAGAGTGCCTCATGCAACTTCAGACGTTACTCCTCATGAACTCTGGTTCAAGGTCAGATCTAACTTGAATATCATTCGAGTGTGGGGGTGTCTGGCATATGTCAAGCTTTCAGATCTGAAGATTCAGAAGCTTGGGACAAGGACTACGAAGACGATCTTCTTGGGGTATGCCGAGAAGAGTGATGCTCGGAGATTTCTTGATATTGAGTCAAATCATATCATTGAATCTCGCGACGCAGAATATTTTGAAGACAAATTTGTAAGGCACAAAAATATTGTTCTTGCGGATGTACCGGAGAACAATAAGGGTGCGCAGGAAACTGAAGTCTTCAATGAAGATGTGGTCCAAGAAGATGTTGTTGTTGAAACAACGGTTGAACCAGATCTCGCTGAGCCGTCAACGAAGCGAGTGAGGAGGCCGAAGAACTTCGGAAGTGACTTTGTCACTTATCATGTGGAAGCAGATCTGCTTACCTATGACGAGGCGATGAAGACCAGAGACGCAGTTTTCTGGAAGGAGGCGATTGACAATAAAATTGATTCCATCATCTCAAATAACACTTGGGTGTTGGTTGATCTTTCTGAAGGAGCGAAACCTATCGGATGCAAATAGATCTTCAAGAAGAAGATGAAAGCAGACGGAACTATTAACAAGTTCAGGGCTAGGTTGGTAGCCAAGGAGTTTTCTCAGAAGCAGGAGATTGACTATTTTGACACGTATGCTCCAGTAGCCCGGATGACCACCATCAGAATGTTGATTGCTCTCGCAGCAATACATAAGATGGTGATACATCAGATGGATGTGAATACGGCTTTCCTAAATGGCGAGCTGACCGAAAAGATTTACATGCAACAGCCAGAGGGATTTGTCATCAGAGGTCTTGAAGACAAAGTTTGCAAGTTGGTAAAATCCTTGTACGGTCTTAAATAGGCTTCCAAAATATGGCATGAGAAATTTGACAAAGTTATAAGGTCAAATGGCTACATGGTCAGTGATACAGACAAGTGTGTTTACACGAAGTTCGCTGATGGAAGACGTGTGATCGTTTGTCTGTACGTGGACGACATGCTTATCCTAGGTACGGATATTAGCTGTGTCACGGAGACAAAGAAATTCATCTCAAGCAAGTTCAGTATGAAGGACTTGGGGGAAGCTGATGTGATCTTAGGGATCAAGATCATCCGGACAGAGACTGGACTAGCGTTGTCACAGTCTCATTATATTGAGAAAATGATCACTCGTTATGGGTATCGGGATCTTCCAAGGATCGATACGCCGTACAGGTGTGATCTGAAGCTGAAGCCTAATTCAGGAGAAAGCGTCAGGCAGCTAGAGTATGCAAGCGTAATCGAAAGTTTGATGTATGCTACTACTGCCACAAGGCCTGACATAGCTTTCGCCGTGGGAATGCTGAGTCGTTTTACGAGCAACCCAGGTGCTGAACACTGGAAAGCTGTGAAATGGGTTATGAGATATCTCAAGAAGACATATGCACTGTACTACAGCGGAGATCCGTCGGTAATGGAAGGCTTCAGTAATCCCAGCTAGTGCTCAGAAGTGGAGAGCGAGAGGTCCACAGGTGGATTCATTTTCACAATGGGTGGAGCTGCTATATCGTGGAAGTCGAAGAAGCAGACTATGCTCTCGCGGTCATCCATGGAATCTGAGTTCTTTGCACTTGATACCGCAGCCGAGGAAGCAGAATGGCTTCGGGAGCTCATGTATGATCTTCCAATGGTTGGGGTGCAAATACCGGCGATACCGATATACTGCGACAACCAGGCGACAGCGGCGGTGGCATCAAATGACCTCTTCAACGGGAAGAAGAGGACTATGCGGTTGAAGCACATGGCAGTACACGATCTTATCAAGAGGGATATTATTACAGTAATTGATGTTCGGAGTCAGGAGAACCTGGCGGATCCGTTCACCAAGGGCCTCAAGCGCCAGCTGGTCGATGACACAGCTTGTAAAATGGGCTTGAAGGCATTCTGATATTGTATTATTGTATTCCTACCATTAAGTTTTATGCTATTAGTTCAAAGATTTATCTACTAGGCATCTAGCTTTTGGTTCAAGGGAGGACCACTAATCGAAAGAATATCAAGAACGGTAGGTACATGTTCTATTGGTCATGGAGAGGTTACGGACCTATAACCACTGTTGTCTACTGTTGTTTTCTGCGGAAAATGGATCCTATGGAAAGGTTGGCTTAAATGCCTTAATGAGTTCTCAGGCATTGTGAATGCCTGGTGTGCTTTACAGGAAGCATGGCAGAGCAGCACTACAAGGAGTAAAACTCCATGCTACAGTGGGGTGACTCCACAATGAGGTTCCTATATGTGGGGTGTTGCCCAGGAATAGGATAAAGCCTCGGCTTTGCAGGCCAAGTCACAGCGGCGTAGCACAGCAAATAGGCAGTTAGCCTAATACTGTATGTTAAAATAAAGAGGGGTGTAGTCAGCACTACAAAGAGGAGGAGTTCCTCATGTTACAGTGGCACGACACCACGATGATGTACCCGATTAGGGATAAAGCCTCGGCCTTGCAAGCCATGTCGTTGCGGCGTAACACCGCAAGGGAGCCTAAGGCTTCATGCTGGGTAGTTTGGCACTACAAAGAGGCGGTTGCCTCATGCTACAGTAGTATGACACTACGATGAGGTTCCCGGTACGGGGTAAGTCCTCGGCTTTAAGCTATGTCATGGCGGCGTAGCACCGCAAGGGAAGCGCAAAGCGCTTCATGCCATGTCTCTTTATAATGAACTCACCTATAGTGTATGGACAAAGAGATATCAGACCATCTCTTGAGGGTAAACTTGTAGACGCCCAAAATTATACACTGAAACCAGGCTGGCACAGGACCTTTAATGTGTAGCCAGAAGCACATGTAACTACATTATGTGAGTGGAAAGAATTTCAGCTATGATGCAGAATTCAAGGCTTAGTCCATTCTTGTATTATAGTCTGATTTTTGATCCATACGGGAAGATTCAAGTCGTCAGCGACATCTCTCCTAATGCATGATGGACAATTACTGTGGGGAACACTTATACCCATAAATAGAGATATGCGGGGGATTGTTGGAGTTTTGGTTTTTTCCTTTAGAAAACTTTAGTCCTACATCGGAAAAAACAAAGAGATTGTATCTCTATATATTAGTTTTGCTATTATTGGAGATGCACATGTGGTGTGGAGGTGCACATGGGTTTGCTATGTAGGGTTATTTTTCTAATGGAAAAAAGGCTAAAATCAACAATTAAAGCATTCATGCTTTTGCTCTTGGAAAATTTATTTCCATGGGAGCTAAGTCCCGTAGGGGCTTAGCGACTCGGACTCGGACTCGGACTCGGACTCAGACTTGGGCTCATGAGGCATAATGTGGCATTTTGTTGGCGCACTTAGCCAAACAGAAAGTTTACGAAGTGTTTTTTAGCACAAATAAACAGAGAATTTAGAAGTGTTCTTTAACACAGTTCTGATCTTCTAGCAGCCTTCGAGAGAGAGGAAAGGCGCCGCACCAGCGTCGTTTTTGCACGGGAGTTCGTGTCCATCCGAGGAGTCAGAAGAGCAGGAGTGTTCCAAGTTCTCCGACGAACTTGCTGGTTCCTGGAAGCTGTTCGTGTAGGGCGAATAAAGCTTTTACGCAACGGTGATCATTCACCCCAGCAGGAGTTCTTCCATCTTTCGCCAGTCACCTTCTTCGTTGCTGCTAGTAATTCTGATTATATATTCTTTTTAGAAGTACTACGATCTGATTACTGTTGATTACGAAGTCTTTTTAGATTCTCGTAATTCAGAATCACCTTCCTTGAAGTGTTGATTTGAAATATTGTTTTTACAATTGTTTTATTTTCTCAGTTTTCCATCCAAAAATTGTATCCCGGCACTAACAATCTCAAAGCTTTAAGATTGTTAGGGTCCTTCTTCTTCTTGTGGGAAACCGCCTGCTTTCCCCTTGGTTCCTTGGTAAGAACCAGATTGGCGTTAGACAATTGCTTGGATAGTGCGTCCACCTTCAGTTGAGCCCGCATCTGGTCCTCAACATAGATTTCCTGCAAGAGATCCTCAAGGCTGATCTCAAGCTTCTTCCTATGCATATTTGCATAGAACTTACTCCACCCAGCAGGGAGCTTTGAGACAATCCCTCCAACAACAAACTTGTCGGGGAGGGGCATCGTCTCGTCTTCCAACTTCTGTCGCAGCTTCAGAAATTCTTTTACCTGCGGCAACATGGACTTCTCGTCCTCAAAGAGCCATTTGTGATATTTTTCAACCACAAATATCTTGCTCCTGTTCTTGTCTTCTTCGTACAGTTTCTCCAGAGACTCCCATATGTCTCTGGCAATTGTCTTCTTACTGTAGGATTCTGCTAGGGAATCCTCCATAGCATTCAGGATAAGCAGCCTGCAAATGCTATTTTTTCTTCTCCACTTCTCCTGAAGTTTAGTAGTCACAGTGATTGCGGCAGCAGACCCAGTATCTGGAATGGTAGGTTCCTCTTCAAGAAGCACGTGATCCACGTCTCTGAGTTGAAGAGTGAGATAAACCTTCCTCTTCCAGACTTGATAATGCTCTCCATCAAACTTTTCTAATTTACAAAAGTCAGTATTTAGGAGTGAAGCATTAACGTTTTCTATCGTAGCAATAAAGCTTTGAGATTATTAGTGCCGGGGGAAGAAAGTTTACGAAGTGTTTTTTAGCACAAATAAACAGAGAATTCAGAAGTGTTCTTTTGTACGGGAGTTCGTGTCCATCCGAGGAGTAAGAAGAGCAGGAGTGTTCCAAGTTCTCCGACGAACTTGCTGGTTCCTGGAAGTTGTTCGTGTAGGGCGAATAAAGCTTTGAGCAACGGTGATCATTCACCCCAGCAGGAGTTCTTCCATCTTTTGCCAGTCACCTTCTTCGTTGCTGCCAGTAATTCTGATTGTATCTTCTTTTTAGAAGTACTACGATCTGATTGCTGTTGATTATGAAATCTTTTTAGATTCTCGTAATTCAGAATCACCTTTCTTGAAGTGTTGATTTGAAACATTATTTTTACAATTGTTTCATTTTCTCAGTTTTCCATTAAAAAATTGTGCCCCGGCACTAACAATTTATATGTATCTATATGGGTGAAAAGATATTTAGAAGTATGATTGGGTATATGTAGACCAAACCCAAAATCTAATAGGTTAAACCCACAATCTGCTCCTCACAGTAACAGAAAGTTACTATTTCCTTCTCCCCCCCAATTCCCACATCACACGTTCCTTATGGAAGAATCACATGTCCCCCCGCACTGTGCGACTCCCCCTCCCTAACGGCTTGTTTGGTTGCACGAAAGTGTAGAAAAGTGTGAAAGTGGAAAACATAGTTTGCGTCGCGTACCCATAAATTTTGACTTTCCAAAAGTTGTTGGTTGGTGGAATTGTAAGATATGAAAGTGGAGAAAAAATGTGTTATCTTATTTAGATTATTGTTGAAAATGAAAAAAGAAGACTTCGGTTGTTTTGATAGTTTTTGAAAATGGATGTTGGTGGAAAATATGGTAAACCTTGGTAGGCTTATCCCCAATTATTTTGATTGTTCGTTGGAGATATTAGAATATAAAATCTATCAAATAATTATTATTTTTTAATTAACATATAATTAATGAATGTAAAATTTCTAAAAGAAAAATAAAATAAAATTCTTACAAATTAACAAAATTCTCATATATTAGGCTTACCCCTAACTCTGTGTGTGTGCGCGCGCGCGCAAATTAACAAAAAAATGTTACATCATTTTCTAAACTACAAACTCAAATATACCACTACTACCATCATGATAAGAGAGAAAACAGAATTCCACCACCGAAAGAAAGAAGGAAAAAAAGAAAGCAAGAGAGGAGGAAAGTTTCCAGAGAGATGAGACACGTGGAGTGGTGTCTGGCTGGAACACGGTAGTGTTTGGCCAGATATGTTGCTCAAGCGAACTCTGACGGAAGGAGAAGCGAGGAGGACAGGTCGGCTCGCAAAATATGCGTCGATCGACGTCAAGCGAGATGAACTACTCCGGTTGAGGCGTTGATCCCTCACCGGGAGGTTGCCATGGATCTAGACGGAAAACTGCTCGACGATTGGACAAACAGAGCATCGAAGAAGGCCATTGTGTTATTCATTTTTGTGGCTCTGCCACTGTAGCGGCTTCATCCGTATTCGAGACGGGATGACCACAAGAAACTTCTTCTCCTAATCGTCTTCGTGCCGTGCGATACTTGCCGCTGACTCTTCGTCAACGCCTAGTAGAGTTTTATGAGGATGATAACATTTTTATATATAGGTGCTTTAGAGGTGTTCCATAAGGAGTTCCTTCCGCTCCTCCGCGTCCCAAGCAACGTACTTTTAGGGTATATATATACTAAAAGCATCACTTTTGTATTAACTATATATTTTTATTATTTTTGAATGAGAATCATATGGACAAATGTTGATATTTTATATTTATTATATGTTAATGCAAGTGTCTGATATTCTATATATTAGATAATATCGTGTGTGGTGACACACAAAAGATCATATTATCAGTTCCTTAAAAAATATATAAATGGTTCACAACCTAGATGGATTTGGACAAACCATTGGTAAGGTTTTAGTGTAATCTGGCATAGTCTATCTTGATTATAGGTTTATACTAGTGCACTTTGTGTGTATTGAAAAGGGCCACTTGAGGTTGTTCTCTTTGTACTGACTACATAAGAGAACAAATACCTCTGTTATAATGGATGCTTGTGCTCTTAATCCGAATATAATAACATAAATGTATATGTAGTGTGCATTACTTTGATTCATAAAAGAGTGAGATTCATAATGAGTCAATAACCTCTATGAATTTGATAATGGCATTATGTGTATAATGGACTGTTGATTATAAAAGGAATCCATGTTTCGATGTATCGGGTTGATGATGTCCCCTTAAGAAACTCATAATGATTGTCATGTAAATCCTGCAGGTGGATTATATCCGACATGACAAATAAAGTTGAGTGGTAATACTTAAGAATAAAGATGTTGATCAATGTAGTTGTCAGTAACTTATTTTGATTGACAGACATTCGATATCTTAACATGGGGAGACAAATAAGCATATAATAAAAAGGAGCCCATAAACGTAATTTGGGATTAGGAAGATAGTGCAACAGTAGCTCTTTAGTGGACCGAGCTATTGTTAATATGCCTTTTTTGTGTATTTAGACTGAACACGGGATACCTAGACCAATTAGGAGACCTAAATCTAATTTCTCCTCATGGTCCCTGTCTTAGCCTATATATACCCTGTACTCTCTGGCATTCATATGTATACTAAGAGGGGCATCTTTCTCTAATTCATTTATCACGGAGGAGAGAAAGAGAGGACATACAAGGGAAGAAAAGGTTGGGAGATCGTCGCCTACACGATGTCCAACCCGAGAAAGAAATACGTGTAGAAGATCTTGGGGTCGCTGACTGCTCGAGGTTGCTGGAAACTGTCGTCTTCTTCTCATCGCAGGTATAATTCGTGAATCCTAGTTTTCGCCTATGAAGAGTTAGTACATGTTTTAAATTTGTTAACTTTCTATCGATCAATACGTACACCAATCTATGGTCTTGGGAATCCTTAGTTCCTTCAATTGGTATCAAAGCCGGTATTGGATATGCGTATCGATTGTTACATCTATGTTGACCAATAAAACACAATGTCAAATATAGTTAGTAGATGTAGATCTGTTCTGACTCGATTTTGCAGACATCTTAGATCCAATTATTATGGTCTAATTCATGTTTTGTTTGCGTTGTTTTAAACCACGGACATGTCGTGGCTGTTGTTGTTATTCATAGATATAATTAAAGTCACGAGGTTTGATCGTGATTATTTATTTAATTGTTTTTAATCTAGATTATGTGTGAACTCCTTCGAGAGGCATAGGATTGATATAATTTTAAATATAATCGGTCTATCGTAATGGCAGTGGTGGCTTTTTCTAATGCAGGATGAGATGATACTTTTCAGCAGTCCGGAGGCCGTTGGATGATTTTCAATGAAGAGATTGACAGCCAAAACCTAAAAAAAAATTAGGAGCGGTGCCGTGAACCCCACGATCTGACTGGCAGGTCGAACCCCAAATAGGTCTGTGCAGCATATTATTTTAGATCCAAGCACAGTTGAAGACGAAGCAGGATATTTGGCCATAATAGTTGGATATTTATCTTTTATTGCTATATTTTGCTTTTTCTGATTATGCATGTTTATTATTTTATGGATTTTTTGTTAAAACTAATCCCGCATTAATAATAGTCAACATGGACATGAATCAACTAGTAGAAAATCCTTATTGTTAAATAACTAAGTGGGAGAGGTGTAACCTCCTTGAACCAAAATTTCCAAGATTTTTCTGAATCCTTAAATTCTATTTTTCTCAATTTTTTTTTGAAATCTTCAATCACAAATTTTGATTTGTTCTAAATTATCTATATGGTATATATTTTCAATCGCGATGTGGTATAAAAATTATGACTATCGATTATTTGTTTTATGAAACAGTTTTATTGAGATTTGCATAATCTTTGGACTTATATAGTCTAGTAAATAAAACATATATATTATTTTAAACTATTCTTTTATTAACGGGCTCAAATTCGTTAGTATCATCTCATAAACAAAATAGGGTGAATCGAGATTTATATATGAAAATATTTTGACCTTTATAAATTTGGTTTGAATGATAATAGTATTGGCCATTGGGCCTACATGCACATTTTACATTTACCTAGTTCTGGCCTAAAGGCATAATAGATAATAATAATTATTATATTTTGAAAACACTTATTTTCTTACGAGTTGAGATTAGTAAACTGATCTATATATATATTCTCGGGCCGGGAATTTAGTTTACATAAAAATAGTTTGAATTTGCTAAAAGATTTTTAAATGAAGAAAATTTTCGATGAATTGGTTCTTATTGGGCTATTGGCCCAATTCATGAAGATATTTTGGTAGGGCTTCATGGAAGCTCCTCCTCACATGTTTGGGAGCAAGCCTCACCACTATTTAATGTGGGCTCTCAATTCCTCATCCACACAAATGCTAATACAACTCAAGTGCATCGTGTCCATGTCTGTGTCCGTCACATTTTAATCCAATTCTTGTACATCCACATTCACTCTTTTCGTGTCCACAAGCCGGATACGTTTCGCAATAGCAAATATCCTGTCGTGTCGATGAGCCGACACGACAACAGCTCCCCGCATCTATTGTCGGAGCCGCTTCCCCGACTGTTGGTCCCCCTATCCTCTCCTCCCGATCCCATCACAGCCAGCCGGCACAGCCCTGCCCCCGTCCCCAGATCCGTCGATCCCTTTCATCTGATCACCACCTCCATGGACCGAGCCCCGCCGTCTCCTCCTTTTCCTGCCAACCGGCCATGGCCGGGTGCTCACCACAGCCACCACCATCGGTTGCCCCACCTAGACCTCACCACCGCTAGCCACCCTGACTTTCCATTCCAGCCACCTCGACCATTTCGAACACCGTCATCTTCGAGCATCGGCCAGCCAAACCCCCTTCCTGCTCGCCACCACCCTTAGCCGCGGAAGTCTCCTCCTTGTCGTTCACCTCCGCCGCCGAGTTCCAACCGGATCTGGTCAGATCCGGCCAGATCTGGCACGCCTTCGTCAGTGAGCCCTCACCTGGGCGCCGCCTTGAACCTGTCACGACCCGCACCCTAATCAGGGGCACGAGAAGTGGGTACGTCCAGCCTACGTCGCAGAATCGGCGGTAGAACGCTGTATATAACGTCTGTAAATACCTACGACTAACAGTTAAAATGTACCTGTACAGTATATACTCTCCGAATGGAAGTGACATATCAATACAATCTCAATCACAGAATAAAACTAAGGTAGATAGCTCAGAGGGAAGACATATGATAGATGAAGAGTAAATAAGTGCAGAGTCCAATACAAGCCCGGATATATACATCACAGAGTATCAAAATAGAATATAGAACTATAGTCTGATAAGCTAGCTGGATCGCAGTCCAGTCAAACCTAGCTAACCTACACTACTCTGGAAGTACAAAATCTAGTGGCTCCACTATAAGGCCACGATCTAAGGCTACACCATCTGACTCGAGCCCATAATAGGTCGAGCAGTCCGCATCAGAATTATCTGTAATATATCATAACGGTATCCTGTCAGGAAAATGAGCAAGTACAAATACTAACAGCAGTTCCATGTGAATTGACAAGTTCTATAAGAGACAGTATAATGAACTACAAGACAAAGATGTATGAAGACTTGGGAACCGTTCGGAAGCCGAGTTACAACCCTTAAACCAAACAAGGACCGGGGTTGTAACTCTCCTCCCGAGCAGAACTTAGTCTCCAAATCAAGGTACAATGTAAAGGCATGTAGAGCATGTGAGTAACTGTATATCATGCATGGTGAGAAAGTACTGAATATAGAACAGAACAGAATATAT
Organism: Iris pallida; assembly: GCA_029216955.1. Lineage (NCBI taxonomy): Eukaryota > Viridiplantae > Streptophyta > Magnoliopsida > Asparagales > Iridaceae > Iris > Iris pallida. The sequence goes on from JANAVB010005598.1 coordinate 25,694,706, forward strand.
GACAGGAAAAGTAAATATAAAATGTGCCTCGAATATTATAGCCTAATATGATCGGTATGGGTCAAGCATCAGGCTTCCAGCCGATCGGCTACAAGTACGTGGACTCGGTCCGGCCGGGATGGTAAGCTATGGAGCGAGAAGTAACACAGGTCAGGCTATACCCATCGTGAGGTGAGGGTATGGCTATGGTGCAAGAAGTAACTCAAGGGGGCATTGATCACACTATCTATAATATTCCCCATTTCCCCGAGTAGTATACGGATCCGGACATAGCACGTCATAACGCGGGATTTCCAAAGAGGGGAGCAAGTCCTCTTCAGGAATCTGCGTCAATACAAGTACGAGAATCAAGACCAAGCAAGTACCAGTATCCCAAGAAATCCAGAAATGACATCTCATGACAGGAATCCGACAATACTAGTCCGTGAACTATCGTGTCTGAGAATCAAGTAAGACACTACGACTGAATCGGATATAGCAAATATCAAGACAATGAAAACTATCAGTGAATGTACTCGCCTGCTGTCCTGAGCTGTATGGTATATCAATGCTCAGAGCGGTATCAGAAGACCTAAATATGAGATACTGTAAGTTAATTTAGGTTTAAACAAGTTTAGGAATGATTTACAATGAATGATATGCAATCTAGGTCAAACTAGGCCTCACTGAGTCACACTAAGTCCTGTCAAGTCAATCTAGGTCAAATCAAGTTATATCAAGTCATTCTAAGCCTAACCAAGTCAATCCTAGGTCATACCAGTCATCACGGGTCAAAACAAGTCGAAGAAAGTCAAACGGGATCAAGAGTTGGCCTACAGTTGACTTTTGGTCAACTGGTCAACTCTAGGTCAACCATGGTCAACCCTAGGTCAATGGTGACTAATAGTTGACTTTTGGTCAACTAAAAAGTCTAATGGAAATTGGGACTAATTTGGGTAAAGCGTTGACCCATAGTTGACTTTTGGTCCAAAAAGTCAACCGTGGTCAACCGGGGCCAAGACTAGGTCTAGGCGACTATTTCTAACTATTACCAACCTCTACAACCCATATCCAAGTCCATCTTGGACTTCGAAACTCATATCTTGGCCGTAGGCCAATATCCTATTTTACCCTTTTCAAGGGTAAAATTCTACCCTCGGCGATAATCTAGATAGCCTACCTACGCTAGTTATTTTGACCCGATCTTCCTAGGGTAGTAGGGTACTATCCTATAGGTTCGTTATCTACCATAATACCTAGATAAAGTGGACGTCTAGTCCACCTTACGGCCCGTTGCAGAAATCTTGAATATTTCGAGATACGCACTGACACGGCACGATACCGGCGCCCTATGACCCCGATTTCCACCCGGGAGCTTACCCGCAAAATCTAAATCCCGTAACCTAGGCCTATGTCAAGTTTCATTGCGATCCGATGCTCCGGGCTCAATTTCGCCCTCTAACTCGATTTCTAACAAAACCTTCTCTTTTTGGCCTCGCACCCAACTTCTTCTTTAACCCCTATTTTAGTTCTTCCTCTTCTTAACTTCTCTAATCTTATTCTCCTAAATTTAATCCTCCTCATACTCCTCCTTCCTACTCTCTCCTCTTTTTGATCTTTTCTAATTTCTCTCATTCCCCTTCTCAACTCTATTCTTCTTCTTTTCACTTCTTCTAATTTCTTTTCCTTCCTCTTCTTACTAATTTCCTTATATATCTATCCATATATATATACATATATATCTACCTATATATATACATGTATATATATATAACTCTAGGGGGGGTTTATGGTGTACAGGGGGTGAAATAGGGGGGGAAGGAGCTGCTGTGAGCAGCTCCTGCTGCTGCTACTGATACTGCTTGCTGCTGCTGCAGCTAGTGCAGCTGCTGCTGCTGCATATGCTGCTGGCTGCTGCTGCCACTTCTCTCCCTCTCCTCCCTCTATGTATATACATATATACTTCCCTATATATATATCTATCTATATATATATATCTATATATATATATCTATATACATATTCCTACAACTAATTAGATATCTATATATCTATATATCTATATCTATCCATCCCTCTACATATATATATAAACACACACACACGACCACATATCCATATAAACACACACACACACACACATATAAATACATACATACATACATATATATCCATATATATATACATATATATATATATCTATCATTAACATATAAAAAAATCCCTAAATTAACCACTAACCAAAATTCTAGAGAAAACCTACAAAATATGGGCAAAGTGTAGAGAATTTCATCCTCTCTAATTAATGTGAGGGAAATAAATGAAGATGAGTAATAAATAGGGAGTTAATGACAAACCTAATGGAGAGAGAGAGAGCTTGGAGGAAGAAGAGGTTTTAGAAAGAGAGAGAGGTGGATTACTTTGTGAAGAAGAAAGAGAGGGGGGGGGGGGGGGGGTTTACATGGCCGGCCACTCCATAGGGGGTTATTGGGTTGGGATCCAATAGCCCCAAACCCAATAAGCTTAGTTTGGGTTCAAATCCAATTCGGGTTGGTTCGGTTTGATTCGGTTTGTTTCTAAACGACTAATTAAGCCTCTAAAATGACTAATCAAGTCATGGAAATTAGGTTAATAATTTCTAGCCTATTTATGATGGTACATGGGCTAAGTCCAGCTAGTATGGGGGTCCCACTAGGGTCCAGGCTACCCGGGTCTCCAAATTGGGTCCGACTTAGATAAAATTCAAACCGACTCAAATAAATTCCTAAAAATCATATAAAATCAAATAAAATTCCTAAAATATTTTAAAACTTGAAAATGACAAAAATACCCCTAATTTGAAAAACTGGGGGGTGACAAATCTACCCTCCTTAAAAAATTTTGTCCTCGAAATTGAAGACAACCAGCACAGGAAATCACAAACAGATTTAAAGGAAATAAATTTATACCTCATGGCGCGAAAAGATAAGGGAAACGCTCCCGCATGTCGTCCTCCCTCTCCCAGGTAGACTCACCTGGAGAGTGATGTCTCCACGCAACCCGAACCAAGGGTATGACCTGGTTCCGGAGCACCTTCTCCCTGCGATCCAGAATCTCCACTGGCTGCTCTGGATAGCTGAGAGTAGGTCCCACCTGTATCGCTGAATGGTCCAATACGTGGCTAGGATCTGCCACGTACCGTCTCAGCTGGGATACATGAAACACGTTGTGCACTCCCTCGAGCCTGGTAGGCAAGTCCAGTCGGTAGGCTACTGCACCGATCCTCTCTAAGATGGTGAAAGGTCTGATGTAGCGCGGACTGAGCTTCCCACCGTCGCCAAAGCGAATAGTGCCACGTGTCGGGGATATCCTCAGAAATACCATGTCACCAACCTAAACACAAGACAAAAACTCAACACACAACTAACAAACAATCACAACAAACATGACAAGAACTGAAACTAACCTCGAACTCTAACGGTCTCCGGTGACTATCGGCCCAATGTCGCTGCCTATCCTGAGCCACCCGGAGTCTGTCTCTAATCAATCTGACCTTCTCGGCCGCATCCACAACCATCTCCGGCCCAAGAAGCGCCCGCTCGCCAACATCGTCCCAAGACAAGGGAGTACGGCATCTCCGTCCATATAGAGCCTCAAATGGTGACATCTCTATACTGGCCTGGTAGCTGTTGTTGTAAGCAAACTCTACCAGGTGAAGATGGTCCTCCCAAGAACCCCCGAGATCTAGCACACATGTGCGAAGCATATCCTCCAAGGTCTGGATGGTCCTCTCCGACTGCCCGTCTGTCTGAGGATGATAAGCAGTACTAAACTTGAGCGAGGTGCCCAAGCTAGCCTGCAAACTCCTCCAGAAGTGGGAAGTGAATCGGCTATCCCGATCGGAAACTATGCTCACCGGAACTCCGTGCAATCTCACAATCTGACGAACATACAGCTCAGCCAGCCTCTCCGTAGACAAACCCACTTTGAAAGGCAAAAAGTGGGCCGATTTGGTCAATCTATCAACTATGACCCAAACCGCGTCCTTCCCTCCTGGCGACCGTGGAAGTCCAGATACAAAGTCCATGGTGATGTGCTCCCACTTCCACTCGGGAATGGGTAGCGGCTGTAGCAATCCACCTGGTCTCTGCCTCTCGGCCTTCACCTGCTGACACACAAGACAACGAGATACAAACTGAGCTACCTCACGCTTCATGCCATACCACCATACGTGCTCTCTCAGGTCCCTATACATCTTGTTGGCTCCAGGATGCATAGAATACTGAGAGCGATGCGCCTCCTGAAGAACCTCCTCCCGAAGCTCTCCACGCGGAACGTACAGCCTAGTACCATGCCGCAACGACCCGTCTTCGGCTAAAGAGAAATCGTCAAGCAAGCTCATCCTCACCTGCTCTCTGATGCTCCTCAGGGCAACATCATCATACTGCGCTGACCTGACTCTATCCATCAGCTCAGACTGAATCTGCAAACCCCACATCTGGATCTCCATGCCCGAAATGATGACCTCGATACCCAAACTATCCAGGTCGGCCAACAAGTAACGATCTGTCGTCAAGAACATAGCAACAGGATACCTGCTCAAGGCATCTGCAACTACGTTGGCCTTCCCCGGATGGTACTGCAAGGATATATCGAAGTCCTTCATCAGCTCTAACCACCGCCTCTGCCGCATGTTCAACTCCTTCTGAATGAACACGTACTTCAAGCTCTTGTGATCTGTGAAGATCTCAACTCGCTCTCCGTACAGGTAATGCTTCCACAACTTCAAAGCAAAAATAACCGCGGCCAACTCCAGATCATGAGTAGGATAGTTCTTCTCATGAGGACGCAACTGCCTGGATGCATAGGCGATCACCTTCCCATGCTGCTGAAGAACACACCCTAAACCCTTCCCGGAAGCATCGCTGAAGATCGAGAACCCTCCTGACCCAGATGGCAAAGTCAGGATCGGAGCTGAAGTCAACCTCCTCTTCAGCTCATCGAATGCAGCCTGACACTCATCAGTCCAGACGAACTCCACGTCCTTCCTGGTGAGTCTAGTCATCGGCTCTGCAATCCTCGAGAAGTCCTGGACGAACTTCCGGTAATAACCAGCCAAACCCAGAAAGCTCCGAACCTCGGCAACTGAACTGGGCGTAGACCAAGACTCCACTGCCGAAATCTTCCTCTGGTCTACTGAAATCCCGTGCTCGGTCACAACATGACCTAGGAACTCCACCTGGTCTAAGAAGAACTCACACTTCGAAAGCTTCCCGTAGAGTTGCTCCCTCCTAAGAGTCTCTAACACAACTCTCAAGTGCTCCTCATGCTCCTCCTGCGTCTTCGAATAGATCAAGATATCGTCTATGAAGATCACCACGAACTTGTCAAGGTACTGATGGAATACCTTGTTCATCAAGTTCATGAACACCGCGGGAGCATTGGTCAACCCAAATGGCATCACTGTAAACTCGTACTGGCCGTACCGAGTCCGAAATGCCGTCTTGGGAATGTCATCCCGCCTCACCTTCAGCTGGTGATACCCAGACCTCAAATCTATCTTCGAAAAGACCTTTGCCCCACTCAGCTGATCGAACAAGTCGTCGATCCTCGGCAAAGGGTACCTATTCTTGATAATGAGGTTGTTGAGCGCCCGGTAATCAATGCACATACGGGACGTACCGTCCTTCGGCACGAACAGGACTGGCGCTCCCCAGGACGAAGAACTGGATCTGATGAACCCCTTGTCCTGCAGCTCGTCGACTTGCTTCTTCAGCTCTATCAACTCGCTGTTGTTCACCCTATAGACATGCTGCGAGATGGGCTCGGCGCCCGGCACCAAGTCTATGGAGAACTCAATGTCCCTGTCTGGCGGCATCCCCGGCAACTCCTCGGGAAAGACATCCGAGAACTCAGCAATCAACGGATGTGGCAAATCCTGCCCCGCCAACAAAGCTCCACAGAATCCAGCCTCCGGCTCCGCTGCTCCTCGAGCAAACTCGATCTCTGGCTCACCCGGCGTCCTAAAAAGAACTCTGTCTCCTCTACAATCAATGCTAGCATGGTGCATGCTCAACCAATCCATACCGAGTACCATATCGTACCTCGGTAGGAGCATTACGAGCAGACACGCACTCAAGTCCCGGCCTCTCAGAGTGACTCTCCGTCCCTTGCAAATATTATTAACCAGGATAATACCTCCCCCGGTCATAATCTTGCAAGTCCTACCCATATATTCAGTAATGATATTGTGTCTCAGAGCAAAAGAAACAGACACAAAACTATGGGTCGCCCCAGAATCAAATAAGGCGAAAGCAGGAAAAGAATCTAGGAGAACATGACCTGCTACAACATCTCCCACGGGCTCTGCCTCCTCCTCTGCTGCCAAAGCGAACACCCTGCCCGCGGGTGCTCCCCTCTGGTGCTGGACAAAATGCTGCTGCTGTGTCTGGAGTGGAGGACCCCTCTGCTGAACCGCTGGTCCTCTAGCTGGCTGCACCCTGTCCTGGCCTCCCTTGGCTGCCCGAGCAGGGCAGCCCTTCAGCTGGTGGTCGGTCCCTCCGCAGAATAGGCAAGCACCTAACCTCCTCCGGCATATGTCTCTGCTGTGCCCCGTCTTCCCGCAGTAAGCACACTGCTGGGTCTGCCTCTGGCCCTGGTGCTGCTGGGCACGCGCCGGTGCCTGCTGAATCTGTAACAGAGGCTGCTGCTGCTGAAACGGCCTCTGCTGTTGCTGAATATGGGGACGCTTGGACGGTCCCGCACTGGAACTCGCCCCTATAGCATCTCCGCTCCTCTTCGGCCTGAGGCCGAAGTCCTCCTCTGCGATCTGCGCGTCCATCAGTATCTGATCGAACGTCGCGTCACGACGACCCGAGGTGCGGGTGCGCACTGCATGAATAAGTCCCCTATGGAACTTACGAGCCTTCTGCCCCTCATCTTGGATCATACCGGGAGCGAACCTGCTAAGGCGGAAGAACTCAGCTGCATACTCGTCCACCGACGAGTTCCCCTGAACTAGACCCACGAACTGGCCCTCCAATGCTGTAAGAGCCACGTCCGGGAAGAACTTCTCCTTGAAGAGCCTCCGGAAGTTCTTCCAAGTTAGCCCTCTCACCGACGCACGAGGATCCGTGCGGTACCATGTCAGCGCAATGTCGAAGAATCGGCTGGCTGCGGCCGAAACCCAAAGCGCTCTAGGAAGCTCTGCCAGCTCCATGCTTCGCTCTACATCCTCTAGCCAGTCGTCTGCGTAAAGGATGCCCTCCGTGCCTGAGAAGTCCCTGGAGCTCATCTTCCTAAAGTCTAACACTGTCCCCGGCCTGGACTGCTGCTGGCCAGTAGGGCCCTGCACCGTACCCGGTGCCACTCTCTCTACTGCTGCCAAGGCAAGCTGATGAGAGTTCTCCATACTCTGCCTCAGCATCTCCATCTGTCGGTGTGACACCTCCGACTGGCGCTGCGATGCCTCTGCCTGGGCCCGCTGTGTCTCCATCATCTGCTGAAGGAGAAGGAACATGTGATGTGTATCCGTCGGTATCGGTGGTAGTGGCGGCAATATCTCTGGAAGAACGGCCGTAACCCTCTGGGGTGGAGGTGGTAGACCTCCCTGCGCAACTGCCTGGGTCTCTGGAATAGTAGAATCACTGGGGGCAGTCCCATGAACCTCCTCCTTGGCCTGATCAGATCTCTCAGGCAAGCTACTCGATCCAGAGGCCTGCGGATGTGTCTTCGTCATCCTGGAGACGAATTAAAATAAAGAGATCAATATGGCACATGAGTAGATTATCAAAGAAGGACAGTTAATTTAATACAAGGTGAATAATCATGACAATCAAAAGATCAGAAATTTCCTAGGCGTGATTGAGAAACTCCTATCATGTCCTAGGTCCTACGTCCTAATCGCAGGCTTGTAATTAGTACTCTAAGTCGAGCACCATTACGAGATCGCACTAATTGTGACACTGGACCTGCGTGGGCCACCACAAAAACGTGTCACGACCCGCACCCTAATCAGGGGCACGAGAAGTGGGTACGTCCAGCCTACGCCGCAGAATCGGCGATAGAACGCTGTATATAACGTCTGTAAATACATACGACTAACAGTTAAAATGTACCTGTACAGTATATACTCTCCGAATGGAGGTGACATATCAATACAGTCTCAATCACAGAATAAAACTAAGGTAGATAGCTCAGAGGGAAGACATATGATAGATAAAGAGTAAATAAGTGCAGAGTCCAATACAAGCCCGGATATATACATCACAGAGTATCAAAATAGAATATAGAACTACAGTCTGATAAGCTAGCTGGATCGCAGTCCAGTCAAACCTAGCTAACCTACACTACTCTGGAAGTACAAAATCTAGTGGCTCCACTATAAGGCCACGATCTAAGGCTACACCATCTGACTCGAGCCCATAATAGGTCGAGCAGTCCGCATCAGAATCATCTGTAATATATCATAACGGTATCCTGTCAGGAAAATGAGCAAGTACAAACACTAAAAGCAGTTCCATGTGAATTGACAAGTTCTATAAGAGACAGTATAATGAACTACAAGACAAAGATGTATGAAGACTTGGAAACCGTTCGAAAGCCGAGTTACAACCCTTAAACCAAACAAGGACCGGGGTTGTAACACTCCTCCCGAGCAGAACTTAGTCTCCAAATCAAGGTACAATGTAAAGGCATGTAGAGCATGTGAGTAACTGTATATCATGCATGGTGAGAAAGTACTGAATATAGAACAGAACAGGATATATGACAGGAAAAGTAAATATAAAATGTGCCTCGAATATTATAGCCTAATGTGATCGGTATGGGTCAAGCATCAGGCTTCCAGCCGACCGGCTACAAGTACGTGGACTCGGTCCGGCCGGGATGGTAAGCTATGGAGCGAGAAGTAACACAGGTCAGGCTATACCCATCGTGAGGTGAGGGTATGGCTATGGTGCAAGGAGTAACTCAAGGGAGCATTGATCACACTATCTATAATATTCCCCATTTCCTCGAGTAGTATACGGATCCGGACATAGCACGTCATGACGCGGGATTTCCAAAGAGGGGAGCAAGTCCTCTTCAGGAATCTGCGTCAATACAAGTACGAGAATCAAGACCAAGCAAGTACCAGTATCCCAAGAAATCTAGGAATGACATCTCATGACAGGAATCCAACAATACTAGTCCGTGAACTATCGTGTCTGAGAATCAAGTAAGACACTACGACTGAATCAGATATAGCAAATATCAAGACAATGAAAACTATCAGTGAATGTACTCGCCTGCTGTCCTGAGCTGTATGGTATATCAATGCTCAGAGCGGTATCAGAAGACCTAAATATGAGATACTGTAAGTTAATTTAGGTTTAAACAAGTTTAGGAATGATTTACAATGAATGATATGCAATCTAGGTCAAACTAGGCCTCACTGAGTCACACTAAGTCCTGTCAAGTCAATCTAGGTCAAATCAAGTTATATCAAGTCATTCTAAGCCTAACCAAGTCAATCCTAGGTCATACCAGTCATTACGGGTTAAAACAAGTCGAAGAAAGTCAAACGGGATCAAGAGTTGGCCTACAGTTAACTTTTGGTCAACTGGTCAACTCTAGGTCAACCATGGTCAACCCTAGGTCAATGGTGACTAATAGTTGACTTTTGGTCAACTACAAAAGTCTAATGGAAATTGGGACTAATTTGGGTAAAGCGTTGACCCATAGTTGACTTTTGGTCCAAAAAGTCAACCGTGGTCAACCGGGGCCAAGACTAGGTCTAGGCGACTATTTCTAACTATTACCAACCTCTACAACCCATATCCAAGTCCATCTTGGACTTCGAAACTCATATCTTGGCCGTAGGCCAATATCCTATTTTACCCTTTTCAAGGGTAAAATTCTACCCTCGGCGATAATCTAGATAGCCTACCTACGCTAGTTATTTTGACCCGATCTTCCTAGGGTAGTAGGGTACTATCCTATAGGTTCGTTATCTACCATAATACCTAGATAAAGTGGACGTCTAGTCCACCTTACGGCCCCGTTGCAAAAATCTTAAATATTTCGAGATACGTACTGACACGGCGCGATACCGGCGCCCTATGACCCCGATTTCCACCCGGGAGCTTACCCGCAAAATCTAAATCCCGTAACCTAGGCCTATGTCAAGTTTCATCGCGATCCGATGCTCCGGGCTCAATTTCGCCCTCTAACTCGATTTCTAACAAAACCTTCTCTTTTTGGCCTCGCACCCAACTTCTTCTTTAACCCCTATTTTAGTTCTTCCTCTTCTTAACTTCTCTAATCTTATTCTCCTAAATTTAATCCTCCTCATACTCCTCCTTCCTACTCTCTCCTCTTTTTGATCTTTTCTAATTTCTCTCATTCCCCTTCTCAACTCTATTCTTCTTCTTTTCACTTCTTCTAATTTCTTTTCCTTCCTCTTCTTACTAATTTCCTTATCTATCTATCCATATATATATACATATATATCTACCTATATATATACATGTATATATATATAACTCTAGGGGGGGGGGGGTTTATGGTGTACAGGGGGTGAAATAGGGGGGGAAGGAGCTGCTGTGAGCAGCTCCTGCTGCTGCTACTGATACTGCTTGCTGCTGCTGCAGCTGGTGCAGCTGCTGCTGGCTGCTGCTACCACTTCTCTCCCTCTCCTCCCTCTATGTATATACATATATACTTCCCTATATATATCTATCTATATATATATATATATATATATATATATATATATCTATATACATATTCCTACAACTAATTAGATATCTATATATCTATATATCTATATCTATCCATCCCTCTACATATATATATATAAACACACACACACACGACCACATATCTATATAAACACACACACACATATAAATACATACATACATATATATCCATATATATATATACATATATATATATCTATCATTAACATATAAAAAAATCCCTAAATTAACCACTAACCAAAATTCTAGAGAAAACCTACAAAATAGGGGCAAAGTGTAGAAAATTTCATCCTTTCTAATTAATGTGAGGGAAATAAATGAAGATGAGTAATAAATAGGGAGTTAATGACAAACCTAATGGAGAGAGAGAGAGAGCTTGGAGGAAGAAGAGGTTTTAGAAAGAGAGAGAGGTGGATTACTTTGTGAAGAAGAAAGAGAGGGGGGGGGGAGGGGGGTTTACATGGCCGGCCACTCCATAGGGGGTTATTGGGTTGGGATCCAATAGCCCCAAACCCAATAAGCTTAGTTTGGGTTCAAATCCAATTCGGGTTGGTTCGGTTTGATTCGGTTTGTTTCTAAACGACTAATTAAGCCTCTAAAATGACTAATCAAGTCATGGAAATTAGGTTAATAATTTCTAGCCTATTTATGATGGTACATGGGCTAAGTCCAGCTAGTATGGGGGTCCCACTAGGGTCCAGGCTACCCGGGTCTCCAAATTGGGTCCGACTTGGATAAAATTTAAATCGACTCAAATAAATTCCTAAAAATCATATAAAATCAAATAAAATTCCTAAAATATTTTAAAACTTGAAAATGACGAAAATACCCCTAATTTGAAAAACTGGGGGTGACAGAACCTCATCCCCGTCATTGCAGTAGCGGTGATGCTACCTCCTCTTGACCGCGGATCCGCTGCCCAGAGCCGTCCATTCCGACCGCCGAGCCCGAGTGACCGCTTTCCTTTCCGGTCGCCTCCTCTTGTCTGCGATGGTCACTAACCACCTCCGTCGGTGCGAGCCCGGCTGCCCGCCGAGAATCCCCTCCACTGTGAGCCCCTTCTCATCTCCCCTCACTTTAATTCTTTCTCTCGATAATTTGTTTTTTTGGTTTCAATGAAGACACAGAGCCTTCTCTGTTAAATATTTAAAAATAAACATGTTATTAATATTATTAGTTTCTTTATTATCTTTAGCTATAGTAAATGTTAGGGTTATGACATTTTTGGGTTCTATTATTTTGGGATGGTTTAATCTCCTGGTGTAAATAAAATAAGGCCTATATGTATTATGCTGGTAGACGTGTATATTTGTATGAGTACGAGGATATAGGTATATCCTAAATTATTAAAATTATTATTTTGGGCTAAATAATTTAATGGGATTTTTCATTTATATATGTATGTTTGATGACTATTTTCTTATGTACCGTATATTGGAGTATTGTGTACGAATGTTCTCTATAAAGATAAATGTACATACATTTGTATCATTACCATTATTACTAATATATTTATTATCTATGGTATTACTTATTTGAGAATTCTATAAATATATAATAATTTTCTAAAAATATTATTATTATTATTACTTTTTATCTAAAATCATGTTTGACAATTGGAGCCTTAAACTAAAATGATTTTATGGCTTTTCAAATATTATTCGAAAATTTCTTGATTTATAATTTTCCAAACATTATAAATGATTTTCTATATATAGATAAATATATGGTTATTCTTTTCCCTCTGAAATCATCAGTCACGTCTATTATAGTTGTTTCCTATTTTGCATCTCGATTATTGTGTCAAATCCTGATTCTGGACTTTTATATATCAAACTAGGTTATTTGGATTATTCTGGACTCATGAGAACAGTTCGTGTAATTATTTGGGACCACCTTGTGGAGCATAGCATCGTACCTATTCCGTGTCGACACGTTTGTGTCGTGCACGTCGACTCCAACTAAATTGAGGCAAGTACATTCTCTGATAATATTTTTGTTTTATGATATCGTCTATGTTTCTTGTATTTAGTGTAAATATCCTTATTCTTTTGACATATTGTTCACACGGATTGGTATTTGTCTGGATCCCGTCATGAGATGTTATTTCTTGTACTCCTTGGTATATCTTGTGCAAGCCTTGTCCTTGTTTCTTGTACATTGTATAGATACGATTCCTGTGAAGGCTTGCGACCTTCTCAGAGAATTCGTGTCATAACGTGTCTTGGTTGGATCCACTGTATCATTCGGGGGCGGGGAGTATTAGTGTAGATATGTGGTTATCAAGCCCCAGAACCAGAATACTGGAGAGCGGAGGACAGACACAGCCAGCTACGTACATTGAAGTATAATCTACCTCGATATACGGTCACGGCTGTCTAGATGCATGAGGGTTTATCTACAAACCAACAGTCTCTTATGGTCATGAACAAGCCTAGTGTCTCAATCTCAACAAGCAAGTAATTGTTACAAGATGTAAGATCATCATACATACAAGGTAAGACATCCCAAATATTACATATTCAGATGACCATGAAGCTAGTCATACAAAATACGAAGACTAGCAAGAGTTTAAGTCATACATGATCAACCCAAGGATTTGTCAATCATGTAATATCCCATAGGCGGACATAAATTAAAGTTTTAACATGAGCTAACACTTCCTCGGCGGCTAAACACCTCAAAAGAATAATTTACAATAAAGTGGGTGAGCAAAATAAGAAACTCACTCATTGCCAGGATTACGTCTGGTGTTCACCATCTGGCTGGAAGGCAGGGAGATCCTCGGGAGCTACTCCGAAATCTGGCCATACAAAACCAGCTGGGTCAGACCCCAGAAAGAGCAAGTGCCACAAGGGAGGCTTCACTTAAGAACTAAAACCAACATATTAGCACATGATACATAAAGGATAACGAAAGACATGAGTTAGAAAAAATATGGTGATAAACGATAAGATAACTAACGGACTATTCCGGTAACCAAGTTACAACCTGTAAACCAAATAAGGACCGGGGTTGTAACCCTTCACCTGAACAGAACTTAGTCTCTAACCAATTATCGATAAAGTAAAGCATAAACAAGCATGTCCTGACATAGCCATGTACTGGATCTAGGCAAGACTAGACAAGATAGGACTCCATCCATCATTCACGGCCAAGCAAATAGTACGGCTTGATACTTTAACTAACTAGGGTTATCACAAGCCTAGTTACTAGCAAGATGCAATGAGATATTCCGGCAGCCACAAGCCCTGCAGTCTTAATCCAGGTTATCCGGTCACAAGTTGAGAGAGTTGGATTAGGTGACTTAGAGGTGCAACATATGACAGTGTGCTGAAAATGTGCCCTACTCGACGGTAGGCTACAAGTCCAATTAGAGTGCCCAGATAACGGGACTGCCTATAGCTGGAAAATCTCTTCATGGACTACTTGATTAATCTAGTCATTATCCTAGTCAGATTCAGTACGAATCCCTGACCGTAGAAATCAGGAATTCATATCCTAAACATGATGCAAGACGAGACATGTAGCTTATACAAAGCACAAACACCCACGGTGTTAAGACTAGAGTTCCTTAGCAAGTTAAGATAGTCGTCACAACAGCATATCAAGATTATCATGTAGGTTTACTTTATCAAGTCAAGAGTGCATCACAACGGACCACCATCAAGAATTATCATGTCAAGTTACTTGTCGAGTGCACCACGACGGATCACTATCAAGAATTATCATGTTACTCGATACTTGTTAAGTGTGCGCCTTAACAGGCCACTATCGTGTTCTAACCTTACATTATCATGAATGAGAGAAAGTTGTATAAAATAGCTAGTAATATATTCTTGCAGTCAAGGAAAAGATCTACAACTTTTATGTTTTGAGTTTTTCAAGATTTTAGCTACAAAACAGCTCAAAGAGGCAAAAACAGTCATTTGGAGTGACCTGCGCGCAAGTTGTGCGAGCAAAACTGTCCATGGCGCACGTTGCGCGCAAGTAAGGCGCACGTTGCGCGACAAAAAATTGTACGAGCGTGCGGCCGTGCAAGTTGCACGTTGCGTGCGGGCAAAATCGCCCACGGCGCGCGGGCGCGCGGCCGCACAAGTTGCAAGTTGTGCGCGGGCAAAATCGCCCACAGTGCTCGTTGCACGCAAGCACGGCGCGCGGGCGCACGACAAAAAATTGTGTGGGCTCACGGCCGCGCAAGTTGCAAGTTGTGCGCTGGCAAAATTGCCCAAAGCGCATGTTGCGCTCTAGCACGGCGCACGGGCGTGCGGCAGAAAATTGCCCGGGCGCGCGGCCGCGCAAGTTGCAAGTTGTGCGCGGGCAAATCGCCCACAGCGCACATTGCGCGCAAGCACGGCACACGGGCGTGCGACAGAAAATTGCGCGGGCACGCGACCGTGCAAGTTGCAAGTTGCACACGGGCAAAATCACCTACGGCGCACGTTGCACGCAAGCATGGTGCGCGGGGGCGCGGCAGCGCACGACACTGTTCATCGTCCCGACAACACCAAAAGGTGTGAGGAACCCATGAACATGAAAATGGCATAACTTGCTCATACGAAGTCAAAATCAAGCGGTTCAAAAGCCAAAATTGGGTAGAATTGAATTCCCTACAGCATGGAACCATTAGATCTCGAAAATAACCAAGTTTAAGAGATTAAAACTAAGAAAAACCGAAAGGTTACAAACTTAGATCTATAAGACATTACTAAAGTATGCACTATTAGCGACGTAATTTAACAACGGCATAAAATAACGTCGCTAAATATGGAATATAGCGACTCCTTTCTATAGACATCGCAAAACGTCGTTGAATAGCGACGTTCAGCAATAGGAGATAAATTACGTTGCTGAATAGCGACGTTCAGCGACATATTATTAAAATATGTCGCCATATATTAAAATATTTGTGACGTTTAGCGACGTCGCTAACATTTTTACTTAGGGCACATTGTTTCATTTTTCCCCCTCACTCAAAATTTTTAGAATTTTCTCTCGAGCTCTAACCCCCCGGCGACCCATTCCCCCCGGCGACTCCCTTCCCCCCGGCGACTCCCTCCCCCCCGGACGACTCCCTCCTCCCGGCGACCCCTACCCCCCGTCGAGGTCCTCCTCCCCCAATCCGACCTCCTCCTCCTCTTCTTCAGGTAAACCCTAACCTAACTCCTCTCACTCCTCCTCCTCCTCCTCTCCCACGGACACACACACACGGACACACACACACACAGACACACACGGACACACACATGGACACACACACACACAGGGGCCGAACCCAATCGGATAAACCCGTTAATGGATTGGGTTAGGGTTGAAGATACTCGGTTTCGGGCTCGGATTTGGGTTAAAATATTTGAACCCGATCAACAATCGGGTTGTGCTCGGGTTCATGTGTCGGGTTCATTTCCAAGTCCAATGGCTTGTCCGGCTTACTCCAAGGCCAGCCCTGTATAGGTTGAAGTAGAAAAAAAGCTAAATAATTATAAGCAGTAGAAATTGCTATAAAGCTTGCTAAGAAAGATTAGTCCAACATTATGTTGGGTTGGTCAGAACCATCATTGCTCAAAGTAAGATTTGACATTATCCTAGTCGATTTGTTCTCAGTGAACGCTCATTGTACAATCAATAGAACTTATGGAATTCTATTTGTATCAGCTCCTTTTCGGAATAACCACTGGAGTGTTGAAAGAATGGACTGGCTGATATAAAATATATGTAACGTCCCAGTCCCAAAATATATAGGACTAGGTACATCGACATGCCAGCTGTATGCATACGAAGTATACTCCAATATATGAAAACCTCGTATGAATACATAAGCTGTAAAATACAGTAAACCAAGAGTAATCTAATCTCATCCATAAATGAAGAATAAAAGATATCATATAATCAACTGTAATAAGTCTTCGTACAATATGTTGGGCGGAGACAAATCTACTACCAACAAGTAAGAAAAAATATACATGGAAATGAAAATGATTTGGCGGGAGTAGCAAAGAAAGACCCATGACACGTCATCTCCGAATGAATAGAGAAGATCGCGACCTCGGCTAGAACACCTGCAATATCACAGAAGAACACACCTAAAGAGATAAACAGGTCCTCAGAGGGACGTAACAAGATATATAAAGAACATGCCACATAACTGAATATATATACCATGTCATAAATCACAAGTAAAGCAAATAGTCCCACTCATAACAAGATCCAATACCTCGTCATTGAAACAGTGGACTACCCCTACAACCAAACAAGGACAAAGGGTAGTACACTATGCCGCGATGAGACATTGTCCCAAGCTACTAATGGGGTGGGGTGATATGACATTTGAAAAGGGTTACCTGACCATTCTAATGTGTTTATGCAATAAGAATAAACCTTCAACGCATGGGCACTCTGGCTCAGTAGCAGTAATCTCAGGTATGGTCCCATCAGGATACCAGGGACCTTAAAGCATAACATTCATCGAATGTCAGAGGCCAGCTGTAAATCAGGTATCAGGATCCAGGACCGTATCTTCCGCGGAGATAACCGACAATAGGGAAGTGCATACGTAGCCCATACGTTAAGGAACTGTTCTTTCCACCCAATGCCGAACAGAGTCACATCCATGACTCATATACCTATACTAACTGCTAAGTCTCATAACATGCCTCTATTAGCAGTTAGCCCTAACGCATGCGCATGGAGGATCAGCCCACCCGTAAGAACCTCTACATGCTACTCATCTCACACATCCTCGTGGTTCAACTGTGTCAAGATATATGCAATACACTACAAACGGTAGTCTCTTAACTCTAAGTCCACATGCAATCAAAGGATAATAACAAAGTATATCTAATATCACTGAGCAGACAGTAAATTAAGAACGGTAAGAACTAGAAATAAATGAGCAGTAATATGTAATAAAATGCAAACTAAATATAAACAGTATAATGACAATGTATCTTGCCTGAGGTTATGTACAAAAGAGAATAATCCAGTAGCTCGAACAGACAAATAAACGAAATAAGAAAAGCCCAATCCCGCAGATGACTCCGGATGCTGCAACAAACATCACGAACGAGTTTAGAATAAAAGATATGCCTAGGAAATGCATGTCCAAAAGTTAAATTCTGGAACAGGGGCAAAATCGTAAATTTTGGATCAAAACGATGTCCGCCGTTGGACCCGCTTTGCACCAAAATATGTGCCAATATCTACGGTCTCTAAAGTCGTCAAACTGTATTTCTACGGATTTATTTTGATGAGACGAACCCAACGGTATATCCAATTTTGGATTCCGGTGGGCCGTGCACAAAATCGACCGTTGAGTGGGATTGTGGGCCTGCCAAAATAGCGTCCCGATACGGGGTATCTCGACGGATACGTACTGATTTCGTCGCGCACATACAACGAAATTGGTTTCCGTCAGTTCTCATACGTCGACAACATCCATACGCACCTTTCGATGCATATAGTGCACGACCACGTCGTCCGGTTTGTCGGAGCGCATGCCGTATCGGGTGTTTTTTCCATTTTTTGAAAACTGAATTTACATTTTTTTGGGAAACTTTAACAACGTGTAACTTTCTACATACTAGATGAAAAGTGAATCCAGAAGGTGTGTTACAATCTCGATTATGTTGTTATTCTCTGCCTTCAATTAGTTTCTACAAAATCCTATTGTACAGAAAGAAAAGTGGCCGACTAGTTGGTGTTTCAAAACAGTTTTTAATATTTCAGAAAAGTAGTTTTTCTCCAACTTCGTCTCAATTTTTCGATCAAGTTGGCTGGCCATGTCGAAATCCACTTGGGGGATCTCGAAGAGGGTCATGTGGGCTTTCTACATGAATTTACGGATCTAAAAACGGACTAGAATAGAGAGAGAAATCAAACGGGGAAGTTGGGTACCTTAAAGTAGGAATCTATTGTTGTTGTTGTTGTCGTGACGATCGGGAGGCGGGGATGCTGTCGCTCCGACGAGGCTGGACACGCATGCCGAGAATAGGGGGAGGAGGAAGGAAGGAGGAAAGAGGAGGAAGGAGGAGGAGATTAGGGTTTAGGTTTTATTTTTAAAACATATGTATGCATATGTATATGTATGTAAAGGGGATATAGGGGTCGGCCATGGAGTTGCATGCTGCTGCTGCTAGTTGGCTTGGGTGCATGTGGGGGCGCACTATGCTAGCTGCTCCTGCTGCTATTTAGTTGCTTGGCGCATGTGGTCGGTTCCCACTTGTGGGGCCGACCACATAGGTTTGATTTTTTTTTCAAATCTTATCTTATATATATATATATATATATATATATATATATATATATATATATATATCCAAATGAACCCAATAAGTTTTCTACAAAATCAAAAGAAAATTTTAATATCATCTATCATATATGAAATCAACTTAAAAACATATACATATATTTAAATTCATTTGACATTAAAATCAACTATATAATAATAATAATATCTAATAGGATAATTATGTTTATTTAATCACCATAACATAACTTAAGTAATAATAAAAATAAATCGTCCCAATGGGTGAACTTTACCACACACTTATTTGGGTCCAGAAAACTGTACAATTTTGTAAAAATATTATTTAATAATAAAAATACCAATAATTGTACAAATAATTCAATAATTTAAAATTGTACATGAAATTCTAAAATAATTTAGAAAATATTTTTACGTACCTAAAATATGTCCACATGGCCACCTTGGTCCCACCACATGCCTACATGGGCTTAAA
Organism: Iris pallida; assembly: GCA_029216955.1. Classification (NCBI taxonomy): domain Eukaryota; kingdom Viridiplantae; phylum Streptophyta; class Magnoliopsida; order Asparagales; family Iridaceae; genus Iris; species Iris pallida. The sequence continues at coordinate 25,714,144 of JANAVB010005598.1, forward strand.
TTTGGTTCGGGCCCAGTTCGGGCTGAACTGGACAAACCGGATCATCTAAAAATCAATATATATAATAATATTTACTTAAAATAATTTAAATGCACAACTTGGCCTGATTTTCCTAGTTTGGACAGAACTATGGCTAGGCCTCCCATGGCATGGCTAGTACAGTAGTCAATGCATACTGCTACATCTTTCGTGCCAAAATTTATAGTCGTCTTGTGCTCCAAAACTTAACAATGGCTAAGGTTATTTTTAATAACTAATAAAAATCATAAATCGCATAAATTTATTTTTAAGTCTAATAAAATAATAAAAATAATAATAAAAAATAGGGGTTTTACAATGTTTCTACTCACCCTCCATAAGAGCTGGTGCTCTCTTTATATAGGGGTATATTTGAATAGTAAAAGAGAGAAAATTGAAAAACTGCATATGCATGTAGTACGTACATATATATATTTTACATATGCATTTTTCTTTTATCCTAGTTCTTATCTCCTTCCATTTGTTTGATGACTAAACATAAAAGAAATGAGGATGTGAGAGAGTTAATTATTTAATTAACTCAAATACTTAAACGATGACTAAACATATAGCAGTCCATTTATTTATTCATTCACCCATTCACCATTCATTTATTCATTCACCCATTCACCATTCATTCACCCATTAACCATTCATCCATATCCATTCATTCAATCATCCATTCATCCTTCACATATAACAGTCCATTCATTTATTCATTCACCCATTCACCATTCATTTATTCATTCACCCATTCATCATTCATTCATTCATTCACCCATTCACCATTCATTCATCCATTCACCCATTCACCATTCATTCATCCGTTCATCCTTTTCATCAAAAACAGTCACTTAACCCCCTTTATGTTGTGTGTGTGTTGTTAGTGAGTTAGTGAGTTGAGCGTTTAGTTAGAAGAGTATGTTAGTGGTTAGATAATATGTTAAGGAAAGGTTTGGTAATAGGATGTGGTTTGTGTTAGAGAGTGAGGAAATTATGGAAGATATGTTAGTAGAATTGACCCGAAACCAAACCAGAGTTGACCAGTTGATTGAAAGTCAACAGTTGGTTAATATTACCCGTTGGACCCGACCCAACCCGAATTCAACCCGATCCTCCGGGCTTGGTCTTGGGCTTCATATGTTGAACCCGAGGTCGGGCCGGGCTTGGGCTCGGATTAGGCTTATGATTCATTTGGTTGGGCTCGGGTTGACCTCAAGCCCGACCCAACCCGTCCGAGTTGTACCCCTACACATAGTTATCATATCTCTCTACTATAATATACACTAGAAAGTTCGAACATTGCAAATATCGGTGTTTCTTCCATGTCTATGTCTAGTGAAGGATAATTGCCTAGACTTAGTCAACTTCATCCAGTTTGACTAGTTTGTCCAAGATATTAACTTAGTTAACTCAACTTCACCCAGTTTGACTAGTTACTGCGCTGAACATGTGTGTCTATTTTTGCAGAATTATTTCCAAATGGATATGAATTACTACTTGCGTAATCGTTCAAGGATGTACAATCGTCGTCTTGATGATATGTGTGGTGTACGGGATAAATACATAGCGGGAGTAGAGCAGTTCCTGCAGTTGCTAAGGCGTTCCCTCAGTAAATGGACGGCACCAAAATTAAGTATCCGTGTGTGAAATATCATAATGTGTAATATTATCCAGAAGTGGAAGTGACATATTATTTTTACTCGAGGGGTTTCACGTCTAATTACTATCAGTGGACCGCACACGGGAAACTTATATCTTTAGCATCAGAGCCGGAGCCTTATGTTGAGCCGTATATGCATGTGGGACCTAATTTTATTTCAGATAATCATGCATACGACGACGGGTGTGTGAACATGGTTTTCGATGCTGCGGGGCCTAGTTTCGTTCATGATGCAGCTGAGGAGGCACCGAATGTCGATGCTGCAAAGTTCATGGAGTTGCTGGAGAATACAATGACTCCATTGTATCCTGGTTGTGAGGATCATTCACCGTTGGAGGTGGTTACAAGACTGTTGAGCATTAAGTCAGATTTTAACATATCGCAAGAATACTACAACCGAGTGTTGGAGTTGATTATAGAGATCTTGCCAGCGGGTGCTAAGTTTCCTAAAGACTTCTATCGGTCTAAGAGGATGGTGAGATCGCTCTGGATGGGTACGAGAAAATTGATTCTTGTCGCAATGGGTGCATGCTGTACTACAAAGACGACAAAGACGCAGATGTGTACAGATTTTGTGGTGGTGATCGCTATAAGACAACTAGTATAGAAAGGTCTACCGGTGCAAGAAGACCGACCGATTCAATGTACTTCTTGCCTTTAATACCGCGGTTGCAAAGATTATTTATGGTGAAAGAGACGGCCGAAAATATGAGTTGGCACATGTGAGAACAGATTGAAGGAGTGTTGGATCACCCATCCGATGGAGAAGCGTGAAAGCACTTTGATCGAGTGTATCCTAATTTTATTTCAGATCCGCGTAATGTCAGGTTGGGGCTACCTTTTGACGGTTTTACTCCTTTTGGTCTTTCGGGATCCCAGTATTCGTGCTGGCCTGTGATTGTCACTCCGTATAACCTACCGCCTTGGATGTGCATGAAGACTCAGTACATGTTTCTAACCGTTATAATTCATGGTCCGAACAATCCCAAGAGGAACATTGATGTGTACTTACAGCCTTTGATAGATGAGTTGAATTAGTTATGGGAAGTAGGCGCTAACACGTACGATGTTTCCAGGAAACAGAATTTTTAGATGAAGGCAACCCTTATATGGACCATCAACGACTTTTTGGCCTATGGAATGTTATCTGGATGGAGCACTCATGGCCGTTTCTCATATCCGTATTGCATGGACCGTACTAAGGCTTCCGCTTGAAACACGGAGGAAAACCGTGCTTCTTTGATTGTCATCGGCAATTTTTTTCAAAAGATCATCCGTTCAGAAGGAACATGAATGCATTCCGTGCCGGCGTTGTAGAGAAGGGTAATCCACCGCCAAGGTGCTGCGGAGCCACGATATGGGAGGAGGTTAGAGATTTTCCAAGTGCTATCGAAGATCCTACAACTGGGTACAAGTGAGATGGATTTGGTAGAGATCATAACTGGACAAAGAGGAGCATATTCTGGGATCTGCCATACTGGAGTAACAATCTGATCAGATATAATCTTGATGTCATGCATATTTAGAAGAATTTATTTGATAACATAATTAATACTGTGATAGATGTAAAGGGGAAAACGAAAGACAATCCCAAGGCCAGGTTGGACTTAGAAGAAATATGCAAACGTCCTGCATTGCATTTGATAGAGGAGAATGGAAAACAGTTTCTGTTGAAGTCAATTTTCTCACTGGACAAGGAGGATAAAGTAATATTTTATCGGTGGATCCAGGGCCTAAAATTTTCAGACGAATATGTGTTAATCTGAGAAGATGTGTCGATCCGAAGGAAAATAAATTGACGGGTATGAAGAGCCACGATTGTCACATTTTCATGGAGAGGTTAATTCCGATTGTATTTTGGGAATTCTTACTGCAGGCAGTTTGGGATCCATTGACGGAGCTTAGCATATTCTTCAGGGATCTTTGTTCTAAGAAATTTCTCGTTGATCATCTAGAAAAGCAAGAGAAGGACATTACGGTAACACTGTGCAAGCTAGAGAGGGTGTTTCTTCCTGAATTCTTCGACTCTATGGAGTATTTGCCGATTCATCTATCCTATGAGGCACGTGTTGGTGGACCCGTCGAATATCGATAGATGTACCCGTTCGTGCGACATTTGAATCTCCTAAAAAGAAAGGTGAAAAATAAGGCACGGGTCGAGGCTTCTATTTGTAAAGCCTATGTTCTCGAGGAGATTACAAACTTTTGTTCGATGTATTTCAAGCCTCATATTGCAACTAATAGAACGAGAGCTTCCAGAAACGACGACGGAGATCATGAATGTAATGATACAACACTGAAGGTATTCAATGCTCCAGAAAAGCCATCGGGTAAAATGAAGAAGAGATATCTGAACGATATGAGCTAAGGGCTGCTCAGGTGTATCTATTACTCAACTGCGACGATAATGAAGTAGAGAAGCTGGAGGGGTAAGTAATTAATACGTCTACATTATTTTAATAATGTTGATTATTATACTATTACATTAATTGAACGATGTTGTTTTCAGCATATTTAATGATGATGTGAGGTCAGGTAGGCCATACATAACAGAAGAAGAACTAGAACAAGAAATGAGGCATTATTTTCCATCATAGTTGAGTGCATATGTAAGACTTGAGAACTCTGTAATTACCTTTCTGTATATGTACTTGAAAATGAGCTTAATTTATTTTTTCGTGGTATTTAGGTCGATCGTCCATAAGCAAAACTTGAGAATGAGTCTATTAGAACGCTAGCCAAGGGACCAATTTATGCTGCAAATATATGGCCAAGCTACTGTGTTAATGGGTTTAGGTTCAAGTCAACAACTTGCCCGATCAGAGACAACTTTGTGGATATCGATTCCACCAAAAATAGCTGTTTGTGTATCAGATCTTCGACTACAAAGATATTGATGCAGACAACGATTTCTATGGCGTCCTACGGGAGATTGTGGAGCTGACATATAGTTATGGAATAGAGCCTGCTAAGATTGTGTTATTCAGGTGTGATTGGTTCGATCCGATTGAAGGTCAAGGTTGGAAAGTAGACAAGCACGGTCTTGTGGATATAAACTATCGGCGTCGATATCAAGCCTATGAACCATTTGTCCTATGAAATTAGGGTCAGCTCGTGTACTTCATAAGTTATCCTAAACGGGGAACAACAAGGTCGGACTGGTGGGCTGTATGCAAGACCAAAGCTAGAAATACCTTTGAGGTTGACGATATAGCTTATTAAGAGGATGAACTACCTCTTGTAACAAATATTATTGAAGTGGACACGACGAAGTTCTCATTACACATCTAATTGTGTAGAAGAAGTAGAATTATCTGAAGAGGAAGATGCAGATGAAGTGAAAGTGAGAGAAGAAGAAAGAGAAGAAGAAGAAGAAGAAGAGAAGAAGATGAGCTAAACGAACTAGAATTTTCAGAAGAGGATTAAATCTGTACGTTTGTTTTATCATCATATTTGGCACTTTAGTGACACTTTTATCATATAAATCTGTGACTTTAGTGACACTTTTATCTGTGACTATGACATTTTTCAAAAATCTATGATGTCTATTATATAAATATGTATATTTGTTTTATTGTTATATGTTATTATCAGGTATGACTAGACCAGGAGGATGACGCGGAGGATATTATATTAGGCAATCCGTCTGTCTCGGGCTGGGGACGCAGATTTCGTACCCTTATCTCTGAGTACGCTAGTGTACCGTTCTGTTTTCGGTCCATTACCGGGACAGGGCAGTTCCAACAGGTTGGCGACTCCTTCTTGTCGTCCAGCATTCCTGATCCCGCGTCCAGCATTCCTACTGCATCCAGCATTCCTCCTGCCGACGGCTCCATAGGGAGAGCCGACGTCGAGCATATGGAGGACGTCGATCAGAATGATCCTGTCCAGGCAGGAGGTGAGAGCGACCCTCCATGCGCTCCTCCGGATGAGACGCGTATGGAGATTTGGACGGACGGGCCTACGAAGTAAGTTAATTAGTTATATATATTTCTCAAATGATTATATATACATATATATTCATGAAATTTATTATTGTATAGATATCGGCCTCCTGCAGTACAGAGACAGCTGGGGTTATTTCTCAAATGATTATATGTACATATATATTCATGAAAAGAGGTTATTACGCAGATGCTCCCGTAGATAGGAAGGCCTTTTGGTTGGCCCACTTCAAGGTAAAAATTTTATTTATTTTTAAATTTTAATAATTTTGTGTATATTATATAACTTTTCTATTTTACTTCTTGTAGAAGACCTATTTCTACCCACCACACCGGGTGGCGAAGATCGAGGCCTAATTTTCTACCGTCGCAGGCAAGCTCATCCGTGATGCGATCCATGACCAGAAGTCTCGTGATCGCTCCGGAAAGCCGATCGATGGTTGGATCACGCCAGAGCAGTGGACTGCGATGAAGGCTAGATTCGGCGAGGCCAGGTACCAGGAGCGGTCTGACAAGGCCAAGGTGGCGCGGTCGAGCGCCAGTAAGTCGTGTGGAGGCTCCATTCAGATGATGGAGCATTTTTGTCATCTGGTACGTTTCCTATGATGGACATCATTTTATATGTAGTTGGATAGAATTTTTAATACTAATAATAGATATATTTTAACAGTAAAAAAGGGTGAGGTCCCCAACATGGTGACCGTCTTCCTGGTCACCCATCGGAGGGCTGGAGAGTTCATTGACGAGAGGCGACGCATGCATATGTACGTTCTATTCTTTATATTAATTTACTATAATTTAGAAAACAGAAAAATAGATATCAATATAGACTTTAGCAAACACTTAGACGTTAGCAAACATTGTTCTAGGCCGAGTTTCTTCGGCTACAAGAGGAGGCGGCTGCTGCTGCTAGTGCACCAGCAGAGGAAGGTGCTGGTACTTCCTCCCAGCCGCCTACAGCTCCATCGTCGGATGACCTCTGGATGACCGCCGTTGGTGGTCTTCAGAAGGGTATGTACTACGGTACGGGATCCTACGGCGCCTATTTGGCTTCAGAGTCATCCCGGACCTCCTCTGTCAGTGTACAGTCTCCAGCTTCGTAGGCGTCATCACGAGCTCAGGATATTGGTCGTCAGATCGATGAGCTGCGTCACGAGTTACAGCAGCAGATTTCTGATCACCATACCGCAGAGCGACGATCCGACGATCCGATGATCACCGGACGATTTGATGCGGTCGAGCGCAGTATACAGGAGCTGATGAGTCTACAGCAGGCTATAGCTGCCAGCTTGTACACGCTTACCGAGTCTACATAGCGCATAGAGCGTAGACAGGTCGAGCTGGAGGGATCGCAGAGGACCATGTCTGTCTCACTCACTCAGGTACATACTTCGATTGAGGAGAGTACTTAGAGGATGGTGAGTACCCTTGCTGCGCATGCTGAGCGACTGCGAGAGCTGGAGCAGATACGTCCTCCGGTCTATCGACGGCGCCGACTCCAGACATTGTATTACCTCCTATTACCCCTACGGTGCAGCTCACACATGAGCAGTATGAGTACATGCTATCTCAGATGTGCAGCAGGGGTCCTCAGTGATTTTATTAATTTTTTTATGAGTTGTATGTATTGGCCCTATGGGCAAATTTTTTTTTGGTACACTTTTGTTTATACACTTGGTGGGAGACTTTTTATCATCTCCCATTTTTATTTGACTCTATTAGATGTTTGTGATGATTTGTGTCTGTGAAGTGTAGTATACAGGATTTGAATATATTTATGTTTGTGATGCGGGATGTGCGTCTGTGATGATATTATGAGTTGTATGTATTGGCCCTATGATGTGTCTGTGATGATGTTTGTGATGATATAAAGTACAGTGTAAAGTGTAAAGTGCAGTGTGCATGATTTGAATATAAAGTGCAGTGTGCAGGATTAGTGTTTAAACTGTATATAGTGCAGGATTTTTGTTTAAACTGTATATAAAGTGTAGTGTGCAGGATTTGAAAACTGTATTTTATTTTATTTTTTAATTTTCCAGAATGTTAGCGACAGATTGTGGCGTTTGGCGACAGATTTGCGACGCGGAAGTACGTCGCAAATATGTATCTAGACGTCGCTAACTGCGACGGGCCGTTGTAAACGTCGCCCAGCATGGTGACATGGCAAACCTTGCCATGTCACCACATGCGACGAATAGACGTCGCTATATACGTCGCTAAATTGGCGACGTACTATAAATGTCGCCGAACGTCGCTAAGTTTTTGACGTTTTAGCGTCGTAGACTATTCGTCGCAACAACCGACGATTGGCGATGAACTCTTGATCTACGACTTTTTGACGACCTGCTTATTTCGTCGCTAAATTAATTTAGCGATGTATTTTTACTTATTAGAAACGTTTTTGGACGTCGCTAATATGACTCATTCTAGTAGTGAAATCCATCCATCAAATCCAAAATGTCAAGTTCTAAAGAGGCTTAGAATCAAGTAAGGAAGAATTGAACAATAAAATGTGAGATCCATCATGAAGCTAGTTGCACTTGCCTAGGGCTTGGTAGGTGGAAGGAGTAAATGGAGAGATGAAGAAGTAAATGTAAATAATGGAAGAAAGAGAAGGTGTTGGTTTTTATATAAAATCTCTCCATCTCAACCCAAAATAAACCAAACCAAGACAAGCCAAGCCAGGTCAAGTCCTGTTGAACCAAGTTGAACCAATCAAGATTAAACCAAGACTAAGCTAAGCAAGATAAGTCAAAATATGGGCCACCTGACAATTGTCAGAAATCCGTATACGTATCCTAAAAAATACGTATAATAGAAAACGGGAGTGACAACTCTACCCACCTTAAAAGAATTCCATCCTAGGAATTTAATCAAGAGGCTAGAGATGTCGGACAAGCTATACTGATCATAAGCAATCTACGACTAGCAGTCAATCAAACAATTATTATGCAAGCAAGGAAGTAAAAACATAAGGCATAAGGAAGACATTATACCTTATGAGTCAAACAGGTGTGGATATCGCGAGCGGATATCATCCTCACGCTCCCATGTTGACTCACCCAAAGGGTGATGGCCCCAAGCAATACGGACTAAACTAATGGTCTTGTTCTTGAGTACCTTCTCTCTTCGGTCTAATATGGATACAGGCCTTTTCTCATACGAAAGGTTGGTACCAACAACCAATTCTAAATGATCAAGGATATGGCTCGGATCTGGGATATACCGTCGTAATTGAAATACATGGAAAACGTCATGTACCTCACCTAACGACGACGGAAGAGCGAAATGATAGGATACATCACCTACTCGCTCGAGAATGTCAAACGACCCTATATACCTAGGACTAAGCTTTTCCTGTACGCCAAATCGAATGACGCCACGGGTAGACGAGATCCTAAGGAATACGTGGTCGCTGATAGAAAACTCAAGGGGTGCCAATGAGAATAGGCCCAATGACGCTGGCGATCTTGGACAACTCGAAGATGATCTCTGACTTGTCTGACCATCTCAATAGTCTACGTAATCATCTCTGGACCAAGCATCTATCTCTCATCGATATCATCCCATGTTAACGGGGATTTGCATTTTCTGCAATACAATGCTTCAAAGGGTGCCATCTGGATACTGGCCTGGAAACTGTTGTTATAGGAGAACTCCACGATGCAGGTGATCTTCCCACGAACTACCGAAGTCCAGCGTACAAGATCGCAACATATCTTCAAGTCTGAATCGTGCGTTCTGACTGACCATCTGTCTGCGGATGATATGCTGAACTGAACTTGAGACGAGTCCCCAAACTCTCTTGAAGACTCTGCCAAAAGTGCGATGTGAACCTTAAATCTCTGTCTGATATGATACTAACTGGGAGTCCATGCACTCTGACAATCTGTCTGAGGTACATCTCTGTAAGCTAATCCGTCGACTGGCCAATTCTGAAAGGAATAAAATGAGCTACCTTGGTGAGTCTGTCAACTATAACCCAGTTAGCATCTCTCCAGCCGGGGATTTAGATAACCCAGTTACAAAATCTATGGTAATATGCTCCTATTTCTATTCTGGGATCGATAAAGGTTGAAGAAGTCCAGCTGGTCTCGGATGTTTAGCCTTAACTTGTTAGCAAACTAAACAACGAGAGACAAATCGAGCTATCTTCCTCTTCATGCCATTCCACCAGAAATGCTGACGGATGTCTCGGTACATCTTAGTACTGCCGGGATGAATCGAATACTGAGAATTATGAGCTCTGCCATGACCTCCTGTCTGATATTACCACTGGGTACATAAAGACATGAATACATAACTCTAGTCTTCGTCCTGCTTCACACTCTGCTCTGAGCCGCTGAAGCTTAGAGTCTGTTGATTGTGCCATCTTGATCCTCTCAACTATGCTGGACTGAACTTGCATGCTGGCCATCAATGCCACATTGGTAGGAAGAACAACTTCAATACCTATCTTCTGAAGACCGGCTAACAATTCTGGTTGCGCTGTTAGAAAATAAACTCCAACTCTTTTGCTCAATGCATCTGCTACTACGTTGGCCTTCCCAGGATGATACTGCAGGTTAATGTCATAATCCACCAATAGCTCTAGCCATCATCTCTGACGCATGTTGAGATCCTTCTGGGTAAACACATACTTAAGACTCTTATGGTTGGTGAAAATCTCCACTCGATCTCCATACAAATAATGCCTCCATAGCTTGTGCAAAAACCACCGCAGTTAATTCTAAGTCATGGGTTGGGTAATTCCTCTCATGATCACGAAGCTGGCGTGACGCATAAGCTACTACCTTACCATGCTCCATCAAGACACATCCCAATCCTCTACCAGAAGTATCACAATAAACTAAAAATCCTTCAGTCCCATCTGGAAGCGTGAGAATGGAAGTCGTCATCAATCTTCGCTTCAACTTCTTGAATAAACTCTGACAGTCTGCTATCCAAGCAAACTGCACATCCTTGCGGGTCAGAGGATAGAGTTCACTATCGACTTGATTCCCGCAAGGATGTGCAGTTTGCTTGGACAGCAGACTGTCAGAGTTTATTCAAGAAGTTGAAGCGAAGATTGATGATGACTCCCATTCTCACGCTTCCAGATGGGACTGAGGATTTTTAGTTTATTGTGATACTTCTGATAGAGGATTGGGATGTGTCTTGACACTGGTGCTGTCCCTGGAATCAAGTCGATAGTGAACTCTATCGCTCTCTCCGGTGGCATACCTGGAAGCTCTTCGGGAAACACATAAGGAAACTCTTCTACTACTATGGAAAATTAAACTGCTTCTGCTACTGCCATCCGTAATACTGGTAGAGAAGGTTCTACTTTGCCCCTGGAAAACGAAAACTCTGGTTCGCCTAGAATACCAAAAATAATCATGCCAATATGGCGGTCTAGTCTCGCTTATTGATCCTTCAACCAATCCATTCCTAGGACCACATCATAATCGGCCATCGAAAATTCTATCAACCTAGCGGGAAACTCTCTACCGCTAACTATGATTCGACACGAGGAATAGACTTTGTCTTCCCTACATGACCGGTACTAGTAAGTATTAAGCCTTACTGATAATGACTCGAGCTCCAGTCCTACCCGTGTTGCAAATCGTGTAGACATAAATGAATATGATGCACCCGAATCAAATAATACTGATACTGGAAAAGGTTGACGAGAATGGTACCTGCCTCCACCTCACCTGATACCAATTCTTCTGCCCGGTCAGAGCCATAGCCTGTCCTTGTCCTCTGGTGCTGGTCCCCTCTGCTGGTGACCTCTCTGCCTGTTCTGAATCTGAACATGGGCATACTGTTAAGCCTGAGGCGGCAATGGCCTCGAAGGTTGGTACTGCTGCTGCTGTACTGGTGCTGGATCTCTAACCGATGGACTGGTTAGATTTGATAATGATGAACTGGCTCTATTCGGATAGGACCCTATCTTGTGGTCCAGTGTCCCACAAGCCAAGCATAATCTCTGTGCTCTGTGACATTCTGATACTACATGTCCTGGCTTTCCACAATGAGAGCATCCTATTGCAGAAGACTGCATCTGCTTCTGTTGCTGAGGATACGCCGCGTCGAGTGTTGAACCGACAAAACTGGTCGCCCTCCTAGGAGCTCCAATAGTCAAAGCCCTAGCTGCCGGGGCTGGTACTGAAGACTGGGACATCTGCCCATGAGACCTCTTCCGTCCCCCGCTTCTATCTACAATCCTCTGTGAAGTATACTCATGCCTCTTCGCTGCTCGCAAGACGGCATCAAACGTCTGGTACTCAAACTGCTCTATGCTATAATAATCTCTAGGTGGAGCCCCTGCTGGAATCGCTGGGCTCGATCCAATTTGGTCGCCACCAAGGTAGGAGCAAACTGACTAAGTCTAGAAAACTCGGCCACATATCCATCGACCGTCCTTTCCATCTGCTTAAGATTGGTGAATCTCGTCCGCAGATCATATCGAGCTACTACATCAAAGTACTTGGTCTGGAACTTGTTGCTGAATACCGCCCATGAGACAGACGTTGGTAATTCAACTGCTAGCATCGCCCACCAGCTGCGGGCTAAGTCTAATAACCGCAGGCGCACAACGGCCACCTTCTCATCCTCAAGAATCCTAGCTGCTTCCAGGATAACCTCTGTGTCCTGAAGCCATACATCAGCAGCAATAGCATCTTCAGTGCTGTCAAAGAAAGGGGGCAGACGCTTGAAGCTGTTGGCCGCGTTGTTCCCTTGGTAACCAACTCTGCCCATGGCATCTTATACTATCTGGTGCAGGGCATCGTCATGACGATCTTGAGATGCAACCAATTCCCTGATGAGACCCACCAGGGTTCCATTATCAGGCTCTACAGGTTGGACGGGTTGAAATGGGGGTTCTGGATCCCAGGAATGCATGACTCGGAAGGCTGCTCCAGAGTGTTGGGCTTGGTCCCCAGGTTGCGGCTGGTTCACTGGTGGTTCTCCTTCCGGCTGATTGGCAGGACCATGAGCAATGCCACTGAAGAAAATAACATAGAGAACATTAGGGAAGGACCAAGATAGATCAAGGATAAAGAACCTTATCAGGCCAAGATTCAGGAAGATTAGAAAGCACGAGTAGAGATCAAGGACGAATGCTGATTGAGACACAGAGGAAAAGACATAATTTGGGTCATCGTAGATAGGTTGACCAAATCAGCCCATATTTTACCGTTTAAAGTGGGTACGTCTACTGAGAAGCTAGCAGAGATGTATATGCGATAGATTATCAGGATACGGAGTTCCGGTGAGCATTGTCTGGATCGGAATAGTTGCTTTACTTCCCATTTCTGGCGGAGTCTGCAGACTAGTTTGGGTACTCATCTCAAATTAAGTACTACATACCACCCTCAGACGACGGACAGTCAGAGAGGACTATTCAGACCCTCGAGGACATGCTACGAACTTGTGTTCTGGATTTTGGAGGATCTTGGGAGGATCACCTGCATTTGGTAGAGTTTGCATACAACAACAATTTTCAGGCCAGCATTGGGATGTCACCATTCGAGGCACTGTACGGGCGTAGATGTCGTACACCCTTGTCTTGGGATGACGTTGGAGAACGAGCTTTATTGGGACCTGATATGGTTGTTGACGCAGCCGAGAAGGTGAAGCTCATCAGAGATCGACTTCGCGTGGCACATGACAGATAGCGCATTGGGCCAATAGCCACCGAAGACCTTTGCAGTTTGATGTACAGCTTAGACTTAGGATTAGAATCTTGTTTGTTTTGTGATTTTATTTAATCATGTGATTGTTATAGTTAAGTTGAGCCATGTTTGTGCTAGGTTGGAGATCTGGTGTTCTTGAAGATATCTCCGACGCGTGGTACTATTCGCTTTGGTGGAGGTGGAAAGCTTAGTTCGCATTTCATCGGACCTTTCGTTATCAGCGGAAGAGTCGGTGACGTGTCATACAGACTGGACTTGTCTCCTTGTAATACCTGTGATCCGTATTACGTATCTTGGTATACGTGTACATATTTTATCTTGTATTGCATGATTCTTGCTTGGCTTATCTTGGTATTTCATGGATTGGTTTATTTTGGGTTGGTTCGACTAGGCTTGGGTTGCCTTGGTTCATCATGAACCAAGGGAGAACCCTTACCTACCACCACCATATCCTTTATTAACCCATTCCCTCATTCTCTCTTCATTTACTACTTCTTCTCCACTATTACTTCTTCAACCACCAGGAGGAAGAGAGAGAGCTTAGGCAAGTGTAGCTTGCTTCATGGAGGAACGTTTTTATTGATTCATTCTTCCTCTCGAGATTCTAACACACTTTAGTACTTAGCATTTCTAATTTCTATGTCTCAATTTGTGTAGATCTAATTTCTATGTCTAAATTTGTATGGCCAGATATCGGAGCAGCTCCAGAGGATCTACCTACCTTCCAGCCCGATGGTGACCACCAGCGTAACCCTGGCAACGAGTGGGTTCTTTTTGTCCTTCCACTTATTTGTAAAATTATTTTTTTGAGGCGTTTAGCCGACAAGCATTTTAGCTCGTATTGTACCTTTATTTACTGTCTGCCTACGGGCTGTAACATGATTGGCAAATCCTAGGGTTGATCATGTATGACTAAAACTCTTGCTAGTCCTAACATTTTGAACGACTAGCTTCATGATCATCCGAATATGTAATGTATGGGATGCCTTGCTATTATATATTTGGTGCTCTGACATCTTGTAACTATTATTGCTTGCTTGAGATTGAGATAATAGGCTTGTTCATGACCATAGGAGACTGTTGGCTTGTAGTTAAACCCTCATGTATCTAGACAGCCGTGACCGTATAGCGAGGTGGATTGTACTTCAATATGTAGCTGGCTATGTCTGCCACCACTCTCCAGTATTCTGATTCTGGGGCGTAACATGGTTTAAGTGGTGGAACATGCAGGTCTTGTAAATCAAGATATGTGAGGGTTTACCGAATAGATGTCTAATCAGTACTATCCTTGATCTCTGCTCGTATCTTCTGAATCCCTGAATTCTTGACCTAATCACATGCTTGTATCATTGATCTGTCCTGGTCCGTCCTTATTGTTCCCTATGTCGTCTTCTTCAGCGGTATTATTTCTGGACCTGCCGATCAGCAAGACAGAGCATCTTCTGTGGACCAACAACAACCTGGAGATCAGGCCCAGCATTCAGGAGTAGCCTCTAGAGTCGTGCCTACCGGAGGAGAGCCACCAGTTCAGCCCGTCCAGCCTGCTGAGCCCGATGATGGCACTTTGGTGGGTCTCATCAGGTCCCTATTAGCTTCCAGGATCGTCACGGAGATGCCTTGAACCAGGAGGTGGCAGATGCTTTGACCAGAGGGGGTCATCAGGGTAACAGTGCGGCCAACAGCTTCAAGCGCTTGAACCCTCCTTCTTTAACGGCAGTAAAGATGCGATCGCTGCAGATGCATGGCTTCAGGACACAGAGGTGATTCTAGAAGCAGCCAGGACTCCAGAAGTCGAAAAGGTGGCCGTAGTACGCCTGCAGTTATTAGATCTTGCGCAGTTGGTGGACGTACAAAGCCGGGATTAGTGGCCCTATTGCCTGGGTAATATTCAGGAGAGATTCCAGACCAAGTATTTTGATGCTGTAGCTCAGTACGATCTACAGACGAGGTTCACCAATCTGAAGCAGATGGCAGGACGGTCGATGATATACGACCGAGTTTTCCAGCTTAGTCGGTTTGCTCCCACCCTGGTAGCAACCGAGTTCGATAGAGCCCAGTAATTCCAGCAGGGGCTCCACTGGAGATTTTGTTGGTAGTTGAGCAGTTTGAGCATCAGATATTTGATGCAGTATTGAGAGCATCTCGGAGGCACGAGTATACCTCCCAGAGGTTCATGGATAGGACCGGAGGTCGGAAGCATCCCACAGCCAGATGAATCAGTCATCAGCACTAGCACCGGCAGCCAGGGCTTTGACCATTGGAGCTCCGAGGCGGGTGGCCTCAGTGATATCGGTTCAGCATTCCACCCCGACGTACCTCAGCAGCAGAAGCAGAAGCATCTTCTGCAGTAGATGTTCACACTGCGGGAAGCCAGGGCATGTGGTATCAGAGTGTCGCAGAGCACAGGGTTTGTGCTTGGCTTGTGGTGCCCCGAACAACAGGGTTGGGAACTGCCGAACAGGGGGAGTTCATCATCAACTTTCTAGTCCTTCGGTGAGAGGACCAACACCAGTCCGACAGCAGCTACAGTACCCTTCCGAGGCCATTGCCGACGTAAGCCTAGGCATTCCAGCAGCAGAGACTAGCAGTATGCCAAGCCCAAGCCCTGATCCAGAACAGGTAGAGGAATTTTCAGCAGAGGGGACCCGTACCCAGAGGACATGGTCAAGTGCTGGCTTTGACCATAGAAGAAGAAGGAATAGCACCAGGTGAGGTGGTGGCAGGTATTATTCTCGTCAACACCTTTCCAGCTTCAATATTATTTGATTCTGGTGCCTCGCATTCATTTATGTCCGCACGTTGTGGCACGGATAGGACTGGAGCCCGAGTCATTATCAGTAAGGCTCAATATACTTACTGGTAATGGACTTGTGGGAGTAGATAGGGTATTTTCCTCGTGTCGGATCGTTGTTAGCGGTAGAGAGTTTCCCACTAGATTGATAGAGTTCCCGATGGCCAATTGATGTGGTCTTAGGGATGGATTGGTTGAGGGACCAGTATGCTAGGATAGACTGCCACATAGGTAGGGTTGTTTTAACATTCCAGGCGAGCCGGAGTTTTCCTTCTCCCGAGGCGAAGTTGAACTTCTCCTCCAGTATTGCGGATGGCAGTCGCAGCAGTGTAGTTACCCGGATAGTTGTAAAGCCCCTAAATTTCTACTATATTTTTTATCAATTTTGGTACTGATTTAAATTTTTTTTGTATTGTACGTCGCATTGTCGTATTGTACGTTGTACACAAAAGACGTATTTCGTAATTGCCGATGAATACGAATATATGCGAGCGTACATATTTTTAGAAGAACGTTTTCTTTATATTTTATAGTTTCAAAATAATATATATATAGTAATTACTTTTATTTACTTAAAATTGTGAAAAATGTCGCATCAAAATTTCAAAATAATTTATTAATTTTATATAAAAATATAGTTTTTATTTTATTTAACTTAAGAAATGA
>JANAVB010005598.1:25730920-25778420 GCA_029216955.1 Iris pallida
ACCTGCTACAACATCTCCCACGGGCTCTGCTCCTCCTCTGCTGCCAAAGCGAACACCCTGCCCGCGGGTGCTCCCCTCTGTGCTGGACAAAATGCTGCTGCTGTGTCTGGAGTGGAGGACCCCTCTGCTGAACCGCTTCCTCTAGCTGGCTGCACCCTTCCTGGCCTCCCTTGGCTGCCCGAGCATGCAGCCCTTCAGCTGGTGTCGGTCCCTCCCAGAATAGGCAAGCACCTAACCTCCTCCGGCATATGTCTCTGCTGTGCCCCGTTCTTCCCGCATTAAGCACACTCTGGGTCTGCCTCTGGCCCTGGTGCTCTGGGCACGCGCCGTGCCTGCTGAATCTGTAACAGAGCTGCTGCTGCTGAACGGCCTCTGCTGTTGCTGAATATGGGGACGCTTTGGACGGTCCCGCACTGGAACTCGCCCCTATAGCATCTCCGCTCCTCTTCGGCCTGAGGCCGAGTCCTCCTCTGCGATCTGCGCGTCCATCATTATCTGATCGAACGTCGCGTCACGACGACCCGAGGTGCGGGTGCGCACTGCATGATAAGTCCCCTATGGAACTTACGAGCCTTCTGCCCCTCATCTTGGATCATACCGGGAGCGAACCTGCTAAGGCGGAAGAACTCAGCTGCATACTCGTCCACCGACGAGTTCCCTGACTAGACCCACGAACTGGCCCTCCAATGCTGTAGAGCCACGTCCGGGAAGAACTTCTCCTTGAAGAGCCTCCGGAAGTTCTTCCAAGTTAGCCCTCTCACCGACGCACGAGGATCCGTGCGTACCATGTCAGCGCAATGTCGAAGAATCGGCTGGCTGCGGCCGAAACCCAAAGCGCTCTAGGAAGCTCTGCCAGCTCCATGCTTCGCTCTACATCCTCTAGCCAGTCGTCTGCGTAAAGGATGCCCTCCGTGCCTGAGAAGTCCCTGGAGCTCATCTTCCTAAAGTCTAACACTGTCCCCGGCCTGGACTGCTGCTGGCCAGTAGGGCCCTGCACCGTACCCGGTGCCACTCTCTCTACTGCTGCCAAGGCAAGCTGATGAGAGTTCTCCATACTCTGCCTCAGCATCTCCATCTGTCGGTGTGACACCTCCGACTGGCGCTGCGATGCCTCTGCCTGGGCCCGCTGTGTCTCCATCATCTGCTGAAGGAGAAGGAACATGTGATGTGTATCCGTCGGTATCGGTGGTAGTGGCAATATCTCTGGAAGAACGGCCGTAACCCTCTGGGGTGGAGGTGGTAGACCTCCCTGCGCAACTGCCTGGGTCTCTGGAATAGTAGATCACTGGGGGCAGTCCCATGAACCTCCTCCTTGGCCTGATCAGATCTCTCAGGCAAGCTACTCGATCCAGAGGCCTGCGTGTGTCTTCGTCATCCTGGAGACGAATTAAAAGAGATCAATATGGCACATGAGTAGATTATCAAAGAAGGACAGTTAATTTAATACAAGGTGAATAATCATGACAATCAAAAGATCAGAAATTTCCTAGGCGTGATTGAGAAACTCCTATCATGTCCTAGGTCCTACGTCCTAATCGCAGGCTTGTAATTAGTACTCTAAGTCGAGCACCATTACGAGATCGCACTAATTGTGACACTGGACCTGCGTGGGCCACCACAAAACGTGTCACGACCCGCACCCTAATCAGGGGCACGAGAAGTGGGTACGTCCAGCCTACGCCGCAGAATCGGCGATAGAACGCTGTATATAACGTCTGTAAATACATACGACTAACAGTTAAAATGTACCTGTACAGTATATACTCTCCGAATGGAGGTGACATATCAATACAGTCTCAATCACAGAATAAACTAAGGTAGATAGCTCAGAGGAAGACATATGAAGATAAAGTAAATAAGTGCAGAGTCCAATACAAGCCCGGATATATACATCACAGAGTATCAAAATAGAATATAAACTACAGTCTGATAAGCTAGCTGGATCGCAGTCCAGTCAAACCTAGCTAACCTACACTACTCTGGAAGTACAAAATCTAGTGGCTCCACTATAAGGCCACGATCTAAGGCTACACCATCTGACTCGAGCCCATAATAGGTCGAGCAGTCCGCATCAGAATCATCTGTAATATATCATAACGGTATCCTGTCAGGAAAATGAGCAAGTACAAACACTAAAAGCAGTTCCATGTGAATTGACAAGTTCTATAAGAGACAGTATAATGAACTACAAGACAAAGATGTATGAAGACTTGGAAACCGTTCGAAAGCCGAGTTACAACCCTTAAACCAAACAAGGACCGGGGTTGTAACACTCCTCCCGAGCAGAACTTAGTCTCCAAATCAAGGTACAATGTAAAGGCATGTAGAGCATGTGAGTAACTGTATCATGCATGGTGAGAAAGTACTGAATATAGAACAGGATATATGACAGGAAAAGTAAATATAAAATGTGCCTCGAATATTATAGCCTAATGTGATCGGTATGGGTCAAGCATCAGGCTTCCAGCCGACCGGCTACAAGTACGTGGACTCGGTCCGGCCGGGATGGTAAGCTATGGAGCGAGAAGTAACACAGGTCAGGCTATACCCATCGTGAGGTGAGGGTATGGCTATGGTGCAAGGAGTAACTCAAGGGAGCATTGATCACACTATCTATAATATTCCCCATTTCCTCGAGTAGTATACGGATCCGGACATAGCACGTCATGACGCGGGATTTCCAAAGAGGGGAGCAAGTCCTCTTCAGGAATCTGCGTCAATACAAGTACGAGAATCAAGACCAAGCAAGTACCAGTATCCCAAGAAATCTAGGAATGACATCTCATGACAGGAATCCAACAATACTAGTCCGTGAACTATCGTGTCTGAGAATCAAGTAAGACACTACGACTGAATCAGATATAGCAAATATCAAGACAATGAAAACTATCAGTGAATGTACTCGCCTGCTGTCCTGAGCTGTATGGTATATCAATGCTCAGAGCGGTATCAGAAGACCTAAAATGAGATACTGTAAGTTAATTTGGTTTAAACAAGTTTAGGAATGATTTACAATGAATGATATGCAATCTAGGTCAAACTAGGCCTCACTGAGTCACACTAAGTCCTGTCAAGTCAATCTAGGTCAAATCAAGTTATATCAAGTCATTCTAAGCCTAACCAAGTCAATCCTAGGTCATACCAGTCATTACGGTTAAAACAAGTCGAAGAAAGTCAAACGGGATCAAGAGTTGGCCTACAGTTAACTTTTGGTCAACTGGTCAACTCTAGGTCAACCATGGTCAACCCTAGGTCAATGGTGACTAATAGTTGACTTTTGGTCAACTACAAAAGTCTAATGGAAATTGGGACTAATTTGGGTAAAGCGTTGACCCATAGTTGACTTTTGGTCCAAAAAGTCAACCGTGGTCAACCGGGGCCAAGACTAGGTCTAGGCGACTATTTCTAACTATTACCAACCTCTACAACCCATATCCAAGTCCATCTTGGACTTCGAAACTCATATCTTGGCCGTAGGCCAATATCCTATTTTACCCTTTTCAAGGGTAAAATTCTACCCTCGGCGATAATCTAGATAGCCTACCTACGCTAGTTATTTTGACCCGATCTTCCTAGGGTAGTAGGGTACTATCCTATAGGTTCGTTATCTACCATAATACCTAGATAAAGTGGACGTCTAGTCCACCTTACGGCCCCGTTGCAAAAATCTTAAATATTTCGAGATACGTACTGACACGGCGCGATACCGGCGCCCTATGACCCCGATTTCCACCCGGGAGCTTACCCGCAAAATCTAAATCCCGTAACCTAGGCCTATGTCAAGTTTCATCGCGATCCGATGCTCCGGGCTCAATTTCGCCCTCTAACTCGATTTCTAACAAAACCTTCTCTTTTTGGCCTCGCACCCAACTTCTTCTTTAACCCCTATTTTAGTTCTTCCTCTTCTTAACTTCTCTAATCTTATTCTCCTAAATTTAATCCTCCTCATACTCCTCCTTCCTACTCTCTCCTCTTTTTGATCTTTTCTAATTTCTCTCATTCCCCTTCTCAACTCTATTCTTCTTCTTTTCACTTCTTCTAATTTCTTTTCCTTCCTCTTCTTACTAATTTCCTTATCTATCTATCCATATATATACATATATATCTACCTATATATATACATGTATATATATACTCTAGGGGGGGGGGGGTTTATGGTGTACAGGGGGTGAAATAGGGGGGGAAGGAGCTGCTGTGAGCAGCTCCTGCTGCTGCTACTGATACTGCTTGCTGCTGCTGCAGCTGGTGCAGCTGCTGCTGGCTGCTGCTACCACTTCTCTCCCTCTCCTCCCTCTATGTATATACATATACTTCCCTATATATATCTATCTATATATATATATATATATATTATATATAATATATCTATATACATATTCCTACAACTAATTAGATATCTATATATCTATATATCTATATCTATCCATCCCTCTACATATATATATAAACACACACACACACGACCACATATCTATATAACACACACACCATATAAATACATACATACATATTATCCATATATATATACATATATATATATCTATCATTAACATATAAAAAAATCCCTAAATTAACCACTAACCAAAATTCTAGAGAAAACCTACAAAATAGGGGCAAAGTGTAGAAAATTTCATCCTTTCTAATTAATGTGAGGGAAATAAATGAAGATGAGTAATAAATAGGGAGTTAATGACAAACCTAATGGAGAGAGAGAGAGCTTGGAGGAAGAGGTTTTAGAAAGAGAGAGGTGGATTACTTTGTGAAGAAGAAAGAGAGGGGGGGGGAGGGGGTTTACATGGCCGGCCACTCCATAGGGGGTTATTGGGTTGGGATCCAATAGCCCCAAACCCAATAAGCTTAGTTTGGGTTCAAATCCAATTCGGGTTGGTTCGGTTTGATTCGGTTTGTTTCTAAACGACTAATTAAGCCTCTAAAATGACTAATCAAGTCATGGAAATTAGGTTAATAATTTCTAGCCTATTTATGATGGTACATGGGCTAAGTCCAGCTAGTATGGGGGTCCCACTAGGGTCCAGGCTACCCGGGTCTCCAAATTGGGTCCGACTTGGATAAAATTTAAATCGACTCAAATAAATTCCTAAAAATCATATAAAATCAAATAAAATTCCTAAAATATTTTAAAACTTGAAAATGACGAAAATACCCCTAATTTGAAAAACTGGGGGTGACAGAACCTCATCCCCGTCATTGCAGTAGCGGTGATGCTACCTCCTCTTGACCGCGGATCCGCTGCCCAGAGCCGTCCATTCCGACCGCCGAGCCCGAGTGACCGCTTTCCTTTCCGGTCGCCTCCTCTTGTCTGCGATGGTCACTAACCACCTCCGTCGGTGCGAGCCCGGCTGCCCGCCGAGAATCCCCTCCACTGTGAGCCCCTTCTCATCTCCCCTCACTTTAATTCTTTCTCTCGATAATTTTTTTTTTGGTTTCAATGAAGACACAGAGCCTTCTCTGTTAAATATTTAAAAATAACATGTTATTAATATTATTAGTTTCTTTATTATCTTTAGCTATAGTAAATGTTAGGGTTATGACATTTTTGGGTTCTATTATTTTGGGATGGTTTAATCTCCTGGTGTAAATAAAAGGCCTATATGTATTATGCTGGTAGACGTGTATATTTGTATGAGTACGAGGATATAGGTATATCCTAAATTATTAAAATTATTATTTTGGGCTAAATAATTTAATGGGATTTTTCATTTATATATGTATGTTTGATGACTATTTTCTTATGTACCGTATATTGGAGTATTGTGTACGAATGTTCTCTATAAAGATAAATGTACATACATTTGTATCATTACCATTATTACTAATATATTTATTATCTATGGTATTACTTATTTGAGAATTCTATAATATATAATAATTTTCTAAAAATATTATTATTATTATTACTTTTTATCTAAAATCATGTTTGACAATTGGAGCCTTAAACTAAAATGATTTTATGGCTTTTCAAATATTATTCGAAAATTTCTTGATTTATAATTTTCCAAACATTATAAATGATTTTCTATATAGATAAATATATGGTTATTCTTTTCCCTCTGAAATCATCAGTCACGTCTATTTAGTTTTTTCCTATTTTGCATCTCGATTATTGTGTCAAATCCTGATTCTGGACTTTTATATATCAAACTAGGTTATTTGGATTATTCTGGACTCATGAGAACAGTTCGTGTAATTATTTGGGACCACCTTGTGGAGCATAGCATCGTACCTATTCCGTGTCGACACGTTTGTGTCGTGCACGTCGACTCCAACTAAATTGAGGCAAGTACATTCTCTGATAATATTTTTGTTTTATGATATCGTCTATGTTTCTTGTATTTAGTGTAAATATCCTTATTCTTTTGACATATTGTTCACACGGATTGGTATTTGTCTGGATCCCGTCATGAGATGTTATTTCTTGTACTCCTTGGTATATCTTGTGCAAGCCTTGTCCTTGTTTCTTGTACATTGTATAGATACGATTCCTGTGAAGGCTTGCGACCTTCTCAGAGAATTCGTGTCATAACGTGTCTTGGTTGGATCCACTGTATCATTCGGGGGCGGGGAGTATTAGTAGATATGTGGTTATCAAGCCCCAGAACCAGAATACTGGAGAGCGGAGGACAGACACAGCCAGCTACGTACATTGAAGTATAATCTACCTCGATATACGGTCACGGCTGTCTAGATGCATGAGGGTTTATCTACAAACCAACAGTCTCTTATGGTCATGAACAAGCCTAGTGTCTCAATCTCAACAAGCAAGTAATTGTTACAAGATGTAAGATCATCATACATACAAGGTAAGACATCCCAAATATTACATATTCAGATGACCATGAAGCTAGTCATACAAAATACGAAGACTAGCAAGAGTTTAAGTCATACATGATCAACCCAAGGATTTGTCAATCATGTAATATCCCATAGGCGGACATAAATTAAAGTTTTAACATGAGCTAACACTTCCTCGGCGGCTAAACACCTCAAAAGAATAATTTACAATAAAGTGGGTGAGCAAAATAAGAAACTCACTCATTGCCAGGATTACGTCTGGTGTTCACCATCTGGCTGGAAGGCAGGGAGATCCTCGGGAGCTACTCCGAAATCTGGCCATACAAAACCAGCTGGGTCAGACCCCAGAAAGAGCAAGTGCCACAAGGGAGGCTTCACTTAAGAACTAAAACCAACATATTAGCACATGATACATAAAGGATAACGAAAGACATGAGTTAGAAAAAATATGGTGATAAACGATAAGATAACTAACGGACTATTCCGGTAACCAAGTTACAACCTGTAAACCAAATAAGGACCGGGGTTGTAACCCTTCACCTGAACAGAACTTAGTCTCTAACCAATTATCGATAAAGTAAAGCATAAACAAGCATGTCCTGACATAGCCATGTACTGGATCTAGGCAAGACTAGACAAGATAGGACTCCATCCATCATTCACGGCCAAGCAAATAGTACGGCTTGATACTTTAACTAACTAGGGTTATCACAAGCCTAGTTACTAGCAAGATGCAATGAGATATTCCGGCAGCCACAAGCCCTGCAGTCTTAATCCAGGTTATCCGGTCACAAGTTGAGAGAGTTGGATTAGGTGACTTAGAGGTGCAACATATGACAGTGTGCTGAAAATGTGCCCTACTCGACGGTAGGCTACAAGTCCAATTAGAGTGCCCAGATAACGGGACTGCCTATAGCTGGAAAATCTCTTCATGGACTACTTGATTAATCTAGTCATTATCCTAGTCAGATTCAGTACGAATCCCTGACCGTAGAAATCAGGAATTCATATCCTAAACATGATGCAAGACGAGACATGTAGCTTATACAAAGCACAAACACCCACGGTGTTAAGACTAGAGTTCCTTAGCAAGTTAAGATAGTCGTCACAACAGCATATCAAGATTATCATGTAGGTTTACTTTATCAAGTCAAGAGTGCATCACAACGGACCACCATCAAGAATTATCATGTCAAGTTACTTGTCGAGTGCACCACGACGGATCACTATCAAGAATTATCATGTTACTCGATACTTGTTAAGTGTGCGCCTTAACAGGCCACTATCGTGTTCTAACCTTACATTATCATGAATGAGAGAAAGTTGTATAAAATAGCTAGTAATATATTCTTGCAGTCAAGGAAAAGATCTACAACTTTTATGTTTTGAGTTTTTCAAGATTTTAGCTACAAAACAGCTCAAAGAGGCAAAAACAGTCATTTGGAGTGACCTGCGCGCAAGTTGTGCGAGCAAAACTGTCCATGGCGCACGTTGCGCGCAAGTAAGGCGCACGTTGCGCGACAAAAAATTGTACGAGCGTGCGGCCGTGCAAGTTGCACGTTGCGTGCGGGCAAAATCGCCCACGGCGCGCGGCGCGCGGCCGCACAAGTTGCAAGTTGCGCGGGCAAAATCGCCCACAGTGCTCGTTGCACGCAAGCACGGCGCGCGGGCGCACGACAAAAAATTGTGTGGGCTCACGGCCGCGCAAGTTGCAAGTTGTGCGCTGGCAAAATTGCCCAAAGCGCATGTTGCGCTCTAGCACGGCGCACGGCGTGCGGCAGAAAATTGCCCGGCGCGCGGCCGCGCAAGTTGCAAGTTGTGCGCGGGCAAATCGCCCACAGCGCACATTGCGCGCAAGCACGGCACACGGGCGTGCGACAGAAAATTGCGCGGGCACGCGACCGTGCAAGTTGCAAGTTGCACACGGGCAAAATCACCTACGGCGCACGTTGCACGCAAGCATGGTGCGCGGGGGCGCGGCAGCGCACGACACTGTTCATCGTCCCGACAACACCAAAAGGTGTGAGGAACCCATGAACATGAAAATGGCATAACTTGCTCATACGAAGTCAAAATCAAGCGGTTCAAAAGCCAAAATTGGGTAGAATTGAATTCCACAGCATGGAACCATTAGATCTCGAAAATAACCAAGTTTAAGAGATTAAAACTAAGAAAAACCGAAAGGTTACAAACTTAGATCTATAAGACATTACTAAAGTATGCACTATTAGCGACGTAATTTAACAACGGCATAAAATAACGTCGCTAAATATGGAATATAGCGACTCCTTTCTATAGACATCGCAAAACGTCGTTGAATAGCGACGTTCAGCAATAGGAGATAAATTACGTTGCTGAATAGCGACGTTCAGCGACATATTATTAAAATATGTCGCCATATATTAAAATTTGTGACGTTTAGCGACGTCGCTAACATTTTTACTTAGGGCACATTGTTTCATTTTTCCCCCTCACTCAAAATTTTTAGAATTTTCTCTCGAGCTCTAACCCCCCGGCGACCCATTCCCCCCGGCGACTCCCTTCCCCCCGGCGACTCCCTCCCCCCCGGACGACTCCCTCCTCCCGGCGACCCCTACCCCCCGTCGAGGTCCTCCTCCCCCAATCCGACCTCCTCCTCCTCTTCTTCAGGTAAACCCTAACCTAACTCCTCTCACTCCTCCTCCTCCTCCTCTCCCACGGACACACACACACGGACACACACACACAGACACACACGGACACACACATGGACACACACACACACAGGGCCGAACCCAATCGGATAAACCCGTTAATGGATTGGGTTAGGGTTGAAGATACTCGTTTCGGGCTCGGATTTGGGTTAAAATATTTGAACCCGATCAACAATCGGGTTGTGCTCGGGTTCATGTGTCGGGTTCATTTCCAAGTCCAATGGCTTGTCCGGCTTACTCCAAGGCCAGCCCTGTATAGGTTGAAGTAGAAAAAAAGCTAAATAATTATAAGCAGTAGAAATTGCTATAAAGCTTGCTAAGAAAGATTAGTCCAACATTATGTTGGGTTGGTCAGAACCATCATTGCTCAAAGTAAGATTTGACATTATCCTAGTCGATTTGTTCTCAGTGAACGCTCATTGTACAATCAATAGAACTTATGGAATTCTATTTGTATCAGCTCCTTTTCGGAATAACCACTGAGTGTTGAAAGAATGGACTGGCTGATATAAAATATGTAACGTCCCAGTCCCAAAATATATAGGACTAGGTACATCGACATGCCAGCTGTATGCATACGAAGTATACTCCAATATATGAAAACCTCGTATGAATACATAAGCTGTAAAATACAGTAAACCAAGAGTAATCTAATCTCATCCATAAATGAAGAATAAAAGATATCATATAATCAACTGTAATAAGTCTTCGTACAATATGTTGGGCGGAGACAAATCTACTACCAACAAGTAAGAAAAAATATACATGGAAATGAAAATGATTTGGCGGGAGTAGCAAAGAAAGACCCATGACACGTCATCTCCGAATGAATAGAGAAGATCGCGACCTCGGCTAGAACACCTGCAATATCACAGAAGAACACACCTAAAGAGATAAACAGGTCCTCAGAGGGACGTAACAAGATATATAAAGAACATGCCACATAACTGAATATATATACCATGTCATAAATCACAAGTAAAGCAAATAGTCCCACTCATAACAAGATCCAATACCTCGTCATTGAAACAGTGGACTACCCCTACAACCAACAAGGACAAAGGGTAGTACACTATGCCGCGATGAGACATTGTCCCAAGCTACTAATGGGGTGGGGTGATATGACATTTGAAAAGGGTTACCTGACCATTCTAATGTGTTTATGCAATAAGAATAAACCTTCAACGCATGGGCACTCTGGCTCAGTAGCAGTAATCTCAGGTATGGTCCCATCAGGATACCAGGGACCTTAAAGCATAACATTCATCGAATGTCAGAGGCCAGCTGTAAATCAGGTATCAGGATCCAGGACCGTATCTTCCGCGGAGATAACCGACAATAGGGAAGTGCATACGTGCCCATACGTTAAGGAACTGTTCTTTCCACCCAATGCCGAACAGAGTCACATCCATGACTCATATACCTATACTAACTGCTAAGTCTCATAACATGCCTCTATTAGCAGTTAGCCCTAACGCATGCGCATGGAGGATCAGCCCACCCGTAAGAACCTCTACATGCTACTCATCTCACACATCCTCGTGGTTCAACTGTGTCAAGATATATGCAATACACTACAAACGGTAGTCTCTTAACTCTAAGTCCACATGCAATCAAAGGATAATAACAAAGTATATCTAATATCACTGAGCAGACAGTAAATTAAGAACGGTAAGAACTAGAAATAAATGAGCAGTAATATGTAATAAAATGCAAACTAAATATAAACAGTATAATGACAATGTATCTTGCCTGAGGTTATGTACAAAAGATAATCCAGTAGCTCGAACAGACAAATAAACGAAATAAGAAAAGCCCAATCCCGCAGATGACTCCGGATGCTGCAACAAACATCACGAACGAGTTTAATAAAAGATATGCCTAGGAAATGCATGTCCAAAAGTTAAATTCTGGAACAGGGGCAAAATCGTAAATTTTGGATCAAAACGATGTCCGCCGTTGGACCCGCTTTGCACCAAAATATGTGCCAATATCTACGGTCTCTAAAGTCGTCAAACTGTATTTCTACGGATTTATTTTGATGAGACGAACCCAACGGTATATCCAATTTTGGATTCCGGTGGGCCGTGCACAAAATCGACCGTTGAGTGGGATTGTGGGCCTGCCAAAATAGCGTCCCGATACGGGGTATCTCGACGGATACGTACTGATTTCGTCGCGCACATACAACGAAATTGGTTTCCGTCAGTTCTCATACGTCGACAACATCCATACGCACCTTTCGATGCATATAGTGCACGACCACGTCGTCCGGTTTGTCGGAGCGCATGCCGTATCGGGTGTTTTTTCCATTTTTTGAAAACTGAATTTACATTTTTTTGGGAAACTTTAACAACGTGTAACTTTCTACATACTAGATGAAAAGTGAATCCAGAAGGTGTGTTACAATCTCGATTATGTTGTTATTCTCTGCCTTCAATTAGTTTCTACAAAATCCTATTGTACAGAAAGAAAAGTGGCCGACTAGTTGGTGTTTCAAAACAGTTTTTAATATTTCAGAAAAGTAGTTTTTCTCCAACTTCGTCTCAATTTTTCGATCAAGTTGGCTGGCCATGTCGAAATCCACTTGGGGGATCTCGAAGAGGGTCATGTGGGCTTTCTACATGAATTTACGGATCTAAAAACGGACTAGAATAGAGAGAGAAATCAAACGGGAAGTTGGGTACCTTAAAGTAGGAATCTATTGTTGTTGTTGTTGTCGTGACGATCGGGAGGCGGGGATGCTGTCGCTCCGACGAGGCTGGACACGCATGCCGAGAAGGGGAGGAGGAAGGAAGGAGGAAAGAGGAGGAAGAGGAGGAGATTAGGGT
This sequence comes from Iris pallida, assembly GCA_029216955.1. Classification (NCBI taxonomy): domain Eukaryota; kingdom Viridiplantae; phylum Streptophyta; class Magnoliopsida; order Asparagales; family Iridaceae; genus Iris; species Iris pallida. Next base: position 25,743,258 of record JANAVB010005598.1, read on the forward strand.
TTAGGTTTTATTTTTAAAACATATGTATGCATATGTATATGTATGTAAAGGGGATATAGGGGTCGGCCATGGAGTTGCATGCTGCTGCTGCTAGTTGGCTTGGGTGCATGTGGGGGCGCACTATGCTAGCTGCTCCTGCTGCTATTTAGTTGCTTGGCGCATGTGGTCGGTTCCCACTTGTGGGGCCGACCACATAGGTTTGATTTTTTTTTTCAAATCTTATCTTATATATATATATATATATATATATATATATATATATATATATATATATATCCAAATGAACCCAATAAGTTTTCTACAAAATCAAAAGAAAATTTTAATATCATCTATCATATATGAAATCAACTTAAAAACATATACATATATTTAAATTCATTTGACATTAAAATCAACTATATAATAATAATAATATCTAATAGGATAATTATGTTTATTTAATCACCATAACATAACTTAAGTAATAATAAAAATAAAATCGTCCCAATGGGTGAACTTTACCACACACTTATTTGGGTCCAGAAAACTGTACAATTTTGTAAAAATATTATTTAATAATAAAAATACCAATAATTGTACAAATAATTCAATAATTTAAAATTGTACATGAAATTCTAAAATAATTTAGAAAATATTTTTACGTACCTAAATATGTCCACATGGCCACCTTGGTCCCACCACATGCCTACATGGGCTTAAATTTGGTTCGGGCCCAGTTCGGGCTGAACTGGACAAACCGGATCATCTAAAAATCAATATATATAATAATATTTACTTAAAATAATTTAAATGCACAACTTGGCCTGATTTTCCTAGTTTGGACAGAACTATGGCTAGGCCTCCCATGGCATGGCTAGTACAGTAGTCAATGCATACTGCTACATCTTTCGTGCCAAAATTTATAGTCGTCTTGTGCTCCAAAACTTAACAATGGCTAAGGTTATTTTTAATAACTAATAAAATCATAAATCGCATAAATTTATTTTTAAGTCTAATAAAATAATAAAAATAATAATAAAAAATAGGGGTTTTACAATGTTTCTACTCACCCTCCATAAGAGCTGGTGCTCTCTTTATATAGGGGTATATTTGAATAGTAAAAGAGAGAAAATTGAAAAACTGCATATGCATGTAGTACGTACATATATATATTTTACATATGCATTTTTCTTTTATCCTAGTTCTTATCTCCTTCCATTTGTTTGATGACTAAACATAAAAGAAATGAGGATGTGAGAGAGTTAATTATTTAATTAACTCAAATACTTAAACGATGACTAAACATATAGCAGTCCATTTATTTATTCATTCACCCATTCACCATTCATTTATTCATTCACCCATTCACCATTCATTCACCCATTAACCATTCATCCATATCCATTCATTCAATCATCCATTCATCCTTCACATATAACAGTCCATTCATTTATTCATTCACCCATTCACCATTCATTTATTCATTCACCCATTCATCATTCATTCATTCATTCACCCATTCACCATTCATTCATCCATTCACCCATTCACCATTCATTCATCCGTTCATCCTTTTCATCAAAAACAGTCACTTAACCCCCTTTATGTTGTGTGTGTTGTTAGTGAGTTAGTGAGTTGAGCGTTAGTTAGAAGAGTATGTTAGTGGTTAGATAATATGTTAAGGAAAGGTTTGGTAATAGGATGTGGTTTGTGTTAGAGAGTGAGGAAATTATGGAAGATATGTTAGTAGAATTGACCCGAAACCAAACCAGAGTTGACCAGTTGATTGAAAGTCAACAGTTGGTTAATATTACCCGTTGGACCCGACCCAACCCGAATTCAACCCGATCCTCCGGGCTTGGTCTTGGGCTTCATATGTTGAACCCGAGGTCGGGCCGGGCTTGGGCTCGGATTAGGCTTATGATTCATTTGGTTGGGCTCGGGTTGACCTCAAGCCCGACCCAACCCGTCCGAGTTGTACCCCTACACATAGTTATCATATCTCTCTACTATAATATACACTAGAAAGTTCGAACATTGCAAATATCGGTGTTTCTTCCATGTCTATGTCTAGTGAAGGATAATTGCCTAGACTTAGTCAACTTCATCCAGTTTGACTAGTTTGTCCAAGATATTAACTTAGTTAACTCAACTTCACCCAGTTTGACTAGTTACTGCGCTGAACATGTGTGTCTATTTTTGCAGAATTATTTCCAAATGGATATGAATTACTACTTGCGTAATCGTTCAAGGATGTACAATCGTCGTCTTGATGATATGTGTGGTGTACGGGATAAATACATAGCGGGAGTAGAGCAGTTCCTGCAGTTGCTAAGGCGTTCCCTCAGTAATGGACGGCACCAAAATTAAGTATCCGTGTGTGAAATATCATAATGTGTAATATTATCCAGAAGTGGAAGTGACATATTATTTTTACTCGAGGGGTTTCACGTCTAATTACTATCAGTGGACCGCACACGGGAAACTTATATCTTTAGCATCAGAGCCGGAGCCTTATGTTGAGCCGTATATGCATGTGGGACCTAATTTTATTTCAGATAATCATGCATACGACGACGGGTGTGTGAACATGGTTTTCGATGCTGCGGGGCCTAGTTTCGTTCATGATGCAGCTGAGGAGGCACCGAATGTCGATGCTGCAAAGTTCATGGAGTTGCTGGAGAATACAATGACTCCATTGTATCCTGGTTGTGAGGATCATTCACCGTTGGAGGTGGTTACAAGACTGTTGAGCATTAAGTCAGATTTTAACATATCGCAAGAATACTACAACCGAGTGTTGGAGTTGATTATAGAGATCTTGCCAGCGGGTGCTAAGTTTCCTAAAGACTTCTATCGGTCTAAGAGGATGGTGAGATCGCTCTGGATGGGTACGAGAAAATTGATTCTTGTCGCAATGGGTGCATGCTGTACTACAAGACGACAAAGACGCAGATGTGTACAGATTTTGTGGTGGTGATCGCTATAAGACAACTAGTATAGAAAGGTCTACCGGTGCAAGAAGACCGACCGATTCAATGTACTTCTTGCCTTTAATACCGCGGTTGCAAAGATTATTTATGGTGAAAGAGACGGCCGAAAATATGAGTTGGCACATGTGAGAACAGATTGAAGGAGTGTTGGATCACCCATCCGATGGAGAAGCGTGAAAGCACTTTGATCGAGTGTATCCTAATTTTATTTCAGATCCGCGTAATGTCAGGTTGGGGCTACCTTTTGACGGTTTTACTCCTTTTGGTCTTTCGGGATCCCAGTATTCGTGCTGGCCTGTGATTGTCACTCCGTATAACCTACCGCCTTGGATGTGCATGAAGACTCAGTACATGTTTCTAACCGTTATAATTCATGGTCCGAACAATCCCAAGAGGAACATTGATGTGTACTTACAGCCTTTGATAGATGAGTTGAATTAGTTATGGGAAGTAGGCGCTAACACGTACGATGTTTCCAGGAAACAGAATTTTTAGATGAAGGCAACCCTTATATGGACCATCAACGACTTTTTGGCCTATGGAATGTTATCTGGATGGAGCACTCATGGCCGTTTCTCATATCCGTATTGCATGGACCGTACTAAGGCTTTCCGCTTGAAACACGGAGGAAAACCGTGCTTCTTTGATTGTCATCGGCAATTTTTTTCAAAAGATCATCCGTTCAGAAGGAACATGAATGCATTCCGTGCCGGCGTTGTAGAGAAGGGTAATCCACCGCCAAGGTGCTGCGGAGCCACGATATGGGAGGAGGTTAGAGATTTTCCAAGTGCTATCGAAGATCCTACAACTGGGTACAAGTGAGATGGATTTGGTAGAGATCATAACTGGACAAAGAGGAGCATATTCTGGGATCTGCCATACTGGAGTAACAATCTGATCAGATATAATCTTGATGTCATGCATATTTAGAAGAATTTATTTGATAACATAATTAATACTGTGATAGATGTAAAGGGGAAAACGAAAGACAATCCCAAGGCCAGGTTGGACTTAGAAGAAATATGCAAACGTCCTGCATTGCATTTGATAGAGGAGAATGGAAAACAGTTTCTGTTGAAGTCAATTTTCTCACTGGACAAGGAGGATAAAGTAATATTTTATCGGTGGATCCAGGGCCTAAAATTTTCAGACGAATATGTGTTAAATCTGAGAAGATGTGTCGATCCGAAGGAAAATAAATTGACGGGTATGAAGAGCCACGATTGTCACATTTTCATGGAGAGGTTAATTCCGATTGTATTTTGGGAATTCTTACTGCAGGCAGTTTGGGATCCATTGACGGAGCTTAGCATATTCTTCAGGGATCTTTGTTCTAAGAAATTTCTCGTTGATCATCTAGAAAAGCAAGAGAAGGACATTACGGTAACACTGTGCAAGCTAGAGAGGGTGTTTCTTCCTGAATTCTTCGACTCTATGGAGTATTTGCCGATTCATCTATCCTATGAGGCACGTGTTGGTGGACCCGTCGAATATCGATAGATGTACCCGTTCGTGCGACATTTGAATCTCCTAAAAAGAAAGGTGAAAAATAAGGCACGGGTCGAGGCTTCTATTTGTAAAGCCTATGTTCTCGAGGAGATTACAAACTTTTGTTCGATGTATTTCAAGCCTCATATTGCAACTAATAGAACGAGAGCTTCCAGAAACGACGACGGAGATCATGAATGTAATGATACAACACTGAAGGTATTCAATGCTCCAGAAAAGCCATCGGGTAAAATGAAGAAGAGATATCTGAACGATGATGAGCTAAGGGCTGCTCAGGTGTATCTATTACTCAACTGCGACGATAATGAAGTAGAGAAGCTGGAGGGGTAAGTAATTAATACGTCTACATTATTTTAATAATGTTGATTATTATACTATTACATTAATTGAACGATGTTGTTTTCAGCATATTTAATGATGATGTGAGGTCAGGTAGGCCATACATAACAGAAGAAGAACTAGAACAAGAAATGAGGCATTATTTTCCATCATAGTTGAGTGCATATGTAAGACTTGAGAACTCTGTAATTACCTTTCTGTATATGTACTTGAAAATGAGCTTAATTTATTTTTTCGTGGTATTTAGGTCGATCGTCCATAAGCAAAACTTGAGAATGAGTCTATTAGAACGCTAGCCAAGGGACCAATTTATGCTGCAAATATATGGCCAAGCTACTGTGTTAATGGGTTTAGGTTCAAGTCAACAACTTGCCCGATCAGAGACAACTTTGTGGATATCGATTCCACCAAAAATAGCTGTTTGTGTATCAGATCTTCGACTACAAAGATATTGATGCAGACAACGATTTCTATGGCGTCCTACGGGAGATTGTGGAGCTGACATATAGTTATGGAATAGAGCCTGCTAAGATTGTGTTATTCAGGTGTGATTGGTTCGATCCGATTGAAGGTCAAGGTTGGAAAGTAGACAAGCACGGTCTTGTGGATATAAACTATCGGCGTCGATATCAAGCCTATGAACCATTTGTCCTATGAAATTAGGGTCAGCTCGTGTACTTCATAAGTTATCCTAAACGGGGAACAACAAGGTCGGACTGGTGGGCTGTATGCAAGACCAAAGCTAGAAATACCTTTGAGGTTGACGATATAGCTTATTAAGAGGATGAACTACCTCTTGTAACAAATATTATTGAAGTGGACACGACGGAAGTTCCTCATTACACATCTAATTGTGTAGAAGAAGTAGAATTATCTGAAGAGGAAGATGCAGATGAAAGTGAAGATGTAGAGGAAGAAGAAGAAGAAGAAGAAGAAGAAGAAGAAGAAGAAGAAGAAGAAGAAGAAGATGAGCTAAACGAACTAGAATTTTCAGAAGAGGATTAAATCTGTACGTTTGTTTTATCATCATATTTGGCACTTTAGTGACACTTTTATCATATAAATCTGTGATACTTTAGTGACACTTTTATCTGTGACTATGACATTTTTCAAAAATCTATGATGTCTATTATATAAATATGTATATTTGTTTTATTGTTATATGTTATTATCAGGTATGACTAGACCAGGAGGATGACGCGGAGGATATTATATTAGGCAATCCGTCTGTCTCGGGCTGGGGACGCAGATTTCGTACCCTTATCTCTGAGTACGCTAGTGTACCGTTCTGTTTTCGGTCCATTACCGGGACAGGGCAGTTCCAACAGGTTGGCGACTCCTTCTTTGTCGTCCAGCATTCCTGATCCCGCGTCCAGCATTCCTACTGCATCCAGCATTCCTCCTGCCGACGGCTCCATAGGGAGAGCCGACGTCGAGCATATGGAGGACGTCGATCAGAATGATCCTGTCCAGGCAGGAGGTGAGAGCGACCCTCCATGCGCTCCTCCGGATGAGACGCGTATGGAGATTTGGACGGACGGGCCTACGAAGTAAGTTAATTAGTTAATATATATTTCTCAAATGATTATATATACATATATATTCATGAAATTTATTATTGTATAGATATCGGCCTCCTGCAGTACAGAGACAGCTGGGGTTATTTCTCAAATGATTATATGTACATATATATTCATGAAAAGAGGTTATTACGCAGATGCTCCCGTAGATAGGAAGGCCTTTTGGTTGGCCCACTTCAAGGTAAAAATTTTATTTATTTTTAAATTTTAATAATTATTTGTGTATATTATATAACTTTTCTATTTTACTTCTTGTAGAAGACCTATTTCTACCCACCACACCGGGTGGCGAAGATCGAGGCCTAATTTTCTACCGTCGCAGGCAAGCTCATCCGTGATGCGATCCATGACCAGAAGTCTCGTGATCGCTCCGGAAAGCCGATCGATGGTTGGATCACGCCAGAGCAGTGGACTGCGATGAAGGCTAGATTCGGCGAGGCCAGGTACCAGGAGCGGTCTGACAAGGCCAAGGTGGCGCGGTCGAGCGCCAGTAAGTCGTGTGGAGGCTCCATTCAGATGATGGAGCATTTTTGTCATCTGGTACGTTTCCTATGATGGACATCATTTTATATGTAGTTGGATAGAATTTTTAATACTAATAATAGATAATATATTTTAACATGTAAAAAAGGGTGAGGTCCCCAACATGGTGACCGTCTTCCTGGTCACCCATCGGAGGGCTGGAGAGTTCATTGACGAGAGGCGACGCATGCATATGTACGTTCTATTCTTTATATTAATTTACTATAATTTAGAAAACAGAAAAATAGATATCAATATAGACTTTAGCAAACACTTAGACGTTAGCAAACATTGTTCTAGGCCGAGTTTCTTCGGCTACAAGAGGAGGCGGCTGCTGCTGCTAGTGCACCAGCAGAGGAAGGTGCTGGTACTTCCTCCCAGCCGCCTACAGCTCCATCGTCGGATGACCTCTGGATGACCGCCGTTGGTGGTCTTCAGAAGGGTATGTACTACGGTACGGGATCCTACGGCGCCTATTTGGCTTCAGAGTCATCCCGGACCTCCTCTGTCAGTGTACAGTCTCCAGCTTCGTAGGCGTCATCACGAGCTCAGGATATTGGTCGTCAGATCGATGAGCTGCGTCACGAGTTACAGCAGCAGATTTCTGATCACCATACCGCAGAGCGACGATCCGACGATCCGATGATCACCGGACGATTTGATGCGGTCGAGCGCAGTATACAGGAGCTGATGAGTCTACAGCAGGCTATAGCTGCCAGCTTGTACACGCTTACCGAGTCTACATAGCGCATAGAGCGTAGACAGGTCGAGCTGGAGGGATCGCAGAGGACCATGTCTGTCTCACTCACTCAGGTACATACTTCGATTGAGGAGAGTACTTAGAGGATGGTGAGTACCCTTGCTGCGCATGCTGAGCGACTGCGAGAGCTGGAGCAGATACGTCCTCCCGGTCTATCGACGGCGCCGACTCCAGACATTGTATTACCTCCTATTACCCCTACGGTGCAGCTCACACATGAGCAGTATGAGTACATGCTATCTCAGATGTGCAGCAGGGGTCCTCAGTGATTTTATTAATTTTTTTATGAGTTGTATGTATTGGCCCTATGGGCAAATTTTTTTTTGGTACACTTTTGTTTATACACTTGGTGGGAGACTTTTTATCATCTCCCATTTTTATTTGACTCTATTAGATGTTTGTGATGATTTGTGTCTGTGAAGTGTAGTATACAGGATTTGAATATATTTATGTTTGTGATGCGGGATGTGCGTCTGTGATGATATTTGTTATGAGTTGTATGTATTGGCCCTATGATGTGTCTGTGATGATGTTTGTGATGATATAAAGTACAGTGTAAAGTGTAAAGTGCAGTGTGCATGATTTGAATATAAAGTGCAGTGTGCAGGATTAGTGTTTAAACTGTATATAAAGTGCAGGATTTTTGTTTAAACTGTATATAAAGTGTAGTGTGCAGGATTTGAAAACTGTATTTTATTTTATTTTTTAATTTTCCAGAATGTTAGCGACAGATTGTGGCGTTTGGCGACAGATTTGCGACGCGGAAGTACGTCGCAAATATGTATCTAGACGTCGCTAACTGCGACGGGCCGTTGTTAAACGTCGCCCAGCATGGTGACATGGCAAACCTTGCCATGTCACCACATGCGACGAATAGACGTCGCTATATACGTCGCTAAATTGGCGACGTACTATAAATGTCGCCGAACGTCGCTAAGTTTTTGACGTTTTAGCGTCGTAGACTATTCGTCGCAACAACGACGATTGGCGATGAACTCTTGATCTACGACTAGATTTTTGACGACCTGCTTATTTCGTCGCTAAATTAATTTAGCGATGTATTTTTACTTATTAGAAACGTTTTTGGACGTCGCTAATATGACTCATTCTAGTAGTGAAAATCCATCCATCAAATCCAAAAATGTCAAGTTCTAAAGAGGCTTAGAATCAAGTAAGGAAGAGAATTGAACAATAAAATGTGAGATCCATCATGAAGCTAGTTGCACTTGCCTAGGGCTTGGTAGGTGGAAGGAGTAAATGGAGAGATGAAGAAGTAAATGTAAATAATGGAAGAAAGAGAAGGTGTTGGTTTTTATATAAAATCTCTCCATCTCAACCCAAAATAAACCAAACCAAGACAAGCCAAGCCAGGTCAAGTCCTGTTGAACCAAGTTGAACCAATCAAGTCAAGATTAAACCAAGACTAAGCTAAGCAAGATAAGTCAAAATATGGGCCACCTGACAATTGTCAGAAATCCGTATACGTATCCTAAAAAATACGTATAATAGAAAACGGGAGTGACAACTCTACCCACCTTAAAAGAATTCCATCCTAGGAATTTAATCAAGAGGCTAGAGATGTCGGGACAAGCTATACTGATCATAAGCAATCTACGACTAGCAGTCAATCAAACAATTATTTATGCAAGCAAGGAAGTAAAAACATAAGGCATAAGGAAGACATTATACCTTATGAGTCAAACAGGTGTGGATATCGCGAGCGGATATCATCCTCACGCTCCCATGTTGACTCACCCAAAGGGTGATGGCCCCAAGCAATACGGACTAAACTAATGGTCTTGTTCTTGAGTACCTTCTCTCTTCGGTCTAATATGGATACAGGCCTTTTCTCATACGAAAGGTTGGTACCAACAACCAATTCTAAATGATCAAGGATATGGCTCGGATCTGGGATATACCGTCGTAATTGAAATACATGGAAAACGTCATGTACCTCACCTAACGACGACGGAAGAGCGAAATGATAGGATACATCACCTACTCGCTCGAGAATGTCAAACGACCCTATATACCTAGGACTAAGCTTTTCCTGTACGCCAAATCGAATGACGCCACGGGTAGACGAGATCCTAAGGAATACGTGGTCGCTGATAGAAAACTCAAGGGAGTGCCAATGAGAATAGGCCCAATGACGCTGGCGATCTTGGACAACTCGAAGATGATCTCTGACTTGTCTGACCATCTCAATAGTCTACGTAATCATCTCTGGACCAAGCATCTATCTCTCATCGATATCATCCCATGTTAACGGGGATTTGCATTTTCTGCAATACAATGCTTCAAAGGGTGCCATCTGGATACTGGCCTGGAAACTGTTGTTATAGGAGAACTCCACGAGATGCAGGTGATCTTCCCACGAACTACCGAAGTCCAGCGTACAAGATCGCAACATATCTTCAAGAGTCTGAATCGTGCGTTCTGACTGACCATCTGTCTGCGGATGATATGCTGAACTGAACTTGAGACGAGTCCCCAAACTCTCTTGAAGACTCTGCCAAAAGTGCGATGTGAACCTTAAATCTCTGTCTGATATGATACTAACTGGGAGTCCATGCACTCTGACAATCTGTCTGAGGTACATCTCTGTAAGCTAATCCGTCGACTGGCCAATTCTGAAAGGAATAAAATGAGCTACCTTGGTGAGTCTGTCAACTATAACCCAGTTAGCATCTCTCCCAGCCGGGGATTTAGATAACCCAGTTACAAAATCTATGGTAATATGCTCCTATTTCTATTCTGGGATCGATAAAGGTTGAAGAAGTCCAGCTGGTCTCGGATGTTTAGCCTTAACTTGTTAGCAAACTAAACAACGAGAGACAAATCGAGCTATCTTCCTCTTCATGCCATTCCACCAGAAATGCTGACGGATGTCTCGGTACATCTTAGTACTGCCGGGATGAATCGAATACTGAGAATTATGAGCCTCTGCCATGACCTCCTGTCTGATATTACCACTGGGTACATAAAGACATGAATACATAACTCTAGTCTTCGTCCTGCTTCACACTCTGCTCTGAGCCGCTGAAGCTTAGAGTCTGTTGATTGTGCCATCTTGATCCTCTCAACTATGCTGGACTGAACTTGCATGCTGGCCATCAATGCCACATTGGTAGGAAGAACAACTTCAATACCTATCTTCTGAAGACCGGCTAACAATTCTGGTTGCGCTGTTAGAAAATAAACTCCAACTCTTTTGCTCAATGCATCTGCTACTACGTTGGCCTTCCCAGGATGATACTGCAGGTTAATGTCATAATCCACCAATAGCTCTAGCCATCATCTCTGACGCATGTTGAGATCCTTCTGGGTAAACACATACTTAAGACTCTTATGGTTGGTGAAAATCTCCACTCGATCTCCATACAAATAATGCCTCCATAGCTTGTGTGCAAAAACCACCGCAGTTAATTCTAAGTCATGGGTTGGGTAATTCCTCTCATGATCACGAAGCTGGCGTGACGCATAAGCTACTACCTTACCATGCTCCATCAAGACACATCCCAATCCTCTACCAGAAGTATCACAATAAACTAAAAATCCTTCAGTCCCATCTGGAAGCGTGAGAATGGAAGTCGTCATCAATCTTCGCTTCAACTTCTTGAATAAACTCTGACAGTCTGCTATCCAAGCAAACTGCACATCCTTGCGGGTCAGAGGATAGAGTTCACTATCGACTTGATTCCCGCAAGGATGTGCAGTTTGCTTGGACAGCAGACTGTCAGAGTTTATTCAAGAAGTTGAAGCGAAGATTGATGATGACTCCCATTCTCACGCTTCCAGATGGGACTGAGGATTTTTAGTTTATTGTGATACTTCTGATAGAGGATTGGGATGTGTCTTGACACTGGTGCTGTCCCTGGAATCAAGTCGATAGTGAACTCTATCGCTCTCTCCGGTGGCATACCTGGAAGCTCTTCGGGAAACACATAAGGAAACTCTTCTACTACTATGGAAAATTAAACTGCTTCTGCTACTGCCATCCGTAATACTGGTAGAGAAGGTTCTACTTTGCCCCTGGAAAACGAAAACTCTGGTTCGCCTAGAATACCAAAAATAATCATGCCAATATGGCGGTCTAGTCTCGCTTATTGATCCTTCAACCAATCCATTCCTAGGACCACATCATAATCGGCCATCGAAAATTCTATCAACCTAGCGGGAAACTCTCTACCGCTAACTATGATTCGACACGAGGAATAGACTTTGTCTTCCCCTACATGACCGGTACTAGTAAGTATATTAAGCCTTACTGATAATGACTCGAGCTCCAGTCCTACCCGTGTTGCAAATCGTGTAGACATAAATGAATATGATGCACCCGAATCAAATAATACTGATACTGGAAAAGAGTTGACGAGAATGGTACCTGCCTCCACCTCACCTGATACCAATTCTTCTGCCACGGTCAGAGCCATAGCCTGTCCTTGTCCTCTTGGTGCTGGTCCCCTCTGCTGGTGACCTCTCTGCCTGTTCTGAATCTGAACATGGGCATACTGTTAAGCCTGAGGCGGCAATGGCCTCGAAGGTTGGTACTGCTGCTGCTGTACTGGTGCTGGATCTCTAACCGATGGACTGGTTAGATTTGATAATGATGAACTGGCTCTATTCGGATAGGACCCTATCTTGTGGTCCAGTGTCCCACAAGCCAAGCATAATCTCTGTGCTCTGTGACATTCTGATACTACATGTCCTGGCTTTCCACAATGAGAGCATCCTATTGCAGAAGACTGCATCTGCTTCTGTTGCTGAGGATACGCCGGCGTCGAGTGTTGAACCGACAAAACTGTGGTCGCCCTCCTAGGAGCTCCAATAGTCAAAGCCCTAGCTGCCGGGGCTGGTACTGAAGACTGGGACATCTGCCCATGAGACCTCTTCCGTCCCCCGCTTCTATCTACAATCCTCTGTGAAGTATACTCATGCCTCTTCGCTGCTCGCAAGACGGCATCAAACGTCTGGTACTCAAACTGCTCTACTGATATAATAATCTCTAGGTGGAGCCCCTGCTGGAATCGCTGGGCTCGATCCAATTTGGTCGCCACCAAGGTAGGAGCAAACTGACTAAGTCTAGAAAACTCGGCCACATATCCATCGACCGTCCTTTCCATCTGCTTAAGATTGGTGAATCTCGTCCGCAGATCATATCGAGCTACTACATCAAAGTACTTGGTCTGGAACTTGTTGCTGAATACCGCCCATGAGACAGACGTTGGTAATTCAACTGCTAGCATCGCCCACCAGCTGCGGGCTAAGTCTAATAACCGCAGGCGCACAACGGCCACCTTCTCATCCTCAAGAATCCTAGCTGCTTCCAGGATAACCTCTGTGTCCTGAAGCCATACATCAGCAGCAATAGCATCTTCAGTGCTGTCAAAGAAAGGAGGGTGCAGACGCTTGAAGCTGTTGGCCGCGTTGTTCCCTTGGTAACCAACTCTGCCCATGGCATCTTATACTATCTGGTGCAGGGCATCGTCATGACGATCTTGAGATGCAAGCAATTCCCTGATGAGACCCACCAGGGTTCCATTATCAGGCTCTACAGGTTGGACGGGTTGAAATGGGGGTTCTGGATCCCAGGAATGCATGACTCGGAAGGCTGCTCCAGAGTGTTGGGCTTGGTCCCCAGGTTGCGGCTGGTTCACTGGTGGTTCTCCTTCCGGCTGATTGGCAGGACCATGAGCAATGCCACTGAAGAAAATAACATAGAGAACATTAGGGAAGGACCAAGATAGATCAAGGATAAAGAACCTTATCAGGCCAAGATTCAGGAAGATTAGAAAGCACGAGTAGAGATCAAGGACGAATGCTGATTGAGACACAGAGGAAAAGACATAATTTGGGTCATCGTAGATAGGTTGACCAAATCAGCCCATATTTTACCGTTTAAAGTGGGTACGTCTACTGAGAAGCTAGCAGAGATGTATATGCGATAGATTATCAGGATACACGGAGTTCCGGTGAGCATTGTCTCGGATCGGAATAGTTGCTTTACTTCCCATTTCTGGCGGAGTCTGCAGACTAGTTTGGGTACTCATCTCAAATTAAGTACTACATACCACCCTCAGACGGACGGACAGTCAGAGAGGACTATTCAGACCCTCGAGGACATGCTACGAACTTGTGTTCTGGATTTTGGAGGATCTTGGGAGGATCACCTGCATTTGGTAGAGTTTGCATACAACAACAATTTTCAGGCCAGCATTGGGATGTCACCATTCGAGGCACTGTACGGGCGTAGATGTCGTACACCCTTGTCTTGGGATGACGTTGGAGAACGAGCTTTATTGGGACCTGATATGGTTGTTGACGCAGCCGAGAAGGTGAAGCTCATCAGAGATCGACTTCGCGTGGCACATGACAGATAGCGGCATTGGGCCAATAGCCACCGAAGACCTTTGCAGTTTGATGTACAGCTTAGACTTAGGATTAGAATCTTGTTTGTTTTGTGATTTTATTTAATCATGTGATTGTTATAGTTAAGTTGAGCCATGTTTGTGCTAGGTTGGAGATCTGGTGTTCTTGAAGATATCTCCGACGCGTGGTACTATTCGCTTTGGTGGAGGTGGAAAGCTTAGTTCGCATTTCATCGGACCTTTCGTTATCAGCGGAAGAGTCGGTGACGTGTCATACAGACTGGACTTGTCTCCTACATTTGTAATACCTGTGATCCGTATTACGTATCTTGGTATACGTGTACATATTTTATCTTGTATTGCATGATTTCTTGCTTGGCTTATCTTGGTATTTCATGGATTGGTTTATTTTGGGTTGGTTCGACTAGGCTTGGGTTGCCTTGGTTCATCATGAACCAAGGGAAGAACCCTTACCTACCACCACCATTATCCTTTATTAACCCATTCCCTCATTCGCTCTCTTCATTTACTACTTCTTCTCCACTATTACTTCTTCAACCACCAGGAGGAAGAGAGAGAGCTTAGGCAAGTGTAGCTTGCTTCATGGAGGAACTTCATTTTTATTGATTCATTCTCTTCCTCTCGAGATTCTAACACACTTTAGTACTTAGCATTTCTAATTTCTATGTCTCAATTTGTGTAGATCTAATTTCTATGTCTAAATTTGTATGGCCAGATATCGGAGCAGCTCCAGAGGATCTACCTACCTTCCAGCCCGATGGTGACCACCAGGCGTAACCCTGGCAACGAGTGGGTTCTTTTTGTCCTTCCACTTATTTGTAAAATTATTTTTTTGAGGCGTTTAGCCGACAAGCACATTTTAGCTCGTATTGTACCTTTATTTACTGTCTGCCTACGGGCTGTAACATGATTGGCAAATCCTAGGGTTGATCATGTATGACTAAAACTCTTGCTAGTCCTAACATTTTGAACGACTAGCTTCATGATCATCCGAATATGTAATGTATGGGATGCCTTGCTATTATATATTTGGTGCTCTGACATCTTGTAACTATTATTGCTTGCTTGAGATTGAGATAATAGGCTTGTTCATGACCATAGGAGACTGTTGGCTTGTAGTTAAACCCTCATGTATCTAGACAGCCGTGACCGTATAGCGAGGTGGATTGTACTTCAATATATGTAGCTGGCTATGTCTGCCACCACTCTCCAGTATTCTGATTCTGGGGCGTAACATGGTTTAAGTGGTGGAACATGCAGGTCTTGTAAATCAAGATATGTGAGGGTTTACCGAATAGATGTCTTAATCAGTACTTATCCTTGATCTCTGCTCGTATCTTCTGAATCCCTGAATTCTTGACCTAATCACATGCTTGTATCATTGATCTGTCCTGGTCCGTCCTTATTGTTCCCTATGTCGTCTTCTTCAGCGGTATTATTTCTGGACCTGCCGATCAGCAAGACAGAGCATCTTCTGTGGACCAACAACAACCTGGAGATCAGGCCCAGCATTCAGGAGTAGCCTCTAGAGTCGTGCCTACCGGAGGAGAGCCACCAGTTCAGCCCGTCCAGCCTGCTGAGCCCGATGATGGCACTTTGGTGGGTCTCATCAGGTCCCTATTAGCTTCCCAGGATCGTCACGGAGATGCCTTGAACCAGGAGGTGGCAGATGCTTTGACCAGAGGGGGTCATCAGGGTAACAGTGCGGCCAACAGCTTCAAGCGCTTGAACCCTTCCTTCTTTAACGGCAGTAAAGATGCGATCGCTGCAGATGCATGGCTTCAGGACACAGAGGTGATTCTAGAAGCAGCCAGGACTCCAGAAGTCGAAAAGGTGGCCGTAGTACGCCTGCAGTTATTAGATCTTGCCCGCAGTTGGTGGACGGTACAAGCCGTGGGATTAGTGGCCCCTATTGCCTGGGTAATATTCAGGAAGAGATTCCAGACCAAGTATTTTGATGCTGTAGCTCAGTACGATCTACAGACGAGGTTCACCAATCTGAAGCAGATGGGCAGGACGGTCGATGGATATACGACCGAGTTTTCCAGGCTTAGTCGGTTTGCTCCCACCCTGGTAGCAACCGAGTTCGATAGAGCCCAGTAATTCCAGCAGGGGCTCCACCTGGAGATTTTGTTGGCAGTTGAGCAGTTTGAGCATCAGATATTTGATGCAGTATTGAGAGCATCTCGGAGGCACGAGTATACCTCCCAGAGGTTCATGGATAGGACCGGAGGTCGGAAGCAATCCCACAGCCAGATGAATCAGTCATCAGCACTAGCACCGGCAGCCAGGGCTTTGACCATTGGAGCTCCGAGGCGGGTGGCCTCAGTGATATCGGTTCAGCATTCCACCCCGACGTATCCTCAGCAGCAGAAGCAGAAGCAATCTTCTGCAGTAGAATGTTCACACTGCGGGAAGCCAGGGCATGTGGTATCAGAGTGTCGCAGAGCACAGGGTTTGTGCTTGGCTTGTGGTGCCCCGAACAACAGGGTTGGGAACTGTCCGAACAGGGGGAGTTCATCATCAACTTTCTAGTCCTTCGGTGAGAGGACCAACACCAGTCCGACAGCAGCTACAGTACCCATTCCCGAGGCCATTGCCGACGTAAGCCTAGGCATTCCAGCAGCAGAGACCGTAGCAGTATGCCCAAGCCCAAGCCCTGATCCAGAACAGGTAGAGGAATTTTCAGCAGAGGGGACCCGTACCCAGAGGACATGGTCAAGTGCTGGCTTTGACCATAGAAGAAGAAGGAATAGCACCAGGTGAGGTGGTGGCAGGTATTATTCTCGTCAACACCTTTCCAGCTTCAATATTATTTGATTCTGGTGCCTCGCATTCATTTATGTCCGCACGTGTGGCACGGATAGGACTGGAGCCCGAGTCATTATCAGTAAGGCTCAATATACTTACTGGTAATGGACTTGTGGGAGTAGATAGGGTATTTTCCTCGTGTCGGATCGTTGTTAGCGGTAGAGAGTTTCCCACTAGATTGATAGAGTTCCCGATGGCCAATTATGATGTGGTCTTAGGGATGGATTGGTTGAGGGACCAGTATGCTAGGATAGACTGCCACATAGGTAGGGTTGTTTTTAACATTCCAGGCGAGCCGGAGTTTTCCTTCTCCCGAGGCGAAGTTGAACCTTCTCCTCCAGTATTGCGGATGGCAGTCGCAGCAGTGTAGTTACCCCGGATAGTTGTAAAGCCCCTAAATTTCTACTATATTTTTTTATCAATTTTGGTACTGATTTAAAATTTTTTTTGTATTGTACGTCGCATTGTCGTATTGTACGTTGTACACAAAAGACGTATTTCGTAATTGCTCGATGAATACGAATATATGCGAGCGTACATATTTTTAGAAGAACGTTTTCTTTATATTTTATAGTTTCAAAATAATATATATATAGTAATTACTTTTATTTACTTAAAATTTGTGAAAAATGTCGCATCAAAATTTCAAAAATAATTTATTAATTTTATATATAAAAATATAGTTTTTATTTTATTTTAACTTAAGAAATGATATCCTTTTTTTTAATATAATGTTCTATCATATGTGAAGTACGTGAAAACTTAATTCGAGTATATTATTATTTTTCGAAGGCTAATTGTATTTATTTACGTTGACAAGTATTCTAATTGAATAATTGTTTGAATTTTTGAAATTTTATTTATTATTATTTTTAGAAAAGGTATTTTGAATTTATTGCGATAATTTAAACTTGGATTAGATTTTATTTAATTTAAATAAGTTTAATTTAAAGATTGGAATCATCTATTTTTGATTTGAAATTTTCTAGAATTAATTGAGTTAGATTTGAATTTGGATTTAAATTTATATTTGATTTATAAAGGCTTAGTTTAAATTGATTTGAGTCAAATAATATTTATCTACTAGTTTTTAAATATTCCTAGTCTTTATCCTAATGGGAATTTCCACATCCTATAAATAGGCAGGTACTCCTCCATAATTACTCCACAAATAAATTTTCTACAAAATTTTACCACAGAGTGCATCGTGTCTGTGTCCATCTAAAGTCTTATTCCGCTCTTTACACATACAATTCTTCTCGTGTCGGACACACCCCGACACATTCAAATCCATAATCCTAAACCTAGCTAAATTTGGTCGGTCCACCCCTGGATTCCTTTCCCGACTCCCTCACTGCTTCCCCTCGCCTCCGTCGAGAACCAGCACTGCTCCCTCGTATCAGCATCTTCTTCACCACCGCCACGACTTTTCTCGGCCGCAGCCACCACCGCCTACACCAACCTCACCACCACCAATACTGTCTACGACCCCTGCCACCCTCAACACTCCCCTTCGCGGCCGCGGCAAACTCGACCACGCCGCCGCCCAATTCCTGGCCGCAGCCACCATCCTCGACCAAATCGTCACCGCCAATCCACAAAGAAGAAGAAGAATAGAAGGGGGAAGAACCCGTACCTTGCCACGGTCGCTTCCGTTGCCGGCAAGCTGTTTCGGAAGCCATCGCTCGATCTCGCGACCACTGAACCACCGAGCTATCCTAGCCAGCCCATCGACATTCCTTCCCGCGGAGCCGCCGTGCCGGAGCTCCTCAGTGATCGCCCAACGCCTCCCGACTCATTATCCGCCGCCTCGACAAAAGCCCCTCTGTGCCATCAGATCCGCCTTCCGCGGAAACCCTCGTCCGCCGGCGACAGCGCCGAGCACCCCACGGCGAGACTTCCCCCGCTCGTACTCCGGTGAGGCCAGATCCTTCTCTTCTGCCTGGACGCTAGAGCTGGAGGTCGTGCTACTCCTCGGTCCCGGTCGCCCCCTGCCGCGCAGTACCGCCGTCGGCCACCGTGCACGACCGCCCCCTCTTCCGCGCGCGCCGCCTGGAGCAGCATCGCGCCCAGATCCGGCGCCGCCCCCATCAACCTCCGCCCTCACTGTCGACCGGCCCCTCCCTTCCTCCACTGTCCCGTCGAGCCTCGCCGCCCCGCCATCGCCGGCGCTTAACCCCCGCGCGCCGAACTCCTGTAAACCCCAGCCTCTCCTTCCTCTTCTTTCCTCTCACTCAGTTTTTTTAATAATCATCTCTCTCTCACTGTCATCTGTGTTGGGAGGAGAGTAAAGTTTATATTAGTTATTATTATTATTATTATTATTATTATAATTACTTTCCCATCTCTCTCTCCTAAGGGTTTTCAAGAATGGGGAAAGTAACAGTATAGTATTTTTAAGATTTTTGTCATTATTATTATTATTATTATTATTATTATTATTATTATTAATATTTATCATTATCATTATTATTTTATTATCATTATTATTATTATCATTTTGTATTATTATTGGTATTGTTATTATTATTATTACTATTATTATTATTATTATTATCATTTATTAAATGGTGTCATACTTATCTATTATTATTGCTATTATTATCATTATTATTATTATTATCATCATCATTATTATAATTATTATTAAATTATTATTTTCAAAAATTTTATATTATTATTATTTTTTACTACATGTATAGAATAAATGATAAAGTTATATAGGTAATTTCAAATATTCAAATTTTCCTAAAATATTTTTCTAGATTTATATATATTCATTAAAATATTTTTACTAATAAAACATAGATGTCTACCAAAATTTTTACTTTTACAAACTTATATCTAAATACAATTTTTGATTTATCAAGTATTTAATAAAAGTATTTCTCAAATTTAATTAATATATAACTAATTTTAATTATTTGCGTAAAATTATTATACTTTTCAAACATTATAAATATTTTCTAAAAAATATAGGTATTTACTCTCCGCAAATTCTCTTCGAATTATCCCCATTGCTCATGACTAATCGTGTGTCCTATTTTCTCGTGACTTCGAACCCCTTACATACTGGCCTCGGCTATTGGACAGAACATGATATTTCGATCATCGCGCCACACCAGGCGCCACACCAGGCAAGACGCATTGCCTTTACTGTTTAAATTTCCTGCTCAATATCATGCATGTTGTGTTTATTTTCAAGTTATTTCTTTCTAAATTATATATAGGTACAAATTACTATACTTTATAAAATTGGCTTAGAGTTAAGGGACCACCGTAGGTTTAGTGCATCTCATAAACTGTCACGATGTGCCATGGATTGTGTGTGAGTTGTGAGTCGCATATAGATACGGACTTGCGTGCTGACTGGTCATTGGCGTGTACAGGCCGTACGTTAGGATATAACTGCTAATAGATTTGTGTAGAAGACTTGGCAGTTATTAAGGATTAAACAGTGTCATGGAGACGACGCATGTATAGTATCATTGGGGGAGGGGACAGTTATTAGCGTAGGGGCTACATTTATTTTTACACACATTTTGGGCCGAGGGTGACTCTCATGAGCACTACCTTCTGCCCAGGTCGATAGCATCTCGGATGAGCGCTACTTGCTGGCCACTTTCTATTACTTGCTTGCGTGAATCCGTTACAGCCCCTGCGTAGAACGTTGTCCTCAAAGTACATATCACCTAGAATGGGTAGGAACCTTTACTCATGCATACTTTCCTGTTGAGCTTATTTATTCAGTTTATCGGCATGATATTATGTGTCTTGTTACGTCCCTCTGAAGACCTGGTTTTTCCCCAGGTGTGTGTTTTCGTGATTTCTTGCAGGTGCTCTAGCTAAGGCCATGACTTGCGCTCTATTCCGTCGTGATGATTACTCTTGGATTTGTCACTTGCTCGCGCTTGCTAAATTCTTTCCCTGTATATTTTTTCATATTTAATTTAGTTGGTAGTGGACTTTGTCTCCGCCCAACTATGGTGTACGTGACAAACTCAAAGTTGCTTTTATATTATTATTTATCTTTGTGGATGAGATTTAGTGTCTTGGCTTTCTACATTTACAGCTTATGTATATATACGAGTCGTATATTTACTCGTATGTATACAGCTGGCATGATACGTATCTAGTCTCAATTATTTGGGACTGGGGCGTTACATATTTTTGTGGTGGCCCATGCAGGTCAAGTTTGTCACTTTGGTTATGTAATTGTACCGATGTGGGCCTGCAATATAGGATTAGAGTCTAGAATCTCATCCACTTACTTAACATCCTTTCTTGACTTCCAATTCCGAACTCTCGTTCGATCTCCTTGAATTGCATCTTGCTTGACTCCTTCTTCCGTAAATTCTTAGTTTCGTGTTTAGTAAGATGACAACACTAGTATATGCCCATAGGTTAAACACATGGCTAGATGGATTGCATTGACAATTAATATGCATTGAAATTTTATTTGAGTCATAAAGGCAATTATTTTCTAGAAATATAATTTTTGAGGATTAGTTAATTCCAAGTTGGGTAGTAGCATATTACCGCCAACAAAGGATAGTTGAAATTTTAATTTAAATTTACAAGGTGGTATACACAAGAGGATAGCTAGATCGAGAAAACAAATTTTTTTTATGAATTTTGAAATAGTTATGATTTATTCTGGATATGAATTCAATTTGTGAAATATCTTGAGTTTTTATATTATGACACTTGATTTACGGTTAACTTTAAGTTTGGATTATAATATGATAAAGTTTATCTCGAGATTATATAAAGAGTTTAAATTATGATTTTGTAGATGACTAGAGAGACGAAAGTTTAGAAGGGAGAGAACTTGAGGTTTTATATTGCGCGTACGATTTATAAGTTTATTTAATTTTGAGTTGAAGGGATGATGGAAAAAAAATCTGTTTAAATATTTGGAGGATATGAAAGCGATTTTGAAGAAAAATTTAAATTTTAAATTGTGTCATATGATCTATGAATTATAAAGTTATTTAGATTTCGATTTTAAAAAGCCTTGATTATGGATAATTTGAAGAGTAGTTGTGACTTATTGGAAGCTAGATATACACATTTGAAGGATATAGAATTAAATTCGGGAGTTATTTAAATCATCCATTTTGTAGTATGAATTTCGGTTGATAAACTTATTTAATGTTGAGTTTAAGATTTTGAAAAAAAATTATTATTTGATTTGCGATATACAAGGGTTATTTTGAGATTGATTGGAAATTTAAAATTGGATTAAACTTGACAGCCTAAGATGATTAGGAAATTTGGTGGAAAATCTTGGAAATTTTATTGAGAAAATTTTGAGGAACTTTAAATTGTAGATTAAATCATATATTGGTAGAGAACCAAGAAGCAAGCAAGTCACCCTAAGGGGATACACGTATTCCTCATAAATTGCCAAGATAGTTGTATATACTCAAGTGTTGTTAGTCATCTACAAAAATCACATGATTATATTCAATTTTGACTCACTCGACATTCCCTCAAACCTAGATTTATTTGTGACTTTCTCATACTCCATCTAAGTGGCTATCATATCTTTAGAAACTGTATTCTTAACTCATTTTACCCTGATTTGCTAGAATCTAAATTTTCTATATTTCATGCTTTAACTTGGTCACTTATTTTGTGCGTTAATCATTATCTCATGAACTCCCACTTTCTATTTTAAATTCTTTTGTGTCCTTTACCGTGACTTGGGTATTTGGAGCACAACACTAGACTTTTCCTTCCCACAAATTTCACAAACAAGACCTACACGAGTCCACCTTCATGTAGGTATATCACTTGCCAATAAAACACGTCTTCTTGTACTCTAATTTTATATTGCGACTTTCGGGTCAAAATAACTGGACTCTAATCCCTACCGTGAAACCAATATACTTTAAACTATAGATGAGACTCGACCTCGACTCCATTCTTTCGACCCGATATACGATTTTGTTATACTTAATTCCTTACATGCTTAAATCTTGATTGCTGGACCTATCACACCATTAGTTTAATTCTTAAAAGTTGAGTAGAATATCTCATGACCTAACCAACATTTTTGTGGACTACATTGATAGGTTCACTTGGACCATAGAATTCAGTAGACCCTAACTTATCTAGTCAACCAAGCCGACTGCATAGGCCCAAATTTCAGGCGGAACTTAGATTTTATAAGATCTTGGACTAATTGATTTCTTTCACCATTACCCTTACTTATTATTTTAATTACCTATGATGCTAAAATAGCCTAGTTTTTGTAAGCTTATTCCTTAATCGAGCTTGTTCAAGACATGTTATTTGGGTCGCTCCCACTAATATATTGTCTAATCAGAACCGGTGCATGATGGTCTGATCAACCGAGTGCACTTTGGTTCGCTTTTATCTACCGTCATAAGTGGATGGGGATATAGCTAAACTTGTCCTTTAGAGCCTCATCCACGACGGCCTTGAAAATTGCTTTGAAATTATTGGATCATCTTTGAATCACGTATTCGTATTCGATAACGCCTCCATCGAACCCTATATTGCTTTCGCCTTCACCTATTTTGGAAGGACGATGGCGTTATACTAGAACTTCCTCTAACTGTCCTATCACCATGACCATTACCACCCAATGTAACTATATCTTTGTCTTGAACTACCCGACCTTTCCCTCGACCCTAAATTTACAATCTTGACTTTCTAATCACTTGAATTTAAGAGTGATTACAATCGTCTCTTAATCATATCCTCAACCTAGACTACGATCATATAAACTTCTTTAAACCCTCCTACATACCGTTGTGCCTTCTCACCCCCTCCAAATTCTTAATTTCGAGGACGAAATTCTTCTAAGATGGGTAGGATGTAAAGCCCCTAAATTTCTACTATATTTTTATCAATTTTGGTACTGATTTAAATTTTTTTTTGTATTGTACGTCGCATTGTCGTATTGTACGTTGTACTTAAAAGACGTATTTCGTAATTGCTCGACAAATGCGAATATGTGCGAGCGTACATATTTTTAGAAGAACGTTTTCTTTATATTTTATAGTTTTAAATAATACATATAGTAATTACTTTTATTTACTTAAAATTTGTGAAAAACGTCGCATCAAAATTTCAAAAATAATTTATTAATTTTATATATAAAAAAATATAGTTTTTATTTTATTTTAACTTAAGAAATGATATCCTTTTTTTATATAATGTTCTATCATATGTGAAGTACGTGAAAACTTAATTCGCGTATATTATTATTTTTCGAAGGCTAATTGTATTTATTTACGTTGACAAGTATTTTAATTGAATAATTGTTTGAATTTTTGAAATTTTATTTATTATTATTTTTAGAAAAGGTATTTTGAATTTATTGTGATAATTTAAACTTGGATTAGATTTTATTTAATTTAAATAAGTTTAATTTAAAGATTGGAATCATCTATTTTTGATTTGAAATTTTCTAGAATTAATTGAGTTGGATTTGAATTTGGATTTAAATTTATATTTGATTTATAAAGGCTTAGTTTAAATTGATTTGAGTCAAATAATATTTATCTACTAGTTTTTAAATATTCCTAGTCTTTATCCTAATGGGAATTCCCACATCCTATAAATAGGCAGGTACTCCTCCATAATTACTCCACAAATAAATTTTCCACAAAATTTCAACGCAGAGTGCATCGTGTCTGTGTCCATCTAAAGTCTTATTCCACTCTTTACACATACAATTCTTCTCGTGTCGGACACACCCCGACACATTCAAATCCATAATCCTAAACCTAGCTAAATTTGGTCGGTCCACCCCTGGATTCCTTCCTCGACTCCCTCACTGCTTCCCCTCGCCTCCGTCGGGAACCAGCACTGCCCCCTCGTATCAGCATCTTCGTCACCACCGCCACGACTTTTCTCGGCCGCAGCCACCACCGCCTACACCAACCTCACCACCACCAATACCTTCTACGACCCCTGCCACCCTCAACACTCCCCTTCGCGGCCGCGGGAAACCCGACCACGTCGCCGCCCAATTCCTGGCCGCAGCCACCATCCCCGACCAAATCGTCACCGCCAATCCACAAAAAAGAAGAAGAATAGAAGGGGGAAGAACCCGTACCTTGCCACGGTCGCTACCGCTGCCGGCAAGCTATTTCGGAAGTCGTCGCTCGATCTCGCGACCACCGAACCACCGAGCTATCCTAGCCAGCCCATCGACCTTCCTTCCCGCGGAGCCGCCGTGCCGGAGCTCCTCAGCGACCACCCAACGCCTCCCGACTCACCATCCGTCGCCTCGGCAAAACCCCCTCTGTGCCATCAGATCCGCCTCCCGCGGAAACCCTCGTCCGCCGGCGACAGCGCCGAGCGCCCCATGGCGAGACTTTCCCCGCTCGTACTCCTGTGAGGCCAGATCCTTCTCTTCCGCCTGGACGCCAGAGCTGGAGGTCGTGCTACTCCTCGGTCCCGGTCGCCCCCTGCCGCGCAGTACCCGCCGTCGGCCACCGTGCGCGACCGTCCCCTCTTCCGCGCGCACCGCCTGGAGCAGCGCCACGCCCAGATCTGGCGCCGCCCCCATCAACCTCCTCCCTCACCGTCGACCGGCCCCTCCCTTCCTCTAATGTCCCGTCGAGCCTCGCCGCCCCGCCATCGCCGGCGCTTAACCCCCGCGCGCCGAACTCCGGTAAACCCCAGCCTCTCCTCCCTCTTCTTTCCTCTCACTCAGTTTTTTTATAATCATCTCTCTCTCACTGTCATCTGTGTTGGGAGGAGAGTAAAGTTTATATTAGTTATTATTATTATTATTATTATTATTATTATTATTATTATTATTATAATTACTTTCCCATCTCTCTCGCCTAAGGGTTTTCATGAATGGAAAAAGTAACAGTATAGTGTTTTTAAGGTTTTTATCATTATTATTATTATTATTATTATTTATCATTATTATTTATTATCATTATTATTTTTATTTTGTATTATTATTAGTATTATTATTATTATTATTACTATTATTATTATTATTATCATTTATTAAATGGTGTCATACTTATCTATTATTATCATTATTATTATTATTATCATCATCATTATTATAATTATTATTAAATTATTATTTTCAGAAATTTTATATTATTATTATTTTTTACTACATGTATAGAATAAATGATAAAGTTATATAGGTAATTTCAAATATTTAAATTTTCCTAAAATAATTTTCTAGATTTATATATATTCATTATAATATTTTTACTAATAAAACATAGTTGTCTACCAAAAATTTTACTTTTACAAACTTATATCTAAATACGATTTTTGATTTATCAAGTATTTAATAAAAGTATTTCTCAAATTTAATTAATATATAACTAATTTCGATTATTTGCGTAAAATTATTATACTTTTCAAACATTATAAATATTTTCTAAAAAAATATAGGTATTTACTCTCCGCAAATTCTCTTCGAATTATCCCAATTGCTCATGACTAATCGTGTGTCCTATTTTCTCGTGACTTCGAACCCCTTACATACTGGCCTCGGCTATTGGACAGAATATGACATTTCGATCATCGTGCCACACCAGGCGACACACCAGGCAAGACACCTTGTCTTTACTGTTTAAATTTCCTGCTCAATATCATGCATGTTGTGTTTATTTTCAAGTTATTTCTTTCTAAATTATATGTAGATACAAACTACTATACTTTATAAAATTGTCTTAGAGTTAAGGGACCACCGTAGGTTTAGTGCATCTCATAAACTGTCACGATGTACCACGGATTGTGTGTGAGTTGTGAGTCGCATATAGATGCGGACTTGCGTGCTGAATGATCATTGGCACGTACAGGCCGTACGTTAGGATATAACTGCTAATAGATTTGTGTAGAAGACTTGGCAGTTATTAAGGATTAAACAGTGTCGTGGAGAAGACGCATGTATAGTATCATTGGGAGGAGGGGACAGTTATTAGCGTAGGGGCTACATTTATTTTTACACACATTTTGGGCCGAGGGTGACTCTTATGAGCACTACCTTCTGCCCAGGTCGATAGCGTCTCGGATGAGCGCTACTTGCTGGCCACTTTCCATTATTTGCTTGCGTGAATCCGTTACAGCCCCTGCATAGAACGTTGTCCTCAAAGTGCATATCACCTAGAATGGGTTGGAACCTTTACTCATACATATTTTTCTGTTGAGCTTATTTATTCAGTTTATCGGCATGATATTATGTGTCTTGTTACGTCCCTCTGAGGACCTGGTTTTTCCCCAGGTGTGTGTTTTCGTGATTTCTTACAGGTGCTCTAGCTAAGGCCATGACTTGCGCTCTATTCCGTCGTGATGATTACTCTTGGATTTGTCACTTGCTCGCGCTTGCTAAATTCTTTTCTTGTATATTTTTCCATATTTAATTTGGTTGGTAGTGGACTTTGTCTCCGCCCAACTATGGTGTACATGACAAACTCAAAGTTGCTTTTTATATTATTATTTATCTTTGTGGATGAGATTTAGTGTCTTGGCTTTCTACATTTACAGCTTATGTATATATACGAGTCGTATATTTACTCGTATGTATACAGCTGGCATGATACGTATCTAGTCTCAATTATTTGGGACTGGGGCGTTACAGTAGTCGAAGAGTTTTTAGATATTTTCCCAGAAGAGCTTCCAGAGATGCCGCCAGAGCGAGAGATCGAGTTTACCATCGACTTGATTCCCGGGACAACCCCAGTGTCAGAGAGTGTCTACAGGATGGCACCGTCAGAGCTAGAGATATTGTACAAGATGATTGAAGAACTTAGAACCAAGGAATTATTCGTGCTAGTGGATCGCCTTGGGGAGCCCCGATGCTTCTTGTGAAAAAGAAGGATGATACGTCCAGATTATGTATAGATTATCGTACCTTGAACTCAGTGACAATCAAGAACAGATACCCTCTTCCGAAGATAGATGACTTGTTTGATCAACTCAAGGGGGCAGCAGTATTCTCGAAGATCGACTTGCGGTCAGGATACCATGAGATCAGAGTCAAAGGGCAGGATATCCCGAAAACAGCTTTCAGATCTAGGTATGGGCATTGGGAGTTCCTTGTGATGCCATTTGGAGGAACCAATGCGCCGGCTGTATTCATGGACCTCATGAATCGTATCTTCATGACTTATTTGGATCAATTCGTAATTGTGTTCCTAGATGACATCCTGGTCTACAGCAAGAGTGAAGCGGAGCATGAGCATCATCTCCGAGTTGTCCTTCAGATACTTAGAGAGCATCAGTTGTATGCCAAGTTTAGTAAATACGAGTTCTGGCTCGATCGCATTTCCTACTTGGGTCATATCATCACCAGAGGAGGAGTAAAAGTGGATCCCTAGAAGATCGTGGCTATTGAGTCATAGCCAGTACCCCGCACTGTTGCAGAAGTTTGCAGTTTCCTTGGTTTGGCCGGCTACTACCGGCGATTTGTTTCAGATTTTGCTCGAATTTCAGCGCCATTGACCCAGTTGACCCGCAAGGATGTGCAGTTTGCTTGGACAGCAGAGTGCCAGGATTCTTTTGAGAAGTTAAAGCGAGGCTTGATGACGGCTCCTATTCTCACGCTTCCAGATGGAACCGAGGGATTCTCAGTATATTGTGATGCTTCGGACAGAGGTTTAGGATATGTTCTGATGCAGCATGGGAAGGTAATAGCTTATGCGTCACGTCACTTCATGATCATGAAAGGAATTACCCAACCCGTGACTTGGAGTTGGCAGTAGTAGTATTTGCGCTTAAGTTGTGGAGGCACTACTTGTATGGAGATAGGGTGGAAATTTTCACCGACCACAAGAGCCTGAAGTTTGTTTTCACTCAGAAGGATCTTAACATGCGTCAGACGAGATGGCTGGAGCTTCTTGTGGATTATGATTTTAACTTGCAGTATCACCCAAGAAAGGCCAATGTAGTTATAGATGCATTAAGCAGGAGAGCCAGAGTTTATTTCCTAACAGCGCAACCAGAACTGTTAGCAGATCTTCAGAAGATGGGTATAGAAGTTGTCCTTCCTATCAGTGTGGCATTGATGGCCACTATACGAGTTCAGTCCACTACAGTAGAGAGGATTCGGATGGCGCTGTCAGTAGATTCCAAGCTTCAGTGACTCAGAGCAGAGTGTGAGGCAGGACGAAGACCATAACTATGTATCCATGAAGATGGTACACTTTGACATGGGAAGCGTCCTTGTGTACCCAGTGGAGATATCAGACAGGAGATCATGGCAGAGGTTCATAGTTCACAGTATTCCATTCATCTCGGAGGTACGAAGATGTACCGAGATATTCGTCAGCACTTTTGGTGGAATGGCATGAAGAGGGAGATAGACCGGTTTGTCTCTCGATATTTGGTTTGCCAACAAGTTAAAGCTGAACATCAGAGGCCAGCTGGACTTTTTCAGCCCTTGCCAATTCCAGAATGGAAGTGAGAGCACATAACCATGGATTTCATGACTGGATTACCTAAATCCCCGGCTGGCAGATATGCTATTTGGGTTATTATAGACAGACTCACGAAGGTGGCTCACTTTCTTCCGATTAGTGTCGGTCAGCCGACGGCTCGGCTGGCAGAGATGTACCTCAGGTAGGTAGTCAGGATGCATGGAGTACCGGTCAGTATCACCTCGGACCGAGATTCAAGGTTTGCATCGCACTTTTGGCACAGCTTGTAAGAGAGTTTGGGAACTTACCTCCAGTTCAGCTCAGCTTATCACCCGCAGACAGATGGCCAGTCAGAATGCATGATCCAGACTCTTGAAGATATGTTGCGGCCATGTACACTCAACTTCGGTGGTTCGTGGGAAGATCACCTGTACCTGGTGGAGTTCTCATACAACAACAGTTTCCAGGCCAGTATCCAGATGACACCGTTCGAGGCACTGTATGGTAGGAAGTGCCGATCCCCGCTAGCATGGGACGATGTTGGAGAGAGGCAGATGCTCGGTCCAAAAATGATTGCTCAGACTATTGAGGTGGTCAGGAGAGTCAGAGTTCATCTTTGAGTTGCCCAAGATCGCCAGCGTCATTAGGCCGATTCTCATCGGTGACCTCTTGAATTCTCGGTCGGTGACCATGTATTCCTGAGGATTTTGCCCAACCGTAGCATCATTCGTTTTGGCGTACGGGGAAAGCTTTGTCCTAGGTATATAGGGCCGTTCGATATTCTGGAGTGAGTAGGTGATGTGTCCTATCGTCTCACTCTTCTGCCGTCGCTACGTGAGGTGCATGATGTGTTCCATGTATCCCAACTGCGACGGTATATCCCGAACCCGAGCCACATCCTGGATCATTCGAAATTGGTTGTTGGTACCAACCTTTTGTATGAGGAGATATCCGTGTCTATATTGGACCGAAGAGAGAAGACACTCAAGAACAAGACTATCAAGTTAGTCCGAGTTGCTTGGGGTCATCACTCTTTGGGTGAGTCAACGTGGGAGCGTGAGGATGATATCCGATCGCGATATCCCGACATGTTTGACTCGTGAGGTATAATATCTTTCTTATGTCTCATGCCTTCGATTTCTTGCTTGCATGAATAATTACTTGATTGCTTGATTAGTATAGCTTGCCTGTGAATAGTATAGCTTGTTCTTGTCCCTTTAGCCTCTTAATTAAATTTCGAGGACGAAATTCTTTTAAGGTGGGTAGAGTTGTAATGCCTGTGATCCGTATTACGTATCTTGGTATACGTATACGTATTTTATCTTGTATTGTATAATTCCTTGCTTGGCTTATCTTCGCATTTCCTGGATTGGTTTATTTTGGGTTGGTTCGGCTAGGCTTGGGTTGCCTTGGTTCATCATGAACCAAGGGGAGAACCCTTACCTACCACCACCATCATCCTTTATTAACCCATTCCCTCATTCTCTCTCTTCATTTACTAATTCTTCTCCACCATTACTTCTTCAACCACCAGGAGGAAGAGAGAGAGAGAGAGAGAGAGAGAGAGAGAGAGAGCTTAGGCAAGTGTAGCTTGCTTCATGGAGGAACTTCGTTTTTATTGTTCCATTCTCTTCCTCTCGAGATTCTAACACACTTTAATACTTAGCATTTCTAATTTCTATGGCTTAATTTGTGTAGATCTAAGTTATAGTATTTTTTGGATTTCTTAGATTTTGATCTACTTAACATTGTTATTTCTAAGTTTTGATGGTTCCATGTTGTAGAGAATTTCATTCTACCATATTTTGACCTATGGAAGTCCAGATTTGGGCTTGGAATGAAGGACTTATGGAGCTTGGAAGCCATGAACTTCATGGCTCTTCTTCTCGGACTAGTGGAGAAGACGTACAGTCTTGAGTAGCATGGCAGCACTTAGCCGCATGAACATTCATGCGGCAAGTCTTTCTCTGTCGCATAGCACATTACCTTCCAGCCGCATGAAGTCAAATTTTAGTCGCATAAGGCTCTGGCATTCGCATCCGCATAAGACCCGCCCCTGGCCCAGCCGTATAAGACTTCACTTGAACTCAGCCGCATGGCTCTGTCTTTGATTCGGCCGCATGGATGGCCTTGGCCCTTAGCCGCATGAGCGCTTGCATGTTCGCAGCCGCATGAGCACTTGCATCTTAGCCGCATAAGACAGCGTGGCACCTCCAGCCGCATGAAGTCGATTCCCGCGAGCCGTATGAGACCCATTTAATTCCAGCCACATAAAGTCCATTTTCCCCAGCCGCATAAGCTCACTTTCCTAGCCGCATGGACCGAGTCTCTTTCTGGCCGCATGGGACTTCGCCCATTCCAGCCACATAAGACCCGACTCCCTGCAACTGCATAAGGCCTTAGCAATCTCAGCTGCATGATCCTTTCTTTCTGCAGCCACATGAGCTTGAGTTCCGCTGCCGCATGGCCCTTCCTCAATCTTGTCCTCTTTTATTATTATTATTATATTATTATTATTGAATTAAATTGAAATATCACATTTATGTTTATGCCATGTAAGTTCTGATATGTTCCATAGATACGATAGTGGTCCGCTGTGGCCCACTCTTAACAAGTAAACTGACATGGTATATCTCGACATGCTATTATGTCAGCCAGCCTGACATAACAAGTATGAATGACCTGGACACCGTGGGCGATTGCGTTTGAACAAATAAATCAGTACTGTCTTACATCATGTCTAGGAAGGGGATCCCTGAGTACCACGGTCAGGGATACCTACAGTAAATGACTGAGGTTATTAAACTAGAATAATTTAATAGACATGAAGAGATTCCCAGCTACAGGCAATCCCGTTATCTGGGCATTAAGTGGACTTGTAGCCTACCGACGAGTAGGCACATTTCCAGCACACAGTCATGTGGTGCACCCTTCATAAACGGACAATCAACCCGGGTAACCGGATGGTCTACAGGGATTGTGGCTGTTGGGATAATCTCATTGCATCTTGCTAGTAACTAGGCCTGTGATAACCCTAGTTAGTTAAAAGTATCAAGCCGTACTTTTGATTGGCCGTGATTGATTGGATGGAGTTTATTCCAGCTTAGTCTTATCCTGATCATGTGCAAGATTGTGACATGACATGACATGATTATTGATGTTTGTCTTAACAATACGATCGGGGGTCCAGTTCTGTTCAGGCGAAGGGTTACAAACCCCGGTCCTTGTTTGGTTTAAGGGTTGTAATCTGGCTCCCGGAGCAGTTCTGTGTCCTCTCTTCGTTTATTACCTTATTGTACCCCATGTCATGCTCGCCATGTTTTACCTTATTTCAACAGCATGATTATTTATACTGGCCTTAACAATAAAGATCAGGGGTCCAGTTCTGTTCAGGCGATGGGTTACAACCCAGGTCCTTGTTTGGTTTAAGGGTTGTAACCTGGCTCCCGGAGCAGTTCTGTGTCCTCTCTACGATTATTGTCTTATTTTACCCTATGTCAAGCTCATCATGTTTTACTTACCAACAAGTAGTTGAGACGGATTTCTATTCAGGTGAAGGGTTACAACCTCGGTCCTTATTTGGTTTAAGGGTTGTAACCTGGCTACTTGAATGGTTTTCTCGTACTCAGTTTACTATTGTTATCTCTATTATTATCAGTTCTTTATTTATTATCTTTAATATTCTATTGTGATATGCTGGTTTTAGTTCTGAAGTGAAGCCTTCTTTGTGGCACTTGCTCTGTCTGGGGTCTGAACTTGCTGGTTTTGTATGGCCAGATATCGGAGCAGCTCTAGAGGATCTACCTACCTTCCAGCCAGATGGTGACCACCAGGTGTAACCCTGGCAACGAGTGGATTTCTTTTTGTCCTCCTACTTATTTGTAAAATTATTCTTTTGAGGCGTTTAGCCGGCGAGCACGTGTTAGCTCGTATTGCACCTTTATTTACTGTCTGCCTACGGGCTGTAACATGATTGGCAAATCCTATGGTTTATCATGTATGATTAAAACTCTTGCTAGTCCTAATATTTTGTACGACTAGCTTCATGATCATCCGAATATGTAATGTATGGGACGCCTTGCTGTTATATATTTGGTGCTCTAACATCTTGTAACTATTATTGCTTGCTTGAGATTTAGACAATAGGCTTGTTCATGACCATAGGAGACTGTTGGCTTGTAGTTAAACCCTCATGTATCTAGACAGCCGTGACTGTATAGCGAGGTGGATTGCACTTCAATATACGTAGCTGGCTATGTCTGCCCCCGCTCTCCAGTATTCTGGTTCTAGGGCGTGACAGCATTAGAGGGAGTCCACAATATTTCACGTATCGCAGTTGAGACGGTATATGGCAGATCCCAGCATGTACTGGATCATTTCGAGATCGAGGTGGGCCCTACTCTCAGTTATCCAGAGCAGCCTGTGGAGATTCTGGATCGACGGAAGAAGGTGCTGAAGAACCAGACGATATCGTTAGTTCGCGTAGCTTTGAGGCATCACTCTAGGAGAGTCTACCTGGGAGAGGGAGGATGAGATACGCGAGCAATACCCTTATCTTTTCCAGTCTTGAGGTATGACTTTCTATCCTTCTTGTCTATCAGTTTTGTCTTTAATTTCGAGGACAAATTATTTTAAAGAGGGTAGATTTGTCACACCCACTTTTCATTTAAGGTATTCTGGTCATTTTGTATTTTATATTATTTTATTAATTTATTGAATTCATGTGATGATATGTGGTTTGTTTGATGTTTGAGTAGTCTTAATGGGATTAACTTAGCCAACCATGACTAGAAACCTAATGCCATAATTAGAATTAGTTTTCATCATTTAGAAATTTAATTAGTTATTTTTAGATCGATTTAAATGAATTTAAGCCATTTTCTAGTTAGCCTTTTTAAAGCATTTTTGACTTGGACTTTATTAGTAACTTAGGGAGCCTAGGGCCATGTGCTAACCTAACCTAACCCCCTATAGTTGGCCGGCCATAGGTAGCCCCCCTTCTTTGTGTAGAAGTCTTTAGCCTCCAAGAGAAACCCTAGCCCCACTCTCCAAAAATCCCAACTTTTTCATCCGAAGTCTGTTTCTCCCCAAACGAAGTCCATTGTGCTCGTAGGAAGGAGAGGATCTTGCTGGAGCATTGCTAGCAAGGTTGTGGAGGCGTTTTCTTGGAGGTACTCGATCGTTGGAGCGCTCGAGGAGTCTTTTACATTAAATTTTGACTCTCAATAGGTAAATCCTATTCTAGCATTGTTTCTCTTGATTTTTCTTCATGGTAGTGTCTAGGTACCCTTAACCTGTAGGTTCATTTTTGTCCATTTTCGTATTCATTTGGTGTCCGTATCGGACACGTGTTAATTTTTATATGTAGGTGTTCGATGAAAATGTCGCAATGGTTTTAATCCTGATTTTTGCTGAATCTTTTTATTTATTCTGGTAGCCCTATACACGAAGATCATGACCCTATAGTTTCGACATGAATCTGACTCGTGTCGTGTCCAACCGAGACACGAACGCGCTGCACGCCAGGCCGTGCGCATGCCCTGCTGCTCGGGGTTAATTTCTTATGCAAAGGCCACGTGGTCACATGAAATTTGATGTAGCTGGGGGTCGTGTCTTTGAACATGCTCCCAAAGTTTTGTGAAGTTTTATCGAGAAATGAAGGAGAAATCGCGATCGCACTGATCGGCCATACGAGCGCACGCGGGTCAGCCGTCGCTGACATAGTGTTCGCGTGGACACGACACGTGGACACGATTCAGGGTGTCCAACGTGTAGCCCCATACCTACCCTAGCCTAGGACACGAACACGAGACACGAGGTGGGATACACGAGTCCCTAGATTCGTCGACACGCGTACACGACGCTGTGCACGGGATTGTGCACGCACGCACACCCGCACGG
>JANAVB010005598.1:25785920-25794129 GCA_029216955.1 Iris pallida
ACTACCACCAGCCCCAACACCAGTCCAGCAGGTGGGCAGCATTTGGAGGTACCGTCAGAAGAACAAGACTTGGGAGCAATTTCTCGAGTACTTTGAGGCGAAGTACTTTCCAGCCACCGTCCGAGATGCTCTCCACGATCAGCTCCTCCACCTCAAGCAGGGGAACATAACCGTAGACGAGTATGACGCAGAGTTCAGTCGTCTCAGCCGTTCGGCACTACTGCTACCAGACGAGAGAAGAAGGCCCGGAGGTTCCATCACGACTAACGAAGGATCTTCAGAGGTATACGAGGGAAAAGTCGAGGACTACCTATGAGGAGGTGCTAGCCGAGGCCAGAGTCCAGGAAGCTATCAACCGTGTCACGACCCACACCCGCTTTTCGGACGCGAGCTCGTGAGCAAGCCAGCTACGTATCGAGCGACTCCAGCCCGACTTGAGTACGTATAAGCTGTCCAGAATATGGTATCATGTCTAATCTAAACTATATCACAATCTATAACAAGAATATAAAACACGAATGAACAATTATGGGTCATGGTCTGCAGCCCATTATCATATTATCCGATTAGACTCCAAGAATGATATGAGTCTATAAAATAAGTAGAATATATCATGGTACGGAATATAAAGCACGAGAGGATAATAAAGAAATATCACAAGCAAATACCTGTATCCCTGCAGGTGTAATCACTACCATCATGAGCCGCTAACTAAACTCCACGCAGTCGCTAAACCTGAAGAGATCATCAGGTCCTCAGACTAGCAAGATACATAATATACAAGCCAACATGTAACAGTACAAATATAAAGAAGTAAGGAAAATCCAGGATATCCAACGAGATAAAATGAACTAAGGCACAAGATCTAAACAAAAGGATCCTAAGACACTGGCATGCCATACTAGAAATGGCTATTAGGTCAAAGCTATAGACTGCAGTCAAGGCAAGCATTCACAATCTATAGTGTCTCAATCGCAGTCAAGGAAAGCACTCACAACAAGACGGTAGCCAATCCTAGTATAAAAATCCTATAGACCGTAGTCAAGGTAAGTACTCACAATCTATAAAATGTCAAAGTCAAGTCCTAGTCAAGTCATGTCAAGTCAAGTCAAGTTATAATCAAGTTGAGGGAATCGTGGTGTAGGAGTAGACGACTCTATCAAGGAATACATATAAAACTAACATAGTGTAACAGATAGAAATATCAAACAGAAAGGATCAAGAATGTGCAGACAACTAGAAACATGTAAAGTAAACTATAACAGGATGAGTACTAGACATAGAATAAAGCAATCAAATGTAAGGAAAAGAACAACAGTGAGATAATGAACACGCATATAAATTATATTGTACAAGCTGGCAAGGTATACTTGCCTGGTGGTAGTGCGAAGAACCAATAAGATACCGTCAACACGTACGCCATAAAGTCCAAAATCCACAAATATTTTCGAAAGCTGAAACAGACATCGCTAACATTCTCAGAATAGTCAAATTAGCTAAGATTGCCTGTCCTTAAGTCAATTCTGGACACAGAGGCAAAATGATAATTTCAGACAAAAACGATGTCCGTTGTTAGACCCGCTTTGCACCAAAAAATGTGCCAGAGTCCATGGTCTCTAAAGTCGTCAAACTATATGTCAACATGTCCGATTTTTCGATACAAACCCAACCATATGTCCAAAGTTGGATTCTGGTAGGCCGTGCACAAAATCATCCGTTGAGTCGACCGTGGAGCCCACAAACGATGATCCAATCAACTGTCCCAGAATTGGACCAAACTTGGCATACAGGACCAGAAAAATGATACGGTCCTATTGGCGCAAAGTTGTCACGATCGAGGTGCACACACAAAGTTATGACTAATTTGTACATACGGATACGGACAATTCGACGGATACACGTTCGATACGACGCGCACACACATCCAAATCAAGTTTCGTCAGTTCCCACACGTCCACTTTTACTGTCCGCTCCTGTCGGAGTCAGCGGTACACGACGAGGAGGGCCGGTTTGATGGGACGCACCCGTATCGAAAAAATCCTATTATTTGAAAACCAGTTTTTCTTAATTTTGGAAGTTGAATAATTTTGTGTACGTACATATTATTGAAAAGTTCCAGAAGGGTTTTGGTACCCCTATATGTTGTCTACAAGGCCCTTCTTGTGGATTTTGAAGACTATGCGTGAGGTGACGGCAAACAACGTGTCAATATGGTATTTTAATTAACTAAATTCTGTCAATTTTATACAGTTTTCCTTTGACTTTGATGCTGATTTCAGCGTCGATTCTCATCGATTTGTAAAAAACAACATTACGGGTATTGATCGTGGTCATGTAGTGATCGTATATAAAACAAGACGAGGGATGGTCGAACGAGTGGAGAGTAATTTACCTGCGAAGTAGGGGGTCGGGCTGCTGCTGTCGCTCTGTTCTCCGCTTCCAAGAACGGCGGCCGTTCCGGCGAGGCAAGTGGCGCGGCGACGTCGCAAGGGTGGGGTAA
Organism: Iris pallida; assembly: GCA_029216955.1. Taxonomy (NCBI): domain Eukaryota; kingdom Viridiplantae; phylum Streptophyta; class Magnoliopsida; order Asparagales; family Iridaceae; genus Iris; species Iris pallida. Next base: position 25,788,421 of record JANAVB010005598.1, read on the forward strand.
GTCGCCAGGGTCGGTGGCATGGCAAGGTGTTTGGGTTTTGTTAATAACTCTCTCTCTCTCTCTCGATCTCTCTGTATATATGGGCGGCTGTGTATGCACTTGGTTTGGTTGAATGTTGCTTGGCTGGGCCAAGCTGGACTGGGAAGTTTGTGGGCTGGACCGGCTGGGGTTGAGCCTGGCTCTGCTAAAGGCTGAAATAGGGTTTGGGATTAGTTGGCTGGTGTTCGGGTGTGGGATGTATGCTGCTGTGGGAATTAGCTGCTAAGATCATCTAAGGGTCTCGTGTCTGGCCCAATGGCGAGGCTGGGCCTGGCTGAAATTCCTCTATGTTTATATATATCCCATATCAGTATATATATACATATCATTATACATGAATTCATTATATATATGTATATCTTATTTACTCATGAATTTATTTTCTATATATATTCATATATATATATATATATATATTTATATATATATATATATATATATAATATCTATATATATATATTATATCTATATATATATATATATATATATAATTCTAAATATACATTATATATCTATTTTAAGTCTAGGGCCTTATCTATATATAAATATAAATATAAATATACATTTATTTGACAATTATAGTATAACCAATAATAATATATAATATAATAATAACATCAATAAATAATAATAATATAATAATAATAATAATAATAGTAACAAAATTCAATAAAATAAAATGGTGTATATATACCTTTATGTGTAGTCTAAAAATTCTAAAATGTATAAGGACATATTTCCTACAATTGTCACTGAATATCAATTAATAATGATAAATATAATATTTAATTAAGAATACTAGAAAATATTCATTAAATCATTAAAACGAAATACACACCCTCACACCAAATTCCATCAACACGAATGTCATTGTACGTACCGCATGACTATATGGGCTTGGGCTCGGTTCGGGTCCAGTCTGGCTAAAATGGTATAACTGGTTTCCCTAAACTCAATAATATAATTAATAAATAAATAAAACTTCGGTAAGGGTTAAGTCGCAACTTGTCCTGATTTTCTTAGTTAGAACACATCTATGGCTTGGCTCCCTACCATGGCTAAACACTAGTCAAAGCACGCTACTGCACTATCCGTACCATGATTTCTAGTTGTCTGGTACTCCAAAACTAAACCATGGCTAAAGTCATCTACCGTAATAATTAACTAAATAATTTTATAAAATCAAAAAATCCCCATTTAAATCAAATAAATAATAATAAAATATTTCTAAATTTTTGGGAATGGGAGCTACAAATCTACCCACTTAAAAATATTTGTCCTTGAAATTCTAATTCATAACTATCCTTAAAATTCAAAGTCCACTATTTTCTTAATCTCCTCAAAAATAGTTCATAACCTCCTCCTAATCATTTTGTAATTACGTAACCTCGAGGACTTCTACCCACCTTTGGTCACACTACTCCTCAAAACACAGGTCACTAAACTTATAATCTTCTAACTACTGGCTAACAGTCCTTCCAACAGATATCTAGGACATATGGCATCTATAATCCCTCATATCTACAAACAACCAAAACTCACAATCAAGCAGTATTATACTATAACTTAAGAATGTCTGGTAAATTCTAGACAGCACGATCGTTCGTCACCTCGAAATAAAAGGAGACGAGAAGCAATAGTACGGGAAGTAAGGAAGTATAATCGAGAGCAAATATGGAGTTTTCAAGGACGTAGAGAATTTCTAGAAGAATTTTCAAGGCAGAGTGGATTGAGATTTCTAAGGTTTAGTCATATTTGCAGGCTCGTATCAGTACAGTTACGTAACCGATACGATATGCTCTGACCAGCATGGGCCACCACAAAACTTGTCACGACCCACACCCGCTTTTCGAACGCGATCTCATGAGAAAGCCAACTACGTATCGAGCGGACTCCAGCCCGACTCGAGTACGTATAAGCTATCCAGAATATGGTATCATATCTAATCTAAACTATATCACAATCCACAACAAGAATATGAAACACGAATGAACAATTATGGTCTATCATATTGTCCGATTAGACTCTAAGAATGATATGTGTCTATAAAATAAGCAGAATATATCATGGTACGGAATATAAAGCACGAGAGGATAATAACGAAATATCACAAGCAAATACCTGTATCCCTGTAGGTTATCACTACCATCATGAGCCGCTAAATAAACTCCATGCAGTCGCTAAACCTGAAGAGACCATCAGGTCCTCAGAGGACTAGCAAGATATAAAATATACAAGCCAACATGTAACAGTACAAATATACAAAGAAGTAAAGAACAATCAAGGATATCCAACGAGACAAAATGAACTAAGACACAAGATCTAAACACAAGGATCCTAAGACACTGGCATGCCATACTAGAAATGGCTAATAGGTCTAAGCTATTGAATGCAGTCAAGGAAAGCACTCACAATCTATAGTGTCTCAATCGCAGTCAAGGCAAGCACTCACAACCAAGATGGTAGCCAATCCTAGTATAAAAATCCTATAGACCGTAGTCAAGGTAAGTACTCACAATCTATAGAATTAAAGTCAAGTCCTACTCAAGTTATGTCAAGTCAAGTTAAGTTATAATCAAGTTGAGGGAATCATGGTGTAGGACTAGACGCTCTATCAAGGAATACATATAAAACTACACAATGTAACAGATAGAAATATCATAACAGAAAGGATCAAGAATGTGCAGACAACTAGAAATGTAAAGTAAAACTATAACAGGATGAGTACTGTTTGCCATGAAATATAAAAGAGCAGAACAATTATCGAGGACTGGACTTTTACTTCACGTTACAAACTCGCTTGTACAAAGAAAGCCTAGAGACGAAAGCCTAGGTACAGCATTCTAAGTACAATTATTTATTTTAGATTCTGGGGGTGACGATAGAGGCTCGGAAAAGCGACGGTCGCTCTGCCTTACTCCTTGGACGATCGGTACGCAGCCTTGGCTCCAGAAGATTGCTTGGCATTGAAGAAATGCTCTCTTTGCTCTCTCTCTACTTTTTCTCTCTAAGTATTTTGGTGCTCTCTGATCTCGAAAAACGGGGTCTCCGCAAGGGAATGGCACCTTGCTATTTATAAGAAGGGAATGCCATCATTAGGGTTTACAATGATTGTCCCTTACAGTGGCGACGGCCTGTTGATTGATCAATATGGGCCATTAGTTTTGAGTGTAATGAATCTGGGCCATTGATATAGATTGTGCCAAATCCTTTAGTAATTAATGCTGATTGGAATAAATCTCCCTTATGATGATCTGCTGATGTCTGCGAATGTGAATGAATAAATTTAATCCATTCTCCTGCCACGTGTCCCAGATTATTGGGATTTGACCCAATCTTTGATTGCAGTAAATCTGGAAAATTGATTAGCTTTATGACACATATCCTGGGAGCCACTGAGGGGATCTGAGCCGCATAAGGATCGAGCCGCATAAGTTTTGAGCCGTAAGCCTGGCCACGTGTCAGGGCTGCTGGGGGTGGCCCCCGAACCTTCGAACCACATGATAATCTGGACCTCATAATGGGTAGTGAACCATGGAGATGATCCTTGCGAGCCGTATGGGGAGGCCTCTGCTTGAGCCGTATGGAGATGGTCCTCTTGAGCCGCATAGGGCTGTTTCGATCTGGGCCGCATAGGGCAACTTCGGCCTGAGCCGCATGGGGAGTCTCCGCTCGAGCCGCATATGACTGTCCACGTGTGTAGGCTGCATGGCATTTTTTGGATCTCGGGGGGTTGTGCCAGAGATTTTCTTTGATTTTCTAGGAGTCTGTCAATATGACAGAGTCATAATTGCCTCTTTGTGTCAGGCCTGTCGCTTCGTCAGAGCTGTCAGCCGTCAAAGTAATTAATGTAGTATATGGCGAGGAGAGAACTATTTGCAAGCTACGTGTCTTCTCTTCTGAGTCGTATGGAACATCTTGAGTCGCATAGTCCCTCATGCCGTATGAATCTTTGAGCCGCATGGGCTATCTGAGCCGCATGGGGTTCCCTGGCCGCATGGATCTTTCTTTATTATTTTTCATGCTTCTACATGTACTAGACATGGAATAAAGCAATCAAAAATGTAAGAAAAAGAACAGCAATGAGATAATGAACATGCATATAATTCTATTGTACAAGATGGCAAGGTATACTTGCCTGTGGTAGCACGAAAAACCAATAATACCGTCAACTGGTACGCCATAAAGTCCAAAATCCACAAATGTTTCCGAAAGCTGAACAGACATCGCTAACATTCTCAGAATAGTCAAATTAGCTAGGATTGCCTGTCCTTAAGTCCAATTCTGGACACAGGGGCAAAATGATAATTTCGGACAAAATGATGTCCGCCGTTGGACCCGCTTTGCACCGAAAGCGTGCCAGAGTTCATGGTCTCTAAATCATCAAACCATATGTCAATATGTCCAATTTTTTGATACAAACTCAATCGTATGTCCAAAGTTGGATTTCGGCAGGCCGTGCACAAAATTACCCGTTGAGTCGGACCGTAGGGCCCGCAAAACGGCGATCCAATCAACTGTCCCAGAATCGGACCAAACTTGGCATACAGGACTAGAAAAATGATACGGTCCTATTGGCGCACGTTTCGTCAAGATCTGAGATGCACACACAAAGTTATGACTAAATTTGCATCGCACGGGTACGGGGCAATTTTGACGGATACGCGTTCGATACGACGCGCACACATCCAAATCAAGTTCCGTCAGTTCCCACACGTCCACTTTTACTGCCCGCTCCTGTCAGAGTCAGCGGTACATGACGAGGTGGGCCGATTTGACGGGACGCACCCGTATCGGGAAAATCCTATTATTTTGAAAACCAGTTTTTCTTAATTTTGGAAGTTGAATAATTTTGTGTACGTGCAATATTATTAAAAAGTTCCAGAAGGGTTTTGGTACCCCTATATGTTGTCTACAAGGCCCTTCTTGTGGATTTTGAAGACTGTGCGTGAGGTGACGGCAAACAACGTGTCAATATGGTGTTTTAATTAACTAAATTCTGTCACAATTTTATACAGTTTTCCTTTGACTTTGATGCCGATTTCAGCGTCAATTCTTATCGATTTGTAAAAAACAACATTACGGGTATTGGTCGTGGTCATGTTGATCATATACGTGAAAATGACAAGGAATTGTCGAACGAGTGGAGAGTAATTTACCTGCGAAGTAGGGGGTCGGGCTGCTGCTGTCTCTGTTCTCCGATTCCAGAGCGCACGGCGGCCGCTCCGGCGAGGCAGGTGGCGCGCACGAACGCGCAAGGGTGGGGGGCGGTCGCCAGGTCGGTAGCATGGCAGAGGTGTTTTGGGTTTTGTTAATACTCTCTCTCCCTCTCTCTCTCTCGATCCTCTGTATATATGGGCGGCTGTGTATGCGCTCGGTTTGGTTGGATGTTCCTTGGCTGGGCCAAGCTGGACTAGAAAGTTTGTGGGCTGGACCTGCTGGGGTTGAGCCTGGCTCTGTTAAAGGCTGAAATAGGGTTTGGGATTACTTGGCTGGTGTTCGGGTGTGGGATATGCTGCTGTGGGAATTAGCTGCTATGATCAGCTAAGGGTCTTGGGTCTGGCCCATTGGCGACGCTGGGCCTGGCTGAAATTCCTCTATGTGTTTATATATATCCCATATCAGTATATATACATATCATTATATATGAATTCATTATATATGTATATC
>JANAVB010005598.1:25823732-25971232 GCA_029216955.1 Iris pallida
ATACAAGTGTCCAAAATAGGGATTTTCCCACTAGGACACAACCACAACACAAAGGACACTCCTATGACCTCCAAATGGACACGAAATGGACACAAATGGAGATACAACATGGGGTCATTTCTATGGGTTCAAATAATCCTATATACATGTTGGGGTGGATTAAAGGAGAGTTTATACCTTCGGGAGAGAGATTCAAAGGAAAAAGCCTTCCGACACGACACCGACACGTAGAGATTTCAAAAGGACACGAACGAGCTCCGAATCCTCCAAACTTGGCTAGCTCCTTCCTTTCATGGAGTAGAGGAGAAATGAAGAAGATTTGGTGGAAGAATGAGTTGATTTTGAGATGAAATCAATGGGGTGCTCTCTAGAAATTTGGGGAAGAATATGAGAGAGAAATGGATGGATAAAATAAATAGAAGAGATGATGACCATCCTTACCCCCCCCATAGGTGGCTGCCCAAAAAGGGTGAGGTATCCCCATTAGAAAAGTCCAAAATGTCCCCACTTGACCTATTTGATTTAAATTAAGAATGGGTTAAAGGTTGAGGTCAAATTAGTCTAGTTTTAATCTAATTAACTAAAATATCCATAAATAATTAGTCTAACTACTAACTAAAATTAATATTATGTGGACTAAATTAATATTATGTGGGCCATGCCTAACTAGTGTGTGGGTCCCACTAGAGTCAAAACTCCCCGGGTCCCCGTTTCAAGTCAGATTGAGCTGAAATTCGAACCGACTCAAATAACCCCAAAAAATATTATAAATAAATAAATAATTTCAAAAATATTCTAAATGAAAAACGACAACAATACCCTATTTTTGGAAACTGGGGGTGAACATCTATCCCCTTAAAAAATTTCGTCCTCGAAATTAAAACCAAACAATAGTAAAATGTCAAATCACAAGTCATGGCTAAAAATTTAAAATGATTTAAATCTCAAAAATCAAAGCAGGAATTAAATGACTAAATTATAAAATTGAAATTACTCTTAAATAGAACTCCAAGTCTATCCACCTTAAATAATTTATCCTCAAAAATTAAAACGAAGCAAACACAGAAAATTCATGCAATTGATAATCGTATGCCTTGTCCAATAATCATGATACTCAGAATCTCCGTCATGCCAGTGAGCAAGGCTATGATAATCACCGAGTCCTCAACTACGGTACATACCTCTAGAATTATGGTACTTAAATTTTCGTATTGCCGCTAGCTTGGCAGCAAAACCTTAAATTCCATACCCGAGAAATTTGTCCATAGTCCGACTATATACTCCTCTCTGCCTGCTAGCATGACCCTAGAGGATTCTAAATCTCATAATCGAGACGACCTAGCCCATACGATTATCTCAGAAGGATCATCAAAGAATAATTTTCGTCCAAACGATCAAGAACAGATAGAATCAAAGTTCAAGACAGTTTATAAGAAGGCAAATGCGGAAAGGAGATTCGAAAGATTGGAACCTGCTATATGCTCTGCTACTGCCATGAGTGGGCTCAACTGTCATGGCGAAAGCTCGCCCCTGCTGGCCTCCTATAGTCTGTCCTGGCCTCTGTCTGGCTGCACGGACCGCACAGTCGTTCACCTGGTGGTCTGGAGCTCCAAGAAAAACAACTCCCAGCTTATCCTACAAGCCTCCCGGGTGTGTCCCATCTTCTTGCAAAAGGCACACTGGATGTCCTACCTCCGGCCCTGTCCCTGGTGCTACTGGGCACGCGCCGGTGCCTGCTGAAACTGCAACTGAGGCTGCTGCTGCTGAAAACTGCCTCTGCTGGAAATGTGGCACATTGCCGGCCCCGTACTAGAGCTGGCTCCGAGAACGTCACTGCCCCTCTTCGGCTTGAGGACGAAGTCCTCCTCTGTAATCTGCCTCCATCAGGATATGCTCGAAGGTCGCGTCACGTCTCCCAGAGGTACGAGTACGCACTGCATGTACAAGACCCCTCCGAACTTTCGGCCTTGTACCCCTCATCCTGGACCAAACTAGGTACGAACCTGCTCAGGCGAAGAACTCCGCTGCATACTCGTCTACCGACGAGTTCTCTTGTACTAGACTGGCAAACTGCCCCTCCAAAGCTGTCAAGCTACATCTGGTAGAATTTCTCCTTAAAGAGTTTCCTGAAGTCCTCCCAAGATAAACCTCTCACTGACGCATGCGAATCCGTGCGGTATCCAAGTCAACGCTATATCGAAGAACGGCTCGCTGCAGATGTCACCCACGGACCTCTCGGGACCTCTGCCAACTCCAGACTTCGCTGGACATCCTCTAGCCAATCATTCGCGTATAGGATACCCTCGGTACCCTTGAACTCCCTCGGCCTCATCTTCCTGAAATCAAGGTGTGTACCGGGCCTCTCCTGACCCTGCTGTTGATCTGGTGCTCCCTGAACTGTAGTCTGTGCACCTCTCTCCACTGCTGCCATCGCTAGCTGATGCGAGTTCTCCATAGTCTGTCGCAGTACCTATGCCTAACGATGTTGCCTCTGTCTATGCTCTCTGTGTCTGCAGCATCTGCTACAGAAGGGCCATCATCCCCTGAGTATCTGTCGGTAACTGAGCGGCGGTGGAGAATATCAGGGATAACTATGGACGGTCTCGCTGATGGAGGTGGAAGACCTCCTGGAACCGTCGCTGATGCTGCTCCCGCCGGAAGGACAGGACTGATGTGGCAGCTCCCTGAACTGCAGCTCTCTCAGCTGGAGGTGGAAGACCTCCGGGAACTGCCGCTGCTACTCCTGCCTGAAGGGTAGGGACTGTGGATACTGCTCTCCTCGACTGCTACTCCCGTAGCCGGAGGTGGAAGACCACCCGAATCTGACCTCCTGGAACTGTACTAGCCCTGCCGCCTGAGAATGAGTCACCGTCATCCTGAAGATGAATTGAACCCAAGAGATCAATATGGCACATGATAAGATATTCAAGGAGGACAATTGAATTCAAATACAAGAAATTGTCATGGTAATCAAAAGATCAAAAATTTCCTAAAATGTGATTGAGTAACTCCTATCATACCGTAGATCCTACATCCTAGTCGCAGGCTCGTAATTAGCACTCTAAGTCGAGCACCATTACGAGATCACACTAATTGCGACTCAGACATACATGGCCCCACAAAAACGTGTCACAACCCGCACCCTGAAGAGGGGCACAAGCACGTAGTTACGTCCAGCCTACGCCGCAGTATCGACGGTAGAATGCTGTATATAGGGTCTGTAAATATTACGACTAAAACAAATAAAGGTACCTGTACAGTATATAAACTCCGAATGGAGGTGACATAGCAATACAGTCTCAATCACATATATCAAACTAAGGTAGATAGCATGGAAAGGAAAATACGATAGATGAAACAGGAAATGAGTCCAAGATTCATAAGTCAGAGCTATATACAAACATCTATGGTCTCAAAAAATATATATAATAGATACTACAACTGACAATGCTAGCTGGCTCGTAGGCCAGGTAAACCTAACTAGCTATACTACTCAGGGTGAGAAAAATCTAGTGGCTCTACCAACAAGCCACGGTCTAAGTCTACTCCGTCAGACTCTACCCCATAGTAGGTCGGGCAATCAGCCTCGAATCATCTGTAATATGTCAACGATATCCTGTCAGGAAAATGAGCAAGTACAAACACCAACAGCAGTTCCATATGAATTAACAAATTCTATAAGAGACAGTGTAATGAAATACAAGACAAAATCAACTGGAAATACATATCATGATGTGAGTACTGAAAAAGACGACGATATGAATGTATATAGGCCGACTTGGGAACTATTCGGAAGCTGAGTTACAACCCTAAACCAAACAAGGACCGGGGCTGTAACCCTTCTCTCGAACAGAACTTAGTCACCAAGATAATAAATATAAAAGGTGCCTTGAATTATTAGTGTGTCATGTGATCGGCTTGGGAAAAATATACTCAGGCTTTCCATCCGACCGGCTATGAACCCTGTATACAATAGAACGATAAGGCCAGTCACCATGGAAAGCTATGAACCGTATAGGGTCAGGCTTTACCCGTCGTGAGGCGAGGGTATAGCTATGAACCATATGTACCATAGAACTATGTGGGAATTTGATCACACAACCACTAATAACTCCCCTATCTTCGAATAGTACAATAGATCTGGACATGATACGTTATGACACGGGATTCCATAAGAGGGTAGCAAGTCCCCTTTTGAAATCGGTGTCTATACCAATACACTGAAATAAGACAGAATATGCACCAATATACCATATAACTCTAGGAATAACATCCCATGTCATGATCCAACATATACTAGTCCGTGAACTGTCGTGACTGGAAATCGAGTATAACACTACAACTGAATCGGATATAGCCGATATCAAGACAATAAAAACTATCAGTAAATGTACTCGTCTGTGGTCCTGAGCTGATAGGATGAACAGATGCTCAGAGTGATCACAGACCTAAAATAAGATACTATGAGTCAAACAGGACTAAATACTGAAAAAGGAAGCTAATTCAAGTCATAAATGCAAGTCTAAGTCAAAACTAGGTCAATCTAGGTCAGACTGAGTCACACTAGGTCATACTGGCTCATACTAGGTCATATCAGGTCACTGGGAGTCAATCCAAGTCAAACTAGATTAATCTGGGTCAAGGGTTGACTTACAGTTGACTTTTGGTGAAAAAGTCAACTCTGGTCAACACTGAGTCAACTCTAGGTCAAACGGGATCAAAGGTTGACTTATAGTTGACTTTTGGTCAAAAAGTCAACTCTGGTCAACTCTGGTCAATACTGAGCCAACCCTGGGCCAACCCTAGGTCAAACAAGTCAAATGTTGACTAACAGTTGCCTTTCAGTCAACTGGTCAACTCTGGTTTGGTTTTGGTCAATTCTAAGTCAAGTGTTGACTTAAAGTTTACTTTGGGTCAAAAAGTCAACTCTTGGTCAACGGGGGTCAAGACTAGTCTAAACTACCCTCATCTAGTCATTATATACCAAGACAACCTATTTCTAATCCCATCTAGCAATTAGAAACCCAATACCTTACATTACCTAATACCCCCTTACAAGGTATTCCCGATACCTTGTCCATTACAAAGGAAACCCTTCTAGATCTCAGGATACTAGCCTAGGCTTCTTAGGGTAGCTTGATACTATCCTATCTAGGGTTTACCAACCAAAAAATCTAGGGTTCTTGGGCATCTAATCCATCTTATCTTTCATGTTGGTCATCCCAACATTACCTTAAGGTAATCTTGAGATATCAAGATACCACATCTAACATAACCCATTTCTTCTAAAACACACTCACTCACTCTCCCTCACAAACATCATCTATCTAACCCTCATCTAATTTAGAATGCTACTCCTAAAATAACTCTCAAGAACCAACTCAAACAAGTACCACAAACCCCCAAATGTATCTTAACATGACATATAACATAACATGACTAACCTTATTTTCTACCACTATAAACACTACTCCACTAACCATCTAACACAATAATAACACTCTCTAACTTAAGGGTTTCGTAGTACTAAATGTGGTTGACAAGTGGGGGTAGGTATTTGGGGCTAAGGTGGTTCAAAAGGGGATGTTTCGGGACAACAAAAACTACAAAAAACCATCCTGCACTGCTTCTGCTTACTGATTATTCCTGCTTACTGCTTATTGCTTACTGCTTATTCCTGCTGCTTTCTTGCTCATTCCCTCACTCTCTAACCATATATCCACACACACAAATAAATATATATGCACATTCCACTCACAAAAATATATATATATATATATATATATATATATATATATATATATATATATATATATATATATATATATATATATATATATTGACACTCTCATTATAATATATACACATGAAAATATTTTAAGAACTCATTTTAAAATAGACACACCCACAACTTATGTATATATATATATATAAGACACACATACAAATATATAATCAAGATTACTAATAATATAGTCACACACACAACCATAAGATATATATATATATATATATATGACACTCAAATATATATATATATATATATATATATATATATATATATATATATATATATATATATATATATATATATATATATATATATATACATAGACACTAGTTATATATATAAATATAAAGAGACACACCATTCTAAACATAAAATGAATATGATAAAATATGATACTATAAAGAACACATTAGGAACAACTCTCTAAATATATAAATCTGAGATTAAAATACTAATTAATTATTCCTACATTACATTTATGCATACAAGTGTCCAAAATAGGGATTTTCCTACTAGGACACAACCACAACACAAAGGACACTCCTATGACCTCCAAATAGACACGAAATGGACACAAATGGAGATACAACCATGGGAATCATTACTATGGGTTCAAAATAATCCTATATGCATGTTGGGGTGGATTAGAGGAGAGATTATACCTTCCGGGAGAGAGATTCAAAGGAAAAATCCTTCCGATACGACACCGACACGTAGAGATTTCAAAAGGACACGAACGAGCTCCGAATCCTCCCAAACTTGGCTAGCTCCTTCCTTTCATGGAGTAGAGGAGAAATGAAGAAGATTTGGTGGAAGAATCAGTTGATTTGGAGATTAAATCAATGGGGTTGCTCTCTAGAAATTTGGAGAAGAAAATGAGAGAGAAAATGGATGGATAAAATGAAATGGAAGAGATGGTGACTCACTCCTTATCCCCCCCATAGGTGGCTACCCAAAAGGGTGAGGTGTCCCCATTAGAAAAATCCAAAATGCCCCCACTTGAGCTATTTGATTTAAATTAAGAATGGGTTAAAGGTTGAGGTCAAATTAGTCTAGTTTTAAGTCTCTAATTAAACTAAACATATCCATAAATAATTAGTCTAACTACTAACTAAAATTAATATCATGTGGACAAAAATTAATATTATGTGGGCCATGCCTAACTAGTGTGTGGGTCCCACTAGAGTCAAAACTACCCCGGGTCCCCGTTTCAAGTCGGATTGAGCTGAAATTCGAACCCGACTCAAATAACCCCAAAATAATATTTTAAATAAATAAATAATTTCAAAAATATTCTAAAATGAAAAATAACAAAAATACTCCTATTTCTGGAAACTGGGGGTGACAGCATACATATATACGAGAGAGAGGAGGGGGATTCTCCTAAACCCTAGCACCCAGATCATTGGGCGACCACCTCGGCGACCTCGTACCGCTGTACGCACCGTCGGCAGCCTGGCAAGGCAAGCAAAAACAGCCTCGCATAGTAGCGACAGCGGAACCGCGGGCAGCAACCACCGCCAAACGCCCAACTTCAGGTCGTGCGTTCTCGACGCACACTCGATCTTTTTGGGATCCGTTTCTTCTGGTATACTCACAACATAACCAACTCTAACCTCTGTCAATTAGTTCAAGTTGAAGTCGTCTGTATTAGATGAGAAATTGAACCAAAGTTGGTGAAAAAACCTAGTTATAAAACAAATGATAAACAATCCAACATCCCATGTTTGAAGAGTGAATCCAATCAACCTGTTAGTAGTTCAGAAAAACTAATTGAATACCCTATTAGACATCCTATAGGGCTGGAAGGCCTTTTTTGTAGTTTCTAATTTTATTATATATGAGATGTTTAATTCGTTCCCCAAAATCAGGAGAAACTGTCAAAATAGTTTTACAAAAACTTAAGAAAGCCTTCGATACGATGTGCATCCCGCCAATCTGGGCGACGTTGTTGTGAACCGAAAGTATCGAAAGGTGCGTATCGGCTTCGTGGACGTGGGGGCTTTGACGGCATTCAAATTGGTTGCGTGTGCGCGACGAAATTTGATACGTATCCGTCGAAATTTACCGTATCGGTCTCTGTGCAAATTTCATAATTACTTTGTGCATGTTCGTCAGATCGAGATGAAACTTACGCCAATAGGACCGTATTATTTTTCTGGTCTTTTATGCCAAGTTTGGTCCGATTTGGAGACAGTTGATCGGATCGTCGTTTTACGGGCCCCACGATCTGATTCAACGGGCGATTTTGTGCACGGCCTGTCGGAATCCAACTTTGGACATACGGTTGGGTTCGTATCATCAAAATAAATCTGTAGACATATAGTTTGACGACTTTAGAGACTATTGACTCTAGCACACTTTTCGGTGTAAAGTGGGTCCAAAGACGGACATCGTTTTAACCCGAAATGACTATTTTTCCTCTGTGTCCAGAATTGGACTTAAGGACAGGCAATCCTAGCTAATTTGACTATTTTTAAAATGTTGGTAATGTCTATTTCAGCTTTCGAAGACAGTAGTGAGACTTAGACTTTCTGACTTGTTGATTGGCGATATATTGTTGGTTCTCCGTGCAAGCCTCAGGCAAGTATACCTTGCTGAACATATACAGTATTTACATTATTTTTCTCTTTCTCTGTTGTATTCCTTTTCATATTGTCATATGATTTCCATATTGTGTTTATTTTTTCCTTGATTGTTTTACTTGTTCTAGATTACGTGTACGTATAGGATATTCGACATTGCTTGATTATTGGTCTTTTCGTGTTACCTTATCTCGTGATTGAGTTGTCAATTTCTATATCTTGTTCTTGACTTGACCATTCTTGACTGGGAGTATCTTGCATTGTACTACAGTTGAGACATACTATAGATTAGGAATATCTTGTATTGTACTACGACCTATAGCATATATTGATTGACTTGACTTGTGACACTATAAATTAGGAGTATCTTACATTATACTACGATTTATAGGGGTGTACTTGACCTTGTATCCTTTAGAAGAGGAGATCAATACTAGAATTGGCTAATCTCGACTGGGAGTATCCTGCTTTGTACGTTAATTGAAACACTATAGATTGGGAGTATCTTGCATTGTACTACAAGCTATAGGAGTTCTGATTGATAGTTAGCCAAGTCTAGTATTATATTTTCACACGACTCATCGTCCTTAGATGTTCTTCTTGATGTGTTCTTATCCTTCATACATGTTATTTACTGCCATATTAGTAGGCATATTTTATGTATCTTGTTAGTCCTCTGAGGACCTGATGATCTCTTCAGGTAGCTGATTGCACGGAGTTAGTTAGCTGAGCATGTGGTATTTGACTTCATCTGCATGATTCAGGTATTTTGTTAGTGTTATTGATTTACTATCTTTTTCGTACTTTTATGATATATCCTGCTTATCAGCTTAGCTTTATAGACTCATATTATCCTTGGAGTCTAATCGGACATATATGCTAGTGGGCTACAGACCACGACCCATACTTGTTCATTTTTATCTTATTATATATTCTTGTGGATTGAGATACACGGTAGATTACTATATTAGCCATGATACCAAGATCTTGATAGCTTATAAGTACTCGAGTCGGGCTGGAGTCCATTTGATACGTAGCCGGCTTGCTCACGCTCTCGCGTCCCGAAAAGCGGGTGCGGGTCATGACAAATTTTTGTGGTGACCCATGCAGGTCAGAGCATATCGTATCGGTTACGTAACTGTACTGATACGAGCCTACGAATATGACTAAACCCTTATGAATCTCAATCCACTCTGCATTGAAAATTCTCCTAGAAATTTTTCTACGTCCTTGAAATTTCATAATTATTCTCGATTATTCTTCCTTGCTTTCCGAATAATTGATTTTTATCTCTTCCTATTTCGAAGTGACGAATGATCGTGCTGTCTAGAATTTATCAGAAATTCTTAAGTTATAGTATAATATTGCTTGACTATTGAATATTTGGTTGTTTATAGATATGAGGGATTATAGATGTCATACGCCTTAGATATCTGTTGGTAGAATTGTTAGCAACTAGTTAGAAGATTATAAATTTTAGTGACCGTATTTTGAGGAGTAGTGTGACCAAAGGTGGATGGAAGTCCTCAAGTATTCGAAGTTATAAAATGACTAGAGAAGGTTATAAAATATTTTTGAGAAATTAAATTTGAGGAGATTAAGGTAATAGTAGACTTTGAAATTTTTAAGGAATAGTTATGAATCAGAATTTCGAGGACGAAATTATTTTTAAGGTGGGTAGATTTGTAACTCCTCTTTTCGAAAATTTTTGAAATATTTTTTTACTATTTATTTGATTTAAATGGTGATTTTTAGAATTTTATAAATGATTATTTAGTTAATTATTACGGTAGATGACTTTAGCCATGGTTGAGTTTTGAAGTACAAGATGACTAGAAATCATGGCACGGATAGCATGATCGTGTGCCTTGACTAGTGTATTAGCCATACCAGGGAAGGCCGAGTCATAAGTGTGCTCTAACTAGGAAAACCAGGCTAAGTTGTGACATGACCCTATAAATAATTTATTTATTTATTTATCGATATTATGATTTTTAGGAGACCCGATTGTGTCAAACTGGACCCATTCAAAGCTCAAGCCCGTGTAGAGATGTTACGTGTGCAAAGATGCCCATGTAGACGTATAGTGCATCCAAAGACATTCATGTTGATATGAATTTTATGTGTATTTAGTACGTAATTTAATGGCGTAATAATTATTTTCTGTCCGAGCTCTCTAGCCTAGTGGTATTAGAGCGGACATCCTGAGGGGCCGGCAAGGTTCGAGCCCCCCAATTGTGTGTGTGCGTGTGATTTCAAAAAAAAAAATTATTTTCTAAAGTAATTTAATAAATAGAAATATAAGTATGACAATTAGTTCCTTAGACATACCTATGTATTTTCGGGATTCTAGACTATACAGATTTTGGATTTACAACAAATGTTAATTTTCTTATATGTTATCATTATTATGATTATTATTATTGTTATTATAAATATTAAATATCATTAAGTATTTAGTTTACTTATGAAACGAATATTATTTTATATGGCTTGTGCTCATAAATATATATATATATATATATATATATATATATATATATATATATATATATATATATATATATATATATATATATCATTCTAGAAACATAGGTAAATTTTGGAGTATTTATGGATAGATGAGAAATATATATATACATATCTATACATAGGTATGTGTATATATAGGGTTTTTATAATTGTTAATAGAAATAGAAAATAGAAATAAAACAAAGGAAGCAGCCCAACCCTTCCCAATCCCAGCCCAACCAAGCCAGCCCAAATAGGTGAAGGAAAGCCCAACCAACCCTTCTCCCCAACCCGAGACTGTGACAAACCGACCCGAGAGAGAGAGGAAGGGGATTCTCCTAAACCCTAGCACCCAAATCATTGGGCGACCACCTCGGTGACATCGTGCCACCGTACGCGCCGTCGGCCGCCGGGCAAGGCGAGCAACAGCAGCCTCGCGCAGCAGCGACAGCGAAACAGCGGGCAGCAACCACCGCCAAATGCCCAACTTCAGGTCGTACATTCTCGACGCACACTCGATCTTTTTGGGATCCATTTCTTCTGGTATGCACACAACATAACCAACTCTGACCTCTGTTGATTAGTTCAAGTTGAAGTTGTCTGTATTATATGAGAAATCGAACCAAAGTTGGTGAAAAACCAAGCTATAAAACAGATAATAAACAATCCAACATCCCATGTTTGAAGAGTGAATCCAATCAACCTGTTAGTAGTTCAGAAAAACTAATTGAACACCCTATTAGACAACCTATAGGGCTAGAAGGCCTTTTTTGTAGTTTCTAATTTCGTCATATATGAGATGTTTAATACGTTCCCCAAAATTAGGAGAAACTGTCAAAAACAGTTTTACAAAAACTTAAGAAAGCCTTCGATACGACGTACGTTCCGCCAATTCGGGCGACGTGATCGTGAACCGAAAGCATCGAAAGGTGCGTATTGGCTTCGTGGATGTGTGGGCTTTGACGGAATTCAAATTGGATGCATGTGCGCGACGAATTTGATGCGTATCCGTCGAAATTCATCGTATCGGCCTCTGTACAAAATTTTCAATTACTTTGTGTACGTTCGTCAGATCGAGACAAAACTTGCGCCAACCGGACCGTATCATTTTTTTGGTCCTGTTTGCCAAGTTTGGTCTGATTCGGAGATAGTTGATCGGATCGCCGTTTTGCGGCCCCACGATCCGATTCAACGGGAGATTTTGTACACGGTCTGCCAAAATCCAACTTTGGATATACGGTTGGGTTTGTATCATCAAAACAAATCTGTAGACAAGTAGTTTGATGACTTTAGAGACCATTGACTCTGGCACGCTTTTCGGTACAAAGCGGGTCCAACGACGGACATCATTTTGACTCGAAATGACCGTTTGCCCCTGTGTCCAGAATTAGACTTAAGGACAGGCAATCCTAGCTAATTTGACTATTCTAAAAATGTTGGTAATGTCTATTTCCACTTTTGGAGACAGATGTGTGACTTGGACTTTCTGACTTGTTGATTGGTGATATATTGTTGGTTCTCCGTGCAACCCTCAGGCAAGTATACCTTACCGAACATATATAGTATTTATATTATTTTCTCTTTCTCTGTTGTATTCCTTTTCATATTGTAACATGATTTCCATATTATGTTTGGTTTGTCCTTGATTGTTTTACTTGTTCTATATTACGTGCACGTATAGGATATTCGACATTGCTTGATTATTGGTCTTTTCGTGTTACCTTATCTCGTGATTGAGTTGTCAGTTTCTATATCTTGTTCTTGACTTGACTATTCTTGACTGGGAGTATATCTTGCATTGTACTACAGTTGAGACATACTATAGATTGGGAGTATCTTATATTGTACTACGACCTATAGCATATATTGATTGATTGATTGACTTGACTTATGACATTATAAATTGGAAGTATCTTACATTGTACTACGATTTATAGGAGTCTACTTGACCTTGTATCCTTTAGGAGAGGAGATCGATACTAGAATTGGATAATCTCGACTGCGAGTATCTTTGGTGGCCCATGCAGGTCTATTTTTGTAAAAGATTGCGAACTTGTGGTAGTACTTAAGTTATTCGTACTACTGCAAGCCTGCGACTAGAAAATTGCTCATTCACAATTAGGATTGATTTAATTTTAGAGAATGATGAGGACTAGGAGTCCCTTATTCAATTTGACCCTTGGGTAGTTAAGGTTGCTAATTAGGTCATGTGATTTAGCCAATGATTTATTAAATTTTAAACCCTATTAGATATTTGATACGATGTTAGAATCAAAGGTGGGTAGACTATTCGCTTGGTAAGTTAGGCCTTCATAGAATTCAATTCCTAATTTTGATCAAATGTGCCATTTTATCTTTTGCCTTCTCTAAACCTCGTTTTATTTTCAAAACTATTTTGTGATCGTTTATTTTCAATTCCTAATCATGGTTCAATTATCTATATATTAATTCAAGTCGTCTTCGTTTATTTTGCGATCGTTTTGTTTTCATAACTGATACTTTTATTCAAGGACATATACTTACATTTTTTTATCATGATCGACTTGTTTGAATTTATGGAAGCTTCTTGAAATTCTTATGGATATTACAATGTTAAGACAGATGCGCACTGTCCCCATTTATTTGAATTATGGAGACTGCAGGTTCACTGCAGTCAGCAGCGCACTGGCATAGCATGACCCCTAAGTTAAAATAATTTTAAGCATGCGTAGGTTGTCGAATATTACTAAAATAATATCCTAGTTGTATTATTGATCTTTTGATTTATTATGTCAATATTGGGTAGAGTTGATAAAGTGTTCGATAACATATTATACTTGAGTCACGAAACCAAGGGTTCACGGCAGGCAGATATACACTGGCGAGGCATGGATTCTCGGTTAAATGACTTCGGATATACTTATGATTTTCGAATATCATAGAGACTATATCTTTTATTGACATACGACTATTAATTTTTTTTTTTTTTCTTTCAAATTTATTTGATGTCTTATTTCTTGTTACCACCTTCTTTACAACTAGTAGTTCTTTATTTCTCTCATATTAGGTTTAATTTCCTTCCACTATATTTCTAAAATGTATTTAGATTTTGATTTCGATCATTCATCATATTATTTTCTTGATTATATTCTGTATCGTGCTTATTCATATCGATTAGTCATGTCATATTTTGATGATATTCTTGGTTGTGCCTATTTGTATCTTTTAAAATTTTGAGGACAAAATTTTTCTAAAGTGGGTAGTTTTGTAAGCCCACTTCCAAAATTTTTAATTTTTTTTAATTTTATTTGTTTATGATTAATTTTATGGTCATTGTGAGTCATGCCAAAGCTTGTAGGTGGGTTATGACCATATTAAGGTCATATGACCTCTAGATAGCCTATATATGTATTATTTAGTAATTTTATATTTTTCTATAATTTTTGGATATTTTTAGGTATTTAATATTTAAGGTTTTATTATTTTTAACGACTTTCAGGATTTACTGTAAGGTCATACGGGGGTATTTCTGGACCAATATTTTTATTTGGACTCTAAATGACTAAAAATATTTTCTAGAATATTTTAGAAAATTTTTGGATTTTTTTAGAATTTTTGGTAATTTTTATATAATTAAAACATGTAGAATTTATATTTTATAGGTTTTTGGAATTTACTGCGAGGTCACACGATGAAATTTTGTGTTAAAATATTTTATTTATATTCTAGACACTTAGAAATATTTTTTTTAGAATTTTCTGGATTTTTCTGTAATTTATTTTGATTTATTTGGACTTTAAATAATTTTTAAATAATTTTCTGAATTAAATAAATAAATACCCAGAAATCCACCCAGGGGGCCCACCTGTCGGCGCCAACTGCTACAGTGACCGCCTCTCTCCTCTCTCTCTCCTATATATATATATATATATATATATATATATATATATATATATATATATATATATATATATATATATATATATTATATTCGCCCACCCTAATTAAATTCCAGCAGCCTTTTGTGGGAGAACTCATCTAGGATTTTCGACTTTCCGAAGCGATTCCCGCCAACCCCGACGTGCTTTTTGCGCGCCATTTTTTTTTGGAAGCGTATTGAGGTATAGTTTCTGAATATGTAATTTATTGTTGTAATTTCTGAACCTAAATTTTTTGAAAATTCGTAGAGTGCTAGTAGTCCGAAACTTGACACGTTTCGGTGTTTTCGAGATTTCGGGAGGACCGGAGATCAAAATCACAAACCGTTTGAAGTTTCGGAACGCTAACACAGAGCTCTACGACATATATTTTTTTTCATAAATTATTTTATTCATCTAGTATTTTAGTTATTCTGTTGAACTCATAATTGATCGGTTGATCACCGTTTTGGTCACGATTAGCCATAACAGCGATATCTTTTGACCAAAATGTGATTTTTTCGGCACGGTTGATTCTGGCGCACGTCGTGGCGCTGAAATCTACCAAGTTGTACTTTCAAAATCTAGAGTTCATAGCATTTGACTAAATAGTCAATGGCACGCCTCGATTTGCGTGTCATAGTTTCTAAAAATTGGAAACATGACTTTTGATGGCCAAACTTGCATGTTTAGATTATATTTAGATTATTATTAGCTTAAATGGTGTTTTTAATTAATTTATTCTAGAATTAATTATTATTAGATTAGTAACCCAACTAGCCACTATTCCATGAATTTAGAACTAGAACCTTATAATTGATTTGTGGTTTTCGTGCATAGTTCGTGGTACGATATATGTTATAGATTGACAGCTTCTAGATCGGCAAACTCCCTCGTCCTCCACTTGTGACTATGGTTTGTGCAAGGATTCAGGCAATTACAGTATTGCATTTATGTTTTAGTTCATTATAACGTTTACTCTATAGTTTTCCTTGCTTGATATCCCATTGAGTCATTGCTTGATATTTCATTGAGACACGATTGTGACACTATAGTTATCATATCCTTCTTAGTGTATTATTGACCATTATTGATTGTTAGAGAGTCGGGAGGGAAAATACTCAGTACGTACGTGAACAAACCCAATTATTTATATTGTGGATAGCTAAGTCATATACCTCACGTATGAGTTAGCCATACCCTGTTATTGTGGATAGCCATCGTATGATGTGTCGTATTAGCCCAGCCGTTCACGTATTAAAAAGTATTTCACACACATAGTGGTTCCTATTTTCCTTTATCTAGTCCATTATCTTGTTAGTTCATATCTTGCTAGTTTACATCTTGCCAATTTATATCTTGTTAGATCCTGTCTTACTAGTTTACATTTTGCTAGTTCATATCTTGATCATTCATACCTTGCTAGTACTAGTTCTTTATATACTCTTTGCCATCATCGTTTCTCGTTGTTCTAACTTATTTTGGACTAACAACATTAATTGCAATATGGTTGTACTCTGCTTCTTTCCTGACTGGATCGTTGTTATAGGTGAGGATGACGTGTCTACTTTTGTGCTATGGACCATATGAGGGGGAGATAAAGACTCGAAGGCCAAACCATAGAAGACTAGTTAGATGTGTGGTAGTTTTCTGTAATTGTAAAAGCTTACATTCTTCTTCAAATGCCAAACTTCTATATTTTGTAAAGTTGATTTAGTTGTTGTGAATGAGCAGTTAGTATTAGGAGCACTTTATTTATTATAGGCTAGACAGCGTACTACCGTCGATATCGCGGCGTAGGCTGGGCTTGGACACGAACACGTACTCGATTATCCGAGAGCGGGTCGTGACAGTATCCTGCTTTGTACGTTAATTGAAATACTATAGATTGTGAGTATCTTGCATTGTACAACAAGCTATATGAGTTCTGATTGATAGTTAGCCAAGTCTAGTATTACATTTCCATACGACTCGTCGTCCTTAGATATTCTTCTTGCAGTTTTCTTATCCTTCATACATGTTATTTACTTTCATATTAGTAGACATGTTTTATGTATCTTGCTAGTCCTCTGAGGACCTGATGATCTCTTCAGGTAGCTGATTGCACGGAGTTAGTTAGCTGAGCATGTGGTAGTTGACTTCAACTGCATGATTCAGGTATTTTGTTAGTGTTATTGATTTACTATCTTTCTCGTGCTTTTATGATATATTCTGCTTATCAGCATAGCTTTATAGACTCATATTATCCTTGGAGTCTAATCGGACATATATGCTAGTGGGCTGCAGAGCACAACCCATACTTGTTCATTCTTGTCTTATATATTCTTGTGGATTGAGATACACGGTAGATTACCATATTAGCTATGATACCATGATCTTGACAGCTTATACTTACTCGAGTCGGGCTAGAGTCCGTTTGATACGTAGCTGGCTTGCTCACGCTCTCACGTCCCGAAAAGCGGGTGCGGGTCGTGACAATTGTACTTTTGTATAAATGTGCTCTATGTACACTCATGTACATATATAAGATTACAAATATAGGACTTGTGTACATACATCCCTATACCTATACCTATACCTATATATATATATATTTTTTTTTTCTATATATATATATATATATATATATATATATATATATATATATATATATATATATATTTTTTATATATATATATATATATATATATATATATATATATATATATATATATATATATATATATATATATAGCTTGGGGTTGTGCACTATATTTGTAGATATATGCTCCAAACATTTAGGAGGGGTTGTATGTACACTTTCTTGGATAAATATAATGTAGTATGAAAATAAGATGTCTTGTACGCATAGACATACTTTCTACTTTGTGTGTGGTCAGATGTGTAGTCATGAATGTTCTTCTCCCTTATCCTAAGTCTTGGTGGTGTGATTGTAGGTCTCTTGGACGACGTGATTGAGGCAGGGGGACCGAAGAACTATTTGCGCATTGCGAGATTGAAGGCAAGTATACCTTGCCTTGTACTACTGTCTTTACATATACATTATTATACTCTTGTTAGCATATATTTGATTAGTAGAGTCCGGGATTATCTCGGGCATAGTCGATGTTGGCATCGACACTAGGACTAACTACTTGGCCTAGTTATAGACAACATACCCTTGGATTGTGGAGTTGTTGTTACAACTCCCTTGACCATGACACTGAGTGAGATCAGATCATGGCACGCGTTGTCGCTCTCGACTGGCCATCAGTGCGAGTGGCTCGTGTGACGGCACATATAGGGTAGCGATAGTCCTAGATAGATGACTCTTCATAGAGAGTAGATGTTGGGTCGTGGATGCGACTTATACATCACGGGACGGGAAAGACAACCAGTAGGCGTATTGGACAGACAGTTATATTATTTTATGTTAGACTCAGTGGGGACCCGGTTATGGGCATGGGTACTTACTAGTGGGTATATCCGGCAGCGGCCACTAGCTGTGCACTAGGTTCGGTCGGGAAGTACGCTAGTATTGTGCTAATCGGCTCGTGATCCGATGCTCGGCCCGTGTTCCGACGCAAAACCTTCGGCTCGTGATCCGACGTCGTCCCGTGCTTCGACGAAATTATTTTCATCTACCCATACATTCCAAAGTTGTAACCCCTCTTCCCAAAATTTTTGGAATATATTTTTATTTTATTTATTTATTTGAATTAAATGGTGATTTTTAGAGTTTTTATAAATAATTATTTAGTTAATTGTTACGGTAGATGATTTTAGCTATGATGGAGTTTTGGAGTACACAGTGACTAGAAATCGTGGCATAGATAGTGCCATGGCGTGCTTTGGCTAGTGTATTAGCCCTGGTAGGGAAGGCCGAGCCACAGTGAGGTCCTAACTAAGAAAATCAGGCCAAGTTACGACTTTACCTTTACCGAAGATTTATTTATTTATTTATTATATTATTGAGTTTTAGAGAAACCGGTTATACCATTTTAGCCCGAACTGGACCCGAACAGAGCCGAAGCCCATGTAGGCATCCAGTGTCCACAAAGATTCCATGTAGACATATTTTAAGTAGATGCAATGCCAATTATTTGATATTATATTTCGTTATTGTTATTATTTTTATTATTATTATTGTTTTATTATCAATACTATTGAGGTTGTTATTATTATATAATATTATTTTATTATTATTGGTTATACTATTCTTGTTAAATAAATATTATTATATTTAGTCATTTGGAATAGATAATATTGAGGTTCATTTATAATTTATGAAAAATATTATATTAGTATATATATAAATATATAGATATAAGGATGCATATTAAATAATTGTAAATATATACTCTCATTATTAAATTATAAAATAAAGTATGTATATATATATGGTTATATAAGTATATACATATAAATGTGTATATACAATTATATTATATATATGTGTGTGTATGTATGTATATATATATATATATATATATATATATATATATATATATATATATATATATATATATGTATAAATATATGTATATACCCATATACATATAAATAAGAAAAAGAAAAAAAGAAATAGAAAAAAAAGGAAGTAGCAGCGGGCCCAAGCCAGGCCTGCTCAATCCGAGCCCGAGCGAGTACCCCTCCATTGAATCCCAGACCGAGCAGTAAACTTCCCCCCCGGCTTCGTATAAGAAGGATCGAGATTCGAAACAAGAAAACCATTACTCGAGTCCCTCCCCTGCGCGCGCGTGCGCCGCCACAGGCTGGCCGGAGGACTACCGCCGGCCGGCCACGAGGCCACGGTCCGTGCGGAATCAGCGACAACACCGGCAGTGTCAGCCATGGCCGATCCCAACTTCGTGACCGAAGTTTCCCTTTGATTCGCGTTCGTTTTACGAGCCACTTCCTCAGGTAAAATTCTGAACTAACCCTCTCGGACATCCATCGACTAGTTTGTGTAGAATCGAAACCGATTCGACGGGAAATCGACTCAAAGTCGATGGAAAAAAAAAACTGTCCCAAAATAGGACCAATAACAGTCCATGAACCTACATTGGAAGATCGATTCTGATCGATCCAGTAACCTTTTAGAAATTCCACCTGAACACAGTTAGAGACAACATGTAGGGCTCCATGACCCAATTCACAGAAGTCAATTTCATCGACTATGCGCCGAGAAATCGGACCCCGAACTTTGACAAAAACCTGTTTTAAAAATAATAAAATTCTTCGATACGACGTGCGTCCCGCCAATCCGGGCGACGTGGTCGCGAGCCGAAAGCTTCAAAAGGTGCGTAACGGCTTCATGGACGTGTGGGCTTTGACGAGATTCAAATTGGTCGCATGTGCGCGACGAATTTGATACGTATCCGTCAAAATTCTCTGCATCGGCCTCTGTGCAAATTTCTTAATTACTTTGTGCACGCTCGTCAGATCGAGATAAAACTTGCGCCAACAGGACTGTATCATTTTTCTGGTGCAGTTTACCATGTTTGGTCCGATTCTGAGACAGTTGATTGGATCACCGTTTTGCGGGCCCCACGGTTTGATTCAATGGGCAATTTTGTGCACGGCCCGTCGGAATCCAACTCTGGACATACGGTTTGGTTCGTATAAAAAAACTGGATTTGTAGACATGTAGTTGGACGACTTTAGAGACCGTTGACTCTGGTACGGTTTTCGGTGCAAAGTGGGTCCAACGGCGGATACTATTTTGGTCCATAATTACCATTTTTCCCTTGTGTCCCGAATTGGACTTAAGGATAGGCAATCCTAGATAATTTGACTATTCTGAGAACATTGGTGATGTTTATTTTAGCTTTCGGGGACTGTTGTACGAGTTTTGACTTTTGTAGCACATTGAATGGTTTGGAATATCGGTTTCACCAGCGAAGGACCACAGGCGAGTACAGTTTATTATTTGTTTTCAGTAGATCTTTACTATACATCAGTGTTTAGATGATAAATATGTGATTTCAGTTTTTATGTTGATTTATTTCTTTGTGGTGTAGGGGGGAGTGAAGTACCAACGATGTGTGATCTGACCTTAGACCGTGTAGACCATGTTTATTATTGTATTTATTTCTTGTAGACCGTGTAACTTTAGATCGTGTAGACCGTGATTATAATTGCATTTAAACTGTGTAGTTCGTGATTATTATTTTGTAGACAGTATTTCCTTATTGCAATATTTTTTGTAGACCGTGTAACTGTAGACCGTGTAACTGTAGACCGTGTAACTTTAGACCGTGTAGACCGTGTCACATAATTTTCCTGAGACCGATCACATATCAAAGATACTTCAGTCGGTCAGTTGGTGAGAATTTTATTGTATTTAATTTTTTGTCCTTATTATTCAGTTTTATTGTCTTTCTTTATTTTATTTTATGAATCATATGTCTAAAGGCTAACCTCTGTGATATAGTCATTTTCATATATTGAAACTTCATTCAGTGAATTGTACTCGTTCCATTCCTGACTGGAAACCAATATTTTTCAGGTTAGCCGTAGATTCACTTAGCGTGGGATTTACGGGTATACTTGCAGACGAAAAGCCTAGAGACTAGCTAGATAGATGAGTTGTGGTCATTCCATATTTATACAAGTTTATATTTTTCTGTAAATGTCAAACTTGTGAGCATTGTAAGTTAAATTAGTTTTTGTGAACGAGCATTGGATTATTTGTGATATTGATCTTCATGGCCGTGACAGCGTTCTACCGCCGATACTGCGGCGTAGGCTGGCTTGGACACGTCTCGTATCCGTTTTAAAAAAATAGGTGCGGATTGTGACAAGTTTTTGTGGTTGCCTATGCAGGCCAGTCTTCGCAAATCATGCGAACTCGTGATAGTACTCAAGTTAGTCGTACTATTGCGAGCCTGCAACTTAGAAATGCTCATTCACGAGTTAGGAATTAATTTAATTTAAGAAAATGACTAGGACTAGGAGCCCCTTATACAAAATTATCGATGGGTAGTCTAGGCCATGCAATATAGATGAGGAATTATTAATTTTGATAGTTGTCAAATCCCCATAGGTTCACTAATACCTCTTGATATGATGATATGATCCAATGTGGATAGTTATTCACTTGGTGAGACAGGGCTTCATAGAATTGATGATCTAACATTGATAAATGGTACAATTCCTTCTCATTGCCCCTTTAGATATCATCCTCATATCTTAATCTGAATTGCCTATTTAGTTCCTACTTGTCCTAGGAATTATTATATAATTTCTGATTATGTTACCCATATGCAGACCTCGAGTTAGTTTCGATTCAAAGTTTTCCTCAATGGTTTGAATATACATGAAATAGATACTAGAATATTTGTATTCCTTTTGTCTTCAGTTATTTCCTCCATGTTCGATCTTTTATTTGAAGGGTTGTGACTGATAGGACAAATACTTACGCTCTATTTCATAGTCAGTTTATTTGAATCTCTAGAAGCTCATGAATTTTTACAGATATAAGGAATGTTAGTTAACTCGTAATGGCAGGACAGCAGCGTACTATCGCCATTTATTTGAATAATGGAGACTATGGATTCTCTGCAGCCAGCAGCACACTGGCGAGGCACGACCCCTAGAGTTGAAAGTATTTTAAGAAAATATAGGTTATAGAATATTGCTAAAACTATGGCTAGTGGTCCTCTTTGATCATAGTTACCCTTGAGTCAATATGGGTTAGAGTTTAAGAAATGTTCGACCTTGTATCATGTCGTAGTTACGAAACCCAGGGTCTACCGCAGCCCGAGTTTACGGACGAGGCATAATTCTCGGTAAAATGATTTCAAATAAGATTACAAGTTTTGGATACCATAGAGGATAAAAAAATGCCCTGTGTGACCCATAAGATCCAAAACCAATACTAGTGAAAGTTCTGTAAGTTGGGTAGCATGTCTTCCGACCTAGCATTTCGTAATCCTTGTGATCTATTGACGAGGTAATTGATTGACACTAATAGGGTTACCGAGAATATGGAATTTAGAGGTCCATAACCTATTAGTTGACCAAGGTCTTATGAGTAAGAGGATAGTAGAATGATCGTATAAGCAAGAACACCATGTAAGGTTTGATTCTCACAAAACTCGAACTACTTGTGCCTTCTTTCAAAAATCTCGCATACTTGTATTATGACTATCTTAACCAATGCTACTATTACAACCTAGTTTTGCAAGCTCACCTTGTTCTCGAGCTTGATTTAAGACATATGTTTAGTGGGGGCGCCTACTAACATATTGTCTAATCAGAATCGATGTATTACGGTCTGATCAACCGTAGTGCACCCGGTTCGCTCTCCCTCTTATTAACCTACGTGGATTGAGATGTAGATGTCTCTAGGATCTTATCCGCGACTGCATTGACAATTCTTCTTGAATTATACATTCGCCTTTGAATCACGAAATTGTATTCAGTAACATCTCCTTTGAACTCTTTATTGTTTTTGTCTTTCACTGATTTGGAAAGACGAAAGCTCGTGATAGTAGAGAGATACAGAGTATCCCCATGGCTGTGATAGTTGTATACACGAGTGTAGCTACCATCGGCCAGTCATGTGATTGAGTTACTCATTCTCCCCTTGACCCTCAAACTACTATTGGGACCTTCTAGCCGTCTGAATTTGAGAATGAGTAGGGTTTTGCCCTTAGTCAAAATGCCAACCTAGGAGACTATCCATTCTCAAGAAACTAAATATCGTGAGCCTCAAATTATTTACTTAAAGCTTGCTTTGACTAGCAACCCTTAAGCCTTAACCCAACCTCTTTTCGACCAAAGCCCACAGTTTAGACCTGAGATGAATAGACAAGGGTAAGGACAATCATTTATCCTGACTATGGTAGATACTCATCCCGAGATTGGTTACCCCGTCGATAACTCTTGTATACTATGGACGAGTGGGTCATTCTATTTTATCGACCATGTGTCATTTTACACACTCGTTTTTCATATATTGAGGAACGATCCCTGACTTGACTACATCTACCGTATCCCGTTACACCGTGCCTTATTCTTTATTAACTAGAGTCGAGGTACAATACCCGAATTTTGGAATTCTTCTAACCTCGTTATTTCTAAAACCATGTCCTAGCTTCTAAGGTGAGTAGATTGCAAGCCTCCTAAAATTTTGGGATATACGAGATTTTTCGATTAATTAAGGATGATAATTAGTGCCCCATGGACTCCCACTTTTCCTTTAGATCATTTTGTGTCCCCGACCGTGTCATTAATATCCGGAGCACGAGACCAGCTATTACCTTTCAAAAAATTTCACATCCAAGATCTAGACGAGTCCACCTTCATCTAGGTATATCATGTCCTACTAAAACCCGTCCCTTTGTACTCTATTTTTATGGTACGACTTTCAGGTAAAAAGGGCTAGCTATAACCCTTACCATAATACCGATAAACTTTTCGACCACAATTAGAGACTCAACCTTGACTCAAACCGTTCGACCCGATATATGGTTGTGATCTACTCAAAGCCCACTACGCACATGTCACTAGTGTGCCACGCGTCTTCTCGTGCTACTTAAATACAAAAGTCACGGAAGGCGCATTCTGGGCTTTAGGAACCTAGCTAACCAACCCGACTGGCAACTAGCTCAACCACTTGGGTTGTGTCACGCCCCAGAACCAGAATACTGGAGAGCGGGGGCAGACATTGCCAGCTATGTATAATGAAATGGAACCCATGTCACTATACGGTCACGGCTGTCTAGATATATGAGGGTTTAACTATAATCCATCAGTCTTCTATGGTCAAGAACAAGCCTATTGTCTCAATCACAAGCAAGTAGTAACAGTCACAAGATATTAGAGCATCAATATACAATAGTAAGGCGTCCCATACATTACATATTGGATGATCATGAAGCTAGTCGTACAAATGTCAGGACTATCAAGAGTTTCAGTCAATACATGATGAACCCTAGGATTTGTCAATCATGTTACAGTCCGTAGGCAGACAGTAAATAAAGGTACAATACGAGCTAACACGTGCTCGTCGGCTAAACGCCTCAAAAGAATAATTTTACAATAAAGTGGGAGAACAAAAGAAACCCACTCATTGCCAGGGTTACGCCTGGTGTTCACCATCTGGCTGGAAGGTAGGTAGATCCTCTGGTGTTGCTCCGATATCTGGCCATACAAAACCAGCTGGGTTAGACCCCAGAAAGAGCAAGTGCCACAAAGGAGTCTTCACTTAGGAACTAAAATCAGCATATCACAATAGAATATTAAAGATAATAAATAAAGAATTGATAATAATAGAGACAACAACAGTAAACTGAGTATGAGAAAACCATTCAAGTAGCCAGGTCACAACCCTTAAACCAAACAAGGACCGAGGTTGTAACCCTTCACCTGAATAGAAATCCGTCTCAAATACTATTGGTATAGTGAAGACAATAAACGAAGAGAGGACACAGAACTGCTCTAGGAGCCAGGTTACAACCCTTAAACCAAACAAGGAACGGGGTTGTAACCCTTCGCCTGAACATAACTGGACCCCTGATCTTTATTGCTAAGGCCAGCATAATTAATCATGGTATTAAGGTAAGGTAAAACATTACGAACATGGCATGGGGTTGCAATAAGACAATAACGAAGAGAGGACACAGAACTGCTCCGGGAGCCAGGTTACAACCCTTAAACCAAACAAGGACCGGGGTTGTAACCCTTCGCCTGAACAGAACTGGACCCCCGATCGTTATTGTTGAGGCAAGCATCAATAATCATGTCATGTCACAATCTTGCACAGTATCAGGATAAGGCCAAGCGGGAATAAACTCCATCCAATCAATCACGGCCAATCAAGAGTACGGCTTGATACTTTTAACTAACTAGGGTTATCACATGCTTAGTTACTAGCAAGATGCAATGAGATTATCCAACAGCCACAAACCCTGTAGACCATCCGGTTATCCAAGTCGAATGTCCGTTTATGAAGAATGCAACACGTGACTGTGTGCTGGAAATGTGCCCTACTCGTCGGTAGGCTACAAGTCCACTTAATGCACATAGATAACGGGATTGCCTGTAGCTGGGAATCTCTTCATGTCTACTGAATTATTCTAGTTTATTAGCCTTAGTGAATTGCAGTAGGCATCCCTGACCGTGGTACTCAGGGATCTCCATCCTAGACATGATGCAAGACAGTACCAGTTTATTTGTACAAACATAATCGCCTACGGTGTCCAGATCTTTCATACTTGTCATGTCAGGCTAGCTGTCGTACGTAACAGCATGCCGAGATATATTATGTCAGTTTATTTGTTAAGAGTACGCCACAGCGGGCCATTATTGTGTTCTATTCTTACCTTATCATGAGTGAGAGAAACTTGCATAAAACAACTAGTGACATATTCTTGAAGCCAAGGAAAAGATCTACAACTTTTATGTTTTGAGTTTTTCGAGATTCTAGCTACAAAACAACTTAAACAGACAAAAACAGTGAAATAGAGCAATTCCGACGCATGGAATTCCTGCACAATTGGCGCATGGGATTCCTGCGCAATCGGCGCATGGGATTCCTGCACAGATCGGTGCATGGGATTCCTGCACAAATCGGCGCATGGGATTCCTGCACAAATCGGCGCATGGGATTCCTGCGCAATCGGCGCATGGGATTCCTGCGCAAATCGGCACATGGGATTCCTGCACAAATCGGCGCATGGGATTCCTGCACAATCGGCGCATGGGATTCCTGCACAAATTGGCGTATGGGATTTCTGCACAATCGGCGCATGGGATTCCTGCACAAATCGGCGCATGGGATTCCTGCACAATCGGCGCATGAAATTCCTGCGCAAATTAGCGCATGGGATTCCTGCACAAATCGGCGCATGGCCTCCCGGTGCATGGCCTCCCGGCGCATGGGGTTCGTCGTCCCCAAACAGCAAGTTCAGCCATGAAAGTTCCGAAAACTTGCCATGGCCATAACTTCCTCATCCGGAGTCGAAATCAAGCGAAACAAAAGCCAAAACTGAAGGAAATTGAATTCTCTACAACATAGAACCCTTAGTTTTTGGAAATACCAAGTTTTTAGAGATCAAAACCAAGAAAAACTAAACAAAAAGGAACTTAAAACTTAGATCTACAAAAATATAACCATAAAAATGGAAAATGTCAAGTTCTAAAGTATCTTAGAATCAAGTAAGGAAGAGAATGGAACAATAAAACTTTGAGATCTATCATGAAGTAAGTTTGCACTTGCCTAAGCTCTCTCTCTTCCTGGTAGGTGTAGAAGTAAATGTGGAGAAGAAGAAGAGTAATGAGGAGAGAGAATGAAGGAATGGGTTAATAAAGGATGATGGGGGTGGTAGGTAGGGGTTTTCCCCTTGGTTCATGATGAACCAAGGCAACCCAAGCTTAGCCGAACCAACCCAAAATAAATCGAGCCAAGCCAAGAGATATGCAATACAAGAGAAAATACGTACACGTATTCCAAGATACGTAATACAAACTACAGACATTACAACTCTACCCTCCTTAAAAGAATTTTGTCCTCGGAATTTAATCAAGAGGCTAGAATTGCAAGGCAAGCTATAATAATCGTAAGCTATAACAAGCAGTCTATCATGTAGTCATTTATTCAAGCAAAGAATTGAAAGCATAAGGTATAAGGAAGATATTATACCTTACGAGTCAAACATATCGGGATATCGCGATCGGATATCATCCTCACGCTCCCACGTTGACTCACCCAAAGAGTGATGACCCCAAGCAACATGAACTAAACTAATAGTCTTGTTCTTGAGTATCTTCTCTCTCTGGTCTAATATATACACGGGCATCTCCTCATACGAAAGGTTGGTACCAACAACCAATTTTGAATGATCCAAAATGTAGCTCGGGTCCGGGATATACCGTCGTAGTTGAGATACATGGAACACGTCATGCACCTCTCTTAGCGATGGCGGAAGAGCGGGACGATAGGATACATCACCTACTCGCTCCAGAATATCAAACTGCCCTATATACCTAGGACTAAGCTTTCTCCGTACGCCGAAACGAATGACGCCACGGTTAGGCAAAATCCTCAGGAATACTTGGTCGCCGACTGAGAATTCAAGGGGTCGCCGATGGGAATCGGCCCAATGAAGTTGACGATCTTGGACAATTCGAAGATGATCTCTGACTCTTCTGACCACTTCAACGGTCTGAGCAATCATTTCCGGACCAAGCATCTGCCTCTCTCCAACATCATCCCAGGCTAGCGGGGATCGACACTTCCTACCATACAGTGCCTCGAACGGTGCCATCTGGATACTGGCCTGGAAACTGTTGTTGTACGAGAACTCCACCAGGTGCAAGTGATCTTTCCATGAACCACCGAAGTCGAGTGTACATAACCGCAACATATCTTCAAGAGTCTGGATTATACGTTCCGACTGGCCATCCGTCTGCGGGTGATAAGCTGAACTGAACTGGAGGTGAGTTCCCAAACTTTCTTGTAAGCTACGCCAAAAGTGCGACGTAAATCTTGAATTTCTGTCTGAAGTGATACTGACTGGTACACCGTGCAATCTGACAATCTGCCGGAGATATATCTCCGCTAGCTGGGCCGTCGACTGACCAACTCTGAATAGGAAAAAGTGAGCCACCTTCGTGAGTCTGTCTATAATAACCCAAATAGCGTCTCTGCTAGCCGGGGATCTAGGCAATCCAGTCACAAAATCTATGGTTATATGCTCCCATTTTCACTCAGGAATCGGCAATGGTTGAAGAAGTCCAGCGGGCCTCTGATGTTCAGCCTTAACTTGTTGGTAGACTAAACAACGAGAGACAAACCAGGCTATCTTCCTCTTCATGCCATTCCACCAAAAGTGCTGACGAATATCACGGTACATCTTTGTACCGCCAGGATGAATGAAATACTGCGAACTGTGGGCCTCTGCCATGGTCTCCTGTCTGATATCTCCACTGGGCACACAAAGACGCGTACCATGTCGAAGTATACCATCTTTATGGATATATAACTCTGGTCTTCGTGCTGCCTCACACTCTGCTCTGAGTCGCTAAAGCTTGGAATCTGCTGACTGCGCCATCCGGATCCTCTCGACTATAGTGGACTGAACTTGCATGCTGGCCATCAATGCCACACTGGAAGGGAGGACAACTTCTATACCCATCTTCTGAATATCGGCTAACAGTTCTGGTTGTGCTGTCAGAAAATAAACTCCGGCTCTCCTGCTTAATGCATCTGCAACAACGTTGGCCTTCCCTGGGTGATACTGCAGGTTGACATCATAATCCACAAGCAGCTCTAGCCATCTCCTCTGACGCATGTTGAGATCCTTCTGGATGAAAACATACTTCAGGCTCTTGTGGTCGGTGAAAATTTCTACCCTATCTCCGTATAGGTAGTGCCTCCACAACTTAAGTGCAAACACTACTGCTGCCATCTCCAAGTCATGGGTTGGGTAATTCCTCTCATGATCATGAAGTTGTCGCGACGTATAGGCTATTACCTTCCCATACTGCATCAGAACACATCCTAAACCTCTGCCCGAAGCATCACAATACACTGAGAATCCTCCAGTTCCATCTGGAAGCGTGAGAATAGGAGCCGTCATCAAGCCTCACTTCAACCTCTCAAAAGAATCTTGGTGCTCTGCTGTCCAAGCAAACTGAACATCCTTGCGGGTCAACTGGGTCAATGGCACAAAAATTCGAGCAAAGTCTGAGATAAATCGCCGGTAGTAGCCGGCCAATCCAAGTAAACTGCGAACTTCTGCAACCGTGCTAGGCACTGGCCATATTTCAATGGCCACGATCTTCTGGGGATCCACTTCAACTCCTCTTCGGATGATGATATGACCCAAGTACGAAATACGATCGAGCCAGAACTCGCATTTACTGAACTTGGCATACAACTGGTGCTCTCTAAGAATCTGAAGAACAACTCTGAGGTGCTGTTTATGCTCCGCTTCACTCTTGCTGTAGACCAGGATGTCATCTAGGAACACAATTACGAACTGATCCAAATAGGGCACAAAGATGCGATTCATGAGGTCCATGAATACAGCCGGCACATTGGTTGCTCCAAATGGCATAACAAGGAACTCCCATTGCCCATATCAGGATCTAAAAGCTGTCTTCGGGATGTCCTGCTCTCTAACTCTGATCTGATGGTATCCTGACCGTAAGTCGATCTTCGAGAACACTGCTGCCCCCTTGAGTTGATCAAACAAGTCATCTATCCTCGGGAGAGGATATCTATTTTTGATTGCACTGAGTTCAAGGTACGATAATCTACACATAATCTGGACGTACCATCCTTCTTTTTTCACAAAAAGCATCGGAGCTCCCCAAGGCGATCCACTAGCACGAATGAATCCCTTGGTTCTAAGTTCTTCAATCATCTTGTACAATATCTCTAGTTCTGACGGCGCCATCCTGTAGACTCTCTCTGACACTGGGGCTGTTCCGAAAATCAAGTCGATGGTGAACTGATCTTCCATTCTGGCGGCATCCCTGGAAGCTCTTCTGGGAAAACGTCTAGAAACTCTTCAACTATCCGAGGTAACTGCACTGCTGCTACTGCCATCCGCAACACTGGAGAAGAAGGTTCAACTTCGCCTCGGGAAAAGAAAAACTCTGGCTCGCCTGGAATGCTAAAAACAACCCTGCCAATGTGGCAGTCTATCCTAGCATACTGGTCCCTCAACCAATCTATCCCTAATACCACATCATAATCGGCCATCGAAAACTCTATCAATCTAGCGGGGAATTCTCTACCGCTAACTACGATCCGACACGAG
The DNA here is from genome assembly GCA_029216955.1 of Iris pallida. NCBI lineage: Eukaryota > Viridiplantae > Streptophyta > Magnoliopsida > Asparagales > Iridaceae > Iris > Iris pallida. The sequence goes on from JANAVB010005598.1 coordinate 25,854,274, forward strand.
GAAAACACTCTATCTACTCCCACAAGTCCGTTACCAGTAAGTATATTGAGCCTCACTGATAATGATTCGGGCTCCAATCCTATTCGTGTCGTAAATCGTGCAGACATAAATGAATGCGAGGCACCAGAATCAAATAATACTGAAGCTGGAAAGGTGTTGACGAGAATAGTACCTGCCACTACCTCACCTGGTGCTATTCCTTCTTCTCCCATGGTCAAAGCCAGCACTTGACCATGTCCTCTGGGTGCGGGTCCCCTCTGCTGAAAATTTCTCTGCCTGCTCTGGATCGGGGCTTAGGCTTGGGCATACTGCTGCAGTCTCTGCTGCTGGAATGCCTAGGCCTGCGTCGGCAATGGCTTCAGGAACGGGTACTGCAGCTGCTGCTGCTGCTGCTGGACTGGTGCTGGTCCTCTAACTGAAGGACTAGAGAAGGCCGATGAACTCTCCCTGTTCGGGCAATTCCCAACCCTGTGGTCCGAGGCACCACAAACCAAGCACAAATCCTGTGCTCTGCGACACTCTGCTACCACATGCCCTGGCTTCCCGCAGTGTGAACATCCCACTGCGGAAGACTGCTTCTGCTTCTGCTGCTGAGGGTGCGTCGGGGTTGAATGCTGAACCGACGTCGCTGCGACCGCCCGCCTCGGAGCTCCAATGGTCAAAGCCCTGGCCGCCGGGGCTGGTGCTGAAGACTGATTCATCTGGCTGCGGGATCGCTTCCGACCTCCGGTCCTATCCACGATCCTCTGGGAGGTATACTCATGCCTCCGGGCTGCCCTCAGTACTGCATCAAAAGTCTGATGCTCAAACTGCTCCACTGCCAATAGAATCTCCAGATGAAGTCCCAGCTGGAACCGCTGGGCTCTATCGAACTCGGTCACCACCAAGGTGGGAGCAAACCAACTAAGTCTCGAAAACTCGGCCGTATATCCGTCGACCGTCCTGCCCATCTACTTCAGATTGGTGAACCTCGTCTGTAGATCATATCGAGCTACATCATCGAAATACTTGGTCTGGAATCTCTCTCTCTGAATACTGCCCAGACAATAGGGGCCACTAATCCAACAGCCTGCGCCGTCCACCAGCTGCGGGCAAGATCCAATAATTGCAGGCGCACCACGGCCACCTTCTCGGCTTCTGGAGTCCTGGCTGCTTCTAGAATCACCTCGGTGTCCTGAAGCCAAGCATCAGCAGCGATAGCATCTTCACTGCCATCGAAGAAGGGAGGGTTCAAGCACTTGAAGCTGTTGGCCACGCTATTACCCTGATGACCTCCTTTGGTCAAAGCGTCTGCCACTGCCTGGTGCAAGGCATCTCCTCGACGATCCTGGAAGGCTAATGGTGACCTGATGAGACCCACCAAAGTGCCATCATCAGGCTATGCTGGCTGGACGGGCTGAACTGGTGGCTCTCCTTCAGTAGGCATGACTCTGGAGGCTACTCCTGAATGCTGGGCTTGATCTCCAGGTTGCTGCTGGTCCGCGGGAGGTAATCCGTCTTGCTGATCGGCAGGTCCAGGAACAATGCCGCTGAAGAAGACGACATAGGGAACAATAAGGAAGGACCAGGACAGATCAATGATACAAGCATGTGATCAGGTCAAGATTACAGGGATTCAGAAGATACGAGCAGAGATCAAGGGCGAATACTGATTGAGACATCTATTCGGTAAACCCTCACATATCTTGATTTACAAGACCTGCATGGACCACCACTTAAACCATGTCACGCCCCAGAACCAGAATACTGGAGAGCGGGGGCAGACATAGCCAGCTACGTATAATGAAATGGAACCCACGTCACTATACGGTCACGGCTGTCTAGATATATGAGGGTTTAACTACAATCCATCAGTCTCCTATGGTCAAGAACAAGCCTATTGTCTCAATCACAAGCAAGTAGTAACAGTCACAAGATATTAGAGCATCAATATACAATAGTAAGGCGTCCCATACATTACATATTGGATGATCATGAAGCTAGTCGTACAAATGTCAGGACTAGCAAGAGTTTCAGTCAATACATGATCAACCCTAGGATTTGTCAATCATGTTACAGCCCGTAGGCAGACAGTAAATAAAGGTGTAATACGAGCTAACACGTGCTCGCCGGCTGAACGCCTCAAAAGAATAATTTTACAATAAAGTGGAAGAACAAAAGAAACCCACTCATTGCAAAGGTTACGCCTGGTGTTCACCATCTGGCTGGAAGGTAGGTAGATCCTCTGGTGCTGCTCCGATATCTGGCCATACAAAACCAGCTGGGTTAGACCCCAGAAAGAGCAAGTGCCACAAAGGAGGCTTCACTTAGGAACTAAAACCAGCATATCACAATAGAATATTAAAGATAATAAATAAAGAACTGATGATAATAGAGATAACAACAGTAAACTGAGTACGAGGAAACCATTCAAGTAGCCAGGTCACAACCCTTAACCAAACAAGGACCGAGGTTGTAACCCTTCACCTGAATAGAAACTCGTCTCAAATACTATTGGTATAGTGAAGACAATAAACGAAGAGAGGACACAGAACTGCTCTGGGAGCCAGGTTACAACCCTTAAACCAAACAAGGACCGGGGTTGTAACCCTTCGCCTGAACAGAACTGGACCCCTGATCTTTATTGCTAAGGCCAGCATAATTAATCATGGTATTAAGGTAAGGTAAAACATTACGAACATGGCATGGGGTTGCAATAAGACAATAACGAAGAGAGGACACAGAACTGCTCCGGGAGCCAGGTTGCAACCTTTAAACCAAACAAGGACCGGGATTGTAACCCTTCGCCTGAACAGAACTGGACCCCCGATCGTTATTGTTGAGGCAAGCATCAATAATCATGTCATGTCACAATCTTGCACAGGATCAAGATAAGACCAAGCGGGAATAAACTCCATCCAATCAATCTCGGCCAATCAAGAGTACGGCTTGATACTTTTAACTAACTAGGGTTATCACAAGCCTAGTTACTAGCAAGATGTAATGAGATTATCCCAACAGCCACAAACCCTGCAGACCATCCGGTTATCCAGGTCGAATGTCCGTTTATGAAGAATGCAACACGTGACTGTGTGCTGAAAATGTACCCTACTCGTCGGTAGGCTACAAGTCCACTTAATGCGCCTAGATAACGGAATTGCCTGTAGCCGAGAATCTTTTCATGTCTACTGAATTATTCTAGTTTATTAGCCTTAGTGAATTGCAGTAGGCATCCTTGACCGTGGTACTCAGGGATCTCCATCCTTGACATGATACAAGATAGTACTAGTTTATTTGTACAAACATAATCGCCCACGGTGTCCAGATCTTTCATACTTGTCATGTCAGGCTAGCTGTCGTAACAGTATGTCGAGATATATCATGTCAGTTTACTTGTCAAGAGTGTGCCACAGCGGGCCATTATCGTGTTCTATTCTTACCTTATCATGAGTGAGAGAAACTTGCATAAAACAACTAGTGACATATTCTTGAAGCCAAGGAAAAGATATACAACTTTCATGTTTTAAGTTTTTCGAGATTCTAGCTACAAAACAACTTAAACAGGCAAAAACAACGAAATAGAGCAATTTCGGCGCATGGGATTCCTGTACAATCGGTGCATGGGATTCCTGCGCAATCGGCGCATGGGATTCCTGCACAGATCGGCGCATGGGATTCCTGCACAGATCGGCGTATGGGATTCCTGTACAAATTGGCGCATGGGATTCCTGCATAATTGGCGCATGTGATTCCTGCACAAATCGGTGCATGGGATTCCTGCACAATCGGCGCATGGGATTCCTGTACAAATCGGCATATGGGATTCCTGCACAATCGGCGCATGGGATTCCTGCGCAAATCGACGCATAGGATTCTTGCGCAAATCGGCGCATGGGATTCCTGCATAATCGGCGCATGGAATTCCTGCACAAATCGGGGTATAGGATTCCTGCGCAATCGGTGCATGGGATTCCTGCACAAATCGGCACATGGGATTCCTGCGCAATCGGCGCCTGGGATTCCTGCACAAATCGGCGCATGAGATTCCTGCACAAATCGGCGCATGGCCTCCCGGCGTATGGCCTCCCGGCGCATGGGGTTCGTCGTCCCCAAACAGCAAGTTCAGCCATGAAAGTTCCGAAAACTTGCCATGGCCATAACTTCCTCATCCGGAGTCGAAATCAAGCGAAACAAAAGCCAAAACTGAAGGAAATTGAATTCTCTACAACATAGAACCATTAGTATTTGGAAATACCAAGTTTTTAGAGATCAAAACCAAGAAAAACTAAACAAGAAGGAACTTAAAACTTAGATCTACAAAAATATAACCATAAAAATGGAAAATGCCAAGTTCTAAAGTATCTTAGAATCAAGTAAGAAAGATAATGGAACAATAAAACTTTGAGATCCATTATGAAGCAAGTTTGCACTTGCCTAAGCTCTCTCTCTTCCTGGTAGGTGGAGAAGAAGAAGAGTAATGAAGAGAGAGAATGAAGGAATGGGTTAATAAAGGATGATGGGGGTGGTAGGTAGGGGTTCTCCCCTTGGTTCATGATGAACCAAGGCAACCCAAGCCTAGCCGAACCAATCCAAAATAAACCGAGCCAAGCCAAGAGATATACAATACAAGAGAAAATACGTACACGTATTCCAAGATACGTAATACAAACTACAGGTATTACAGGTTGAAATCTATTCTAGGTTACCCTAACCTAGTAGACATAGTTTTATCCTGGGATCTTGTTCAGTTCATATAGATTGAGATCCAAGGTTCATCCAACCAACGATTGATGCCAGATAGGGAACTCATTAAGACCCAGTAAAACCCATCTATACAAACCACCATTTTTAGAATATATATATATATATATATATATATATATATATATATATATATATATATATATATATATATATATATATATAATCGAACTATTTTAGATAGGTCCCTATACCTATTATGTAGTCTCCACCTCTTAGAATGTAGGGTCATCCGTAATCATTATCCCATCTACCTGGAAGTCGCGATATGATTTTGTATTGCATTTATATTCCTTGCTTGTGTGTTTAAATAACCACGAAAAAGATCATAATCTTGATTTCTCAAATTTTATTCTATTTTGAAACCATGTTCAGATTAATTTTGAGAACAGAATTTTCGTATTGCATGGATTGCAAGATCCTCTAAGAAATGAAGGGTTCTTCGATTTAGCAAGTGACTGGGCTAGAGTAGCCCATCTAGCAGATAAGTCAATGGTTCATAAACATTCCTTCTATCTATATCATTGGATACGCTCTACCGCTCTGAAACTTCATAATTGCTCTCGATTACTCTTCCTTATCTTACTGTCCTTCATATTTCAGAGCAATGAATGGTCATGCTTATTAGAATTTATTAATAATTCTTAGCTACTTGTATAAATTTGTTGCTTGTTAAATTTTACGTTGTTTGATAGGTAGAGGAGGATTATATATGTCATATGCAGTAGATATCTATTTGTAGCAATTTTAGCAAGTAGTTGGATGATTATAGGCTGTAAGGACATAGCACTGAGGGAGTAGTGTGACCAAAGGTGGGTAGGAGTCCTCGGAGTTTCGTAGTTACAAAATGGCCAGGAGGAGGATATAAACTATTTTTTTTGAGGAATTAAAATCAAAGAGATTAAGGTTATATTAGACTTCCTTTTTGAATTTAAGAATAGTTATAAATTAGAATTTCGAGGACGAAATTATTTTTAAGGTGGGTAGATTTATAACCCCTCTTCCCAAAAATTTTGGGATATATTTTTATTTTATTTATTTATTTGAATTAAATGGTGATTTTTAGAGTTTTTATAAATAATTATTTAGTTAATTGTTACGGTAGATAATTTTAGCCATGATGGAGTTTTAGAGTATACGGTGACTAGAAATCATGACACGGATAGTGCCATGGCGTGCTTTGGCTAGTGTATTAGCCCTGGTAGGGAAGGCCGAGCCATAGTGAGGTCCTAACTAGGAAAATCAGGCCAAGTTACGACTTAACCTTTACCGAAGATTTATTTATTTATTTATTATATTATTGAGTTTAAGAGAAACAGGTTATACCATTTTAGCCCGGACTAGACCCGAACTGAGCACAAGTCCATGTAGGCATCCAGTGTACACAAAGATTCTAAGTAGACATATTTTAAGTAGATGCTGATGGAACTGGAGATTACCAGGACCCTTTCTTTGATGTGCGTATTGATCGATAGAAAGTTAAACAGATCTAATACGTGTTCTAACCCTTCATAGACAGAAACTAGGGTTCACGAATTATACCTGCGGCGGAAAGGAGACAAGTAATTCCTGGCAATCTCGAGCGGACGACCCCAAGATCTTCTGCACGTATTCCTTCCTCGAGTTGGACGTCGTGTGGGCGACGATCTTCCAACCTTTTCTTCTCCTTGGCAGCACTCTTTTTCTCTCCTTACGTGAATCACGAATTTAGAGAAAATTTTAGATTTTTGATCAGTAATCTGGCGGCCAGAGAATAAAGGATATATATAGGCTACGGTAGGGACCATGAGCAGAAATTAGGGTTAGGCCTCCTAACGGATCTGGATATCCCGTGTTCAGCCCGAACACACAATCCAGGCCCATTAACAATAGCTTGGTCCACTAATGAGCTATTGTTGCACTACCTCTCTAATCTCAAATTATGTTTGTGGGCTCCTTTTATTATATGCTCGTTTGGCTCCCCATGTTAAGATATCGTATGTCCGTCGATCAAATTAAGTTACTGACAACTATATTGATTTGACATCCTTTATCCTTAAGTAGTACCGCTCAACTTTATTTGTCATGTCGGATATAATCTACCTGCAGGAATTATATGACAATCCTTATGAGCTCCTTAAGAGGACATCATCAACCCGATGTATCGGGACATAGATTCCATTTAAATCAACAACCCATCATACATGCAATGTTATTATCCAATTCATAGAGGTTGTTGATCCATAATGAATCTCATTCTTTATGAGTCAAAGTAATGCACATTGCATATATATGTACGTTATTATATCCGGATTAAGAGTACAAGCATCCATAATAACAGAGGTGTTTGTTCTCTTATGTAGTTAGTACAAAGAGAACAACCTCAAGTGGTCCTGTTCAATACACACAAAGTGTACTAGTATAAACCTATAGTCAAGATAGACTAATACCAGATTACACTACAACCTTTCCAATAGATTGTCCAAGTCTATCTAGGTTGTGAACTATTTATATACTCCATAGGAAACTGATAATATGATCTTCTGTGTGATACCATACACCATATTATCTATAATATAGAATATCAGACATTTGCATTAACACTTGCAACAAATACAATATGCAAACATTTGTCCATATGATTCTCATTCAAAATTTAAGGAAATAAGGTTACTACAAAAGTGATGCTTTTAGTATATTACCCTAACAATCTTCCACTTATACTCAAAGCATTGCTTTTCAATATACTGTTACAAATCTTCCACTTATACTTAAAGCTATGATGCTACACATCTAACTCCCATTCCCTCAACATGACTGTCAAAAGCCTTAGCTGGTAAGCTCTTTGTAAAGGGATCAGCTAGGTTGTCGGCTGATGCTATCTTGATCACAGCAACTTTTCCTTTCTTTACGAAATCTCGTATCAGGTGGTACTTGCGCTTAATGTGTTTGTCTGTCTTATGGGCTCGTGGTTCCTTCGAGTTTGTAACTGCACCACTATTATCACAATAAAGTGTAATAGACTTAGGCAAACTAGGTACCACATCCAAGTCCAACAGAAAGTTTCTGAGCCAAACCGCTTCTTTGGCTGCCTCAGAGGCTGCCACATACTCGACTTCCATGGTGGAATTAGCAATACATTTTTGCTTGATACTCCTCTACACAATGGTTTCACCTCCCAAAGTAAACACATAACCTGAGGTAGATTTTCTGGAATCCCTATCTGACTGAAAATCTGAGTCTGTATACCCCAAGGGAACTAAACTATCTGCTTGGTAAACTAGCATATACTCTTTAGTCCTTTTCAGGTACTTCAAAATATACTTTACGGCAGTCCAGTGCTCTTGTCCTGGGTTAGAATGATATCTGCTGACCATGCATACAGCAAAGCAGATGTCTGGTCTCGTACATAGTATTGCATACATTAAGCTTCCTACTGCTAAAGCATAAGGAACTGCCTTCATGTTCTCTATCTCTTTAGGTGTCCTCGGACACTGCTCCTTTGATAGAGTAATTCCATATCTAAAAGGTAAGAAACCTTTCTTAGAATTTTGCATACTAAAACGAGTTAGTACAGTATCGATATAGGACGCTTGGGATAAGTCCAACGTCCTTTTCTTGCGATCTCGTAGAACTTTGATCCCAAGGATGTGACCTACTTCTCCCAAGTCCTTCATATCAAACTGTTTGGATAACCATACCCTAACATCAGATAACACCTTCACATTGTTTCCAATGAGCAAGATATCATCCACATAAAGTACTAGGAACACCACCACGTTTTTGTCACACTTTCTGTATACACATGATTCATCCTGACATTGATCAAATCCATAGGATTTTATCACCTGATCAAAACAGATGTTCTAAGATCTGGAAGCTTGCTTAAGTCCATAAATGGACTTTTTGAGCTTACAAACAAGATGCTCCTGGCCCTTTTCAATGAACCCGTCTGGTTGCTTCATATAGATGTCTTCCTTAAGACTTCCATTAAGGAAAGCCGTCTTGACATCCATTTGCCAAATCTCATAATCGAGATGAGCTGCAATAGATAAAAGAATCCGAATAGACTTAAGCAGGGCTACAGGAGAAAAGGTTTCCTCATAATCGATACCCTCTCTTTGAGTAAAACCTTTTGCTACAAGCCGAGCTTTAAAGGTTTCAACCTTACTATCTGATCCTCTTTTTCTCTTATAGACCTACTTGCATCCAATGGCTTTTACACCAACGGGTGGTTCTACAAGCTCCCAGACCTGATTAGAATCCATAGATTCTATTTCAGATATTATTGCTTTTTGGCAAGACTCTACATCTTTATCTTGGAGTGCTTCATTGTAGGTACAGGGATCATAATCTTATTCCTCAAGGACGAAGTCTGACGACTCTCCAAAGAACATATATCTATCAGGTTGTATCACTACCCTCCCACTACGACGAGGCACTATCGGTTGTGGTGTAACATTTATGACACGTTGTGCAGTTATTTGTGGTTCATCCTCTTGTACTGTTGGTACTGAAGTACTTGGTGTCTCACGTCTCAGTTCTTCTAGAACAACTCTACTTGTGGGTTTATGGTTCATCACATAGTCTTCTTCTAAGAATCGGGCATTAGTGCTAACAATGACCTTCTGATCCTTAGAACTATAAAATAAACCTCTTTTCGTTCCTCTTGGATAGCCTACAAACAAGCGTACTTCTGTACGAGATTCCAAATTATCTGCTTTTCCATTCAGCACATGTGCTGGACTACCCCAAATGCGAACATGTTTCAGACTAGGCTTACGCCCAATCCACAGCTCTGTGGGAGTAAGATGTACTGACTTAGAAGGAACCAAGTTCAAAATATAAGCTGCAGTTTCTAAGGCATATCCCCAAAACGAATCTGGCAAATCCGAATAACTCATCATTGATCTAACCATCTCCATAAGAGTTCTATTCCTTCTTTCGGCTACACCATTTTGTTGGGGCGTTCCAGGTGCAGTCAATTGGGATACAATCCCAGCCTCTGATAAATAATCCCTAAACTCTCCAAAGAGGTACTCGCCACCATGATCTGATCGTAATGACTTGATACATTTTCTATGACGTTTCTCCGTTTCAGCCTTGTATTCTTTGAATTTCTCAAAGCACTCAGACTTACGGCGCATCAAATAAATATATCCATACCTTGAATAATCGTCAATAAATATGACAAAATATTCAAAGCCACCTTTAGCTTGGATAGTCATGGGTCCACACGAATCAGAATGAACCAATTCCAACACATCTTTGGCCCTATACCCCTTTGCCGTAAAAGGCCTTTTGGTCATTTTACCTTCCAAGCAGGATTCACAGACTGGTAGTGCCTCCACTTCCAATGAACTCAAAGGTCCATCTTCAACCAGTCTTTGAATCCTTCTTAGGTTAATATGCTCCAATCGTAAGTGCCAAAGATATGTTTGGTTCATACAAGAAGATTCTTTTCTCTTATTTAAGTTAGATGACATATTATTCATTTATATAAGTTGCATTGTGGGCGAAATAGGATTAATGACATACAAATTATCAACCAATGCACCAGAACAGATAAAATGTTTATTCTTTCTAATAATAATATTGTTATTAAAATAAATTGAATATCCATCCTTAACTAACATAGAAACATAAACTAAATTTCTTCTAAGTGAAGGTGCATAAAGACAATCTCTTAATGTCAAAGACTTATTTCTACCAAAAGATAAAGTAATATCTCCTAATGCAATGACCGATACTTTTGTAGCATCACCCATGAACAAGCATATCTCTCCATCACTGAGCCGTCTGGTTTCCTGGAACCCCTGCAATGTATTGCAGACATGATTAGTGGCTCCTGTATCTACACACCAGGTACCGGTAGATAATACCGCTAAACATGTTTCAACTACTAGTAAATGAGATATACCTTCTTTGTTACCTTGTTTGAGAAGTGGACAATCAGTCTTCCAATGTCCTGACCCTTTGCACTTGAAACATTTGCCTTTCGGCTTTTTCACCGTGCCTTGAGGTCCTAGGCCCTTTCTTTGATGAGTTTGCCTGTTTATGAATGTTATTCTTCTTCTTACCGCCTTTTGGCTTAGAAGTAGAAGTCTTTTCAGAAACAAAAATATGACCACTCTGCCTAAAGAGAGATTCTGCATCCTGTAGCTCTTTTGCAAGTTCTGCCAAACTATACAACCTTTTGTTCATGTTGTAATTAAGGCAGAAATTGTCAAAACTTTTAGACAGAGTCCCGAGAATGATATCGACCTGGGTTTCTCCATCGATTTCAGCTTCAAGGATCTCCATCTCATTCAGATGACCCATCATCTTGAGAACATGATCCCTTACTGGTGTGCCCTCAGCCATTTTTGTATTCATCAAACATTTCATAGCAAACTGCCTAGCTGCTCTACTCTGATGTCCGAAGAGTTCCTTGAGGTTATACATCATGTTATAAGCTGTGGCCATGGCCTGATGCTGATGTTGCAGTACATTTGACATAGATGCCAGAATGTAACATCGCGCCATCTCATCTGCCTTTTTCCACTTCTTATAAGCCTCTTTGACCTCTTCATCAGAGTTAGCATCAGGCTTAGGTGGGTATTCCTCAACAAGTACATATTTGTACTCCTCAGCAGTCAGAACAATGTCCAAATTACGTTTCCAGTCAATATAATTAGGTCCAGTAATTTTGTTTTCTTTAAGAATCACCATAAGTGGACTGAAAGAACCCATTTTTGAAATCCTGAGAATCACATAAATAAAATTATGTAGGGCAAAAAAAACTTTTTGAATTAACTAAATATTGATTCCCTCAAAACAATAATAAGAAATTCACCAATACCTTGAACACCATGAATTTAGCATGCCACGATAGTGTGGACGTATACAAATTCAACTTTGTTCAAGTAGATTTTTTTTACTAATTTTACTATCATGTCAATATAACTTTATGACAAAAAAATTAATATGCTGGTCTTGCTCTGGTCATACAAATAATAGCAGTGACTCCGATGGGGAGGATACCATTATTTGTATCTAAGTGTATACCATTACTTAATACTAAGTCCATTACCTTGTAATGAGTTCCTTCAGATGGAGAAGTGAACACATACTAGATAACTTTCTACAATTATCCATAAGAAAGTTTGTACTGGTGATCCATAATTATACTCATCCGATATGGAGGAAAGCACTAAAGCCAACACGCAAGTATAATTACATCACCTACAAACCAGTAATGGAGACCATAGGATTTATACTAAATAAAAATCCTCTTCCACTTAGTTATTTAACAATGAGAGTTTTTCTACTAGTTGATATTATGTCCATGTTGTCCATTATTAATGTAGGCTTGGTTTTTCAAAAAAAACAACCGCACAATAATAAACATGCATAATTAGAAAAAGCAAAATGACAAAAATAAGAGAAAATATCCAACTATTATGGTCATCTTTGCTGCTCTGTCCTCAACTATCCGATTCCTTCATCGAAAATCATCTGTCTGCCTCTGGATTGCTCAAAACCAGCATCTCGTCCGGCGTCAGAAACAGCCACCACCGCCATCATGATTGATCAAAAATAATTAAAATTACATCAATCCTATGCCTCTCGAAGGAGTTCACACATAATCTAGATTGAAAAATTAAATTAATAAGCATGATCAACCCTCGTGATTTTAATTACATCCACAGTAACAACAACATCCACGATATGTCCGTAGTTTAAACAACACAATAAAAAAACATGCATTGGACCATAATAGTTGGATCTAAGATGCCTGCAAAACCGAGTTAGAACAGATCTACATCTACCGACTATTATATAGCGCAAGTTTTATTGGACAACATGGACGTATCAATCAATACGTAGATCCAAAGTGGCTCTGATACCAATTGATGGAACTGGGGATTCCCAGGACCCTATCTTTGGTGTGCGTATTGATCGATAGAAAGTTAAACAGATCTAATACGTGTTCTAACCCTTCATAGGCGAAAACTAGGGTTCACGAATTATACCTGCAGCGGAAAGGAGACAAGTAATTCCTGGCAATCTCGAGCGGACGACCCCAAGATCTTCTACACGTATTCCTTCCTCGAGTTGGACGTCGTATGGACGACGATCTCCCAACCTTTTCTTCTCTTTGGCAGCACTCTTTTTCTCTCCTTACGTGAATTACGAATTTAGAGAAAATTTTAGATTTCTGATCAGTAATCTGGCGGCCAGAGAATAGAAGATATATATAGGCTACGATAGGGACCATGAGGATAAATTAGGGTTAGGCCTCCTAACAGATCTGGATATCTCGTGTTCAGTCCGAACACACAATCCAGGCCCATTAACAATAACTCGGTCCACTAATGAGCTATTGCTGCACTATTTCCCTAATCCCAAATTATGTTTGTGGGCTCCTTTTATTATTTGCTTATTTGGCTCCCCATGTTAAGATATCGTATGTCCGTCGATCAAATTAAGTTACTGACAACTATATGATTCGACATCTTTTATCCTTAAGTAGTACCGCTCAACTTTATTTGTCATGTCGGATATAATCCACCTACAGGATTTACATGACAATCCTTATGGGCTCCTTAAGAGGACATCATCAACCCGATGTATCGGGACATGGATTCCATTTATAATCAACAGCCCATCATACATACAATGTTATTACCCAATTCATAGAGGTTGTTGATCCATAATAAATCTCACTCTTTATGAGTCAAAGTAATGCACATTGCATATACATGTCCGTTATTATATCCGGATTAAGAGTACAAGCATCCATAATAACAGAGGTGCTTGTTCTCTTATATAGTCAGTACAAAAAGAACAACCTCAAGTGGTCATGTTCAATACACACAAAGTGTACTAGTGTAAACCTATAGTCGAGATAGACTAATACCAGATTACACTACAATATTTCCAATAGATTGTCCAAGTCTATCTAGGTTGTGAACTATTTATATACTCCATAGAAAATTGATAATATGATCTTCTGTGTGACACCACACACCATATTATCTACAATATAGAATATCAGACATTTGTATTAACACTTGCAACAAATACAATATGCAAACATTTGTCCATATGATTCTCATTCAAAATTTAAGGAAATAAGATTACTACAAAAGTGATGCTTTTAGTATTTAACCCTAACAGATGCAATGTCAATTATTAGATATATTTCGTTATTGTTATTATTATTATTGTTTTATTATCAATACTATTGAGGTTATTATTATATAATATTATTTTATTATTATTGGTTATACTATTCTTGTTAAATAAATATTATTATATATAGTCATTAGGAATAGATAATATTGAGGTTCATTTATAATTTATGGAAAATATTATATTATTATATATATAAATATATAGATATAAGGATGCCTATTAAATAATTGTAAATATATACTATCATTATTAAATTATAAAATAAAGTATGTATATATATATGGTTATATAAGTATATACATATAAATGTGTATATACAATTATATTATATATATATGTGTGTGTGTGTGTATATATATATATATATATATATATATATATATATATATATATATATATGTATAAATATATGTATATATCCATATAAATATAAATAAGAAAAAGAAAAAAAGAAATAGAAAAAAAAGGAAGTAGCAGCGGGCCCAAGCCAGGCCTGCTCATCCCGAGCCCGAGCCCGAGCGGGTACCCCTCCATTGAATCCCAGACCGAGCAGTAAACTTCCTCCTGGCTTCGTATAAGAAGGATCGAGGGATTCGAAACAAGAAAACCCTAACTCGCGTCCCTTCCCTGCGTGCGCGCGCGCCGCCGCAGGCTGGCCGGAGGACGACCGCCGGCCGGCCACGAGGCCACGGTCCACGCGGAATCAGCGACAACACCGGCAGTGTCAGCCATGGCCGATCCCAACTTCGTGACCGAAGTTCCCCTTCGATTCGCGTTCATTTTACGAGCCACTTCCTCAGGTAAAATCCCGAACTAACTCTCTCGGACATCCATCAACTAGTTTGTGTAGAATCGAAACCAATTCGACGGGAAATCGACTCAAAGTCGATGGGAAAAAAAACTGTCCCGAAACAGGACCAATAACAGTCCATGAACCTAAATTGGAAGATCGATTCTGATCGATCCAATAACCTTTCAAAAATTCCACCCGAACACAGTTAGAGAGAACATGTAGGGCTCTACGACCCAATTCACAGAAGTCAATTTCATAGACTACGCACCGAGAAATCGGACCCCGAACTTTGACAAAAACCTGTTTTAAAAACAATAAAATTCTTTGATACGACGTGCGTCCCGCCAATCCTGGCGACGTGGTCGCGAACCGAAAGCATCAAAAGGTGCGTAACGGCTTCGTGTACGTGTGGACTTTGACGGAATTCAAATTGGTCGCGTGTGCGCGACGAATTTGATATGTATCCGTCGAAATTCACCGTATCGGCCTCTATGTAAATTTCTCAATTACTTTGTGCACGCTCGTCAGATCGAGATGAAACTTGTGCCAACATGATCGTTTTTCTGGTCTAGTATGCCAAGTTTGGTCCGATTCTGAGACAGTTGATTGGATCGCCGTTTTACGGGTTCCACGGTCCGATTCAATGGGCAATTTTGTGCACGGCCCGCCGGAATCCAACTCTGAACATACGGTTGGGTTCTTATCGAACTGGATCCGTAGACATGTAGTTGGACGACTTTAGAGATCGTTGACTCTGGCACTCTTTTCGGTACAAAGCGGGTCCAACGGCGGACACCGTTTTGGCCCGAAATTACCGTTTTGCCTCTATGTCTAGAATTGGACTTAAGGACAGACAATCATAGCTAATTTGACTATTCTGAGAACATTGGTGATGTTTATTTCAGCTTTCGGGGACTGTTGTACGGGTTTTGACTTTTGTAGCACATTGAATGGTTTAGAATATCGGTTTCACCAGCAAAGGACCACAGGCGAGTATTGTTTATTATTTGTTTTCAGTATTGATCTTTACTATACATCAGTGTTTAGTCGATAGATATGTGATTTCAGTTTTTATGTTGATTTATTTCTTTGTGGTGTCGGGGAAAGTGAAGTACCAACGATGTGTGATCTGACCTTAGACCGTGTTGACCGTGTTTATTATTGCATTTATTTCTTGTAAACCATGTAACTTTAGACCGTGTAGACCGTAATTATTATTGCATTTAACTGTGTAGTTCGTGATTATTATTTTATAGACAGTGTTTCCTTATTGTAATATTTTTTGTAATCCGTGTAACTGTAGACCGTGTAACTTTAGACCGTGTAGACCGTATCGCATAATTGTCCCGAGACCGATCACATATCAAAGGTACTTCAGTCGGTCAGTTGGTGAGTATTTGATTGTATTTTATTTTTGTCCTTATTATTCAGTTTTATTGTCTTTCTTCATTTTATTTTATGAATCATATGTCTAAAGGCTAACCTCTGTGATATAGTCATTTTTATATATTGAAACTGCATTCAGTGAATTGTACTTGTTCCATTCCTGACTTGAAACCAATATTTTTCAAGTTAGCCATGGATTCACTTACCGTGGGAGTTACGGGTATACTTGCAGACGAAAAGCCTAGAGACTAGCTAGATAGATGAGTTGTGGTCATTCTATATTTGTACAAGTTTATATTTTTCTGTAAATGTAAAACTTGTGCGCATTGTAAGTTAAATTAGTTTCTTTGAGCGAGCATTGGATTATTTATGATATTGATCTTCATGGCCGTGACAGCGTTCTACCGTCGATACTACGGCGTAGGCTGGCTTGGACACGTCTCGTATCCGTTTAAAAAACGGGTGCGGGTCGTGACAAAAGTTGTCTTTGTATGCATTCACTTAGATTGGTTAGCGCTCCACCTTATGTTAGATCAGTATTTACTTTATGGCATGTTCCTATTTGTATCTTGCTATGTCCCCTGAGGACCTGGTTCTTTTCCAGATCCCGACGAGCACACATACTCGACGATTTACGGTGTCGGAGCTGAGGCGGAAGACTTTGCTGAGGACTACGAGGTCTACCCCGAGGAGTTCCCTTGACCTCGGTATACTGCTACTTGGACTGAGAGTTTCATATCTAGTTAGCTAATACTCTTAGCTAGTTATCTTTCATTCATGTACTTTCATTTTGATGTATTGTGGGATTGTTTCCACCAGACCTGTATTTTCTTTCAGTTGTATTTGGACTTTCAGACTACTCTGTGTTTATATTCAGTACTTTCCTTCTACGTTATCTGTGGATGAAATTTAGATGATTGTCTGTGTTGGTTAGTTACTTTTACAGCGTAGTACGCCTAACTGAGTCCATTAAATTGGGCAACTCACTCTAGGTCGTATCAGCTGGCCATGTTAGGTCCTAATCCCATACATTTGGGAGTAGGGCGTGACAATGTCTGCATTATGTCTGCATTTTGTTTGTATTGTACACAGTCAAATATTTTTTTATGTGGAGATTGTTGGAAAAGTGAATGTAAATTTGACTTGTTAAAAATTATTTTTTTCAATATGTGTGTCCAATTTACAATGAATGTATCTATTGGAAATGTGTGTCCCTTCCAAACTGTCTACTCACATTTATGTCCATTTGCCATTTATAAAAGCATAGTGTTAGATCAATTCACTTCACAAATTCATACATCAAACATTTTGTCCAAGAGAGCGAGAGAGAGACTACTTACATTGCTTCGTCCAATTTCTGCGATATGAAGTGCTTCTACTGAAAGAGAAGTATCGTTGTATCCTGGAAGACTAATTGTCATTAAACCGTAAGCACATGTGGCGCCGAATATTGTATTAAGGACATTGAACCAAGTTCAAGTCTCGGTCTTGGTTAGATCGTTTATTTATATTTTAATTCAGATTCTAAAATACCAAATTTAAAATTATTACTTATAGATATTTCTGTTTATATATCCTTGCATTTATAAGCTTATATTACTCATTTGGTGATTATTTGGACAAGTAACTGTATTGGGTTGTAAACTAATATTCATGTTGCCATTTGTTAACAAAATCCCTATATAGGTATGTTCATTTTCTACATGATTCCTTACCAAAGCTTGGTATAATATAATAATGAACGCTGAATGATGTGTAAGCTATAATTTGGGACAATAAAAAAATATGCGAGTATAAAATAGCTATATAAGAACCAGGAATATGTAGCTAGGGACTAAAAATGAAAAGGTTCGGCTAAAATATTCTTTTATATTCAATCACTTAAAGAAAAATCCATTAAAAAAGTTTAGGCATATAGCATGATTAGTATCTATAAAAATGGTAGATTAAAATGGACTTGGTCAAAATATTATTTGAACAATGAAAGATTCTTCTTTATTGATGCTAGAAGCTAGCTAGCTAGTTGCCAACTAAGAGCTTAGGTACCTATTCTCCGGCCATGTAAATCACAAGGACAAGAGTGGAGGAACAAAGGCCACAAGGTGAAAGAGTGGAGGAAGAGAGAGAGAGAGAGAGAGAGAAGAAAATGTGTGAACCTAATTTTTTATGCTGGAAATCTTGATAATTGAGAAGGATTGAACAACTTCTCCAGGAATGGATTGGATGGGTGAAGTTGACAATAAAAAGTTAATAATTGAGATATTGAGCAACTTTTTCAAGGAATTATTTGGACGGGAGTTAGTGGCAATAAATATAAAAATGAATTTTATATATTAAAAATAAAATATATATACTTCTGAGTTTCATATTCAAAGAATTATTTGGATGGGTGTAAGTGACAATAAATAAAATAATAATTTTTTATTAGAAATTATATATATATATATATATATATATATATATATATATATATATATATATATATATATATATAATTTTTAAGTTTCATGCTAGTTCTTGTATTCTAAAAGTGACTTATGATATTTAAATATATGATATTTTGTACGATAAAGTAAAATATGTTCGTGTTTGGATGTTAAATATGCAAAAGGTATAAAAGTAAAGAAAAAGTTAATCATAATAGTAACACAAAATAATTAGTTATCACTAAATTATTAGTTACTTATCAATAATAATTATTTTTTATTTAAGTATTAATAATTAATGTCATCAACTATTTTATTAATTAATCATCTAAATAATTAAGTAATTATAAATAATTTATTAATTGAATTGGCCTTAATAAAGTAGTAAAATAGTTGGTGATATTAATTAATACATTATTAACTAGATTGGTCTTAACTAAATAAATAACTTAATAACTAATTTATAATACCTACTTCTATTATTATTTTATTAATATGTAAAAATTGTCATAAATAATATTTTAATTTATTTACTAATACAATATATTTAAATAAATTAGAAAATGATCATTTAATAAATAAATTAGCAAACAAGAGAAAACTTTAATTTTTTATATTAGTAAAATATAAAAATATTGGTAATTTATAGAAGCAAGTCATGACATCCTTCTTTAATTAGCATCTGAGATGTGGGACTAAAATGAGGTGTATGATAATTACTAATATTACAAATCAACAAGCTCCATCAAGTTGGTGCATAGATATTGCACATGTCTAATTTTATCTAAGAACATGGAAATTTTCAAACCTGAGACTACTAAGGAAAGAATCTTTGTCATTTGATCATATGTTCTAATAGCCGGTCCTTTGATTAATTTGCCCTCCAATTTTTCTTTATAAAGAATCTGTCAATCTCAACATGCTTGGTTCTACCATACTGAACATGATTGTGTGCAATATCAACGACGACTTTATCATAATAAAATAATTGCATAGACTAATTACGTCTAATTCCCAAATCTTGTAGTAGAAGCTAAAGTTATAAAATTGAATAAATCCTCAGTACCATACTTCTGTATTCGATTATGCACTCGATCTTGCAACTACAGTTTACTCTTTTTTTACTTTTTCAATTAACAAGGTTTCCTCCAACAAAGGTGAAGTAGCCAAACGTTGATCGCCTATCTTTAGTCAACTTGCTCAGTTTGAATCAATATAACCTTTAATTTTAACACCATTCGTCTTGATAAGATTCATTTGTCCTGACTTCCCTTTAAATATCTCAATGTCTTGTGACTGCATTCATCTGTTGTTCTTTTGGATCATGCATGTATTAATTATCCACACTCAAGGCAAGGCAAGGCAATATCAAGTTTAGTATGCACCAAATACATTAATTGGCCTACTAATTTTTGATATCTTATTTTTTTCAACTGGTACCTGATCAGATCAATACTAAGTTTCAGTCCCTCTTTTAGTGACGTAGTTACATTTTGACATGTCGACTTACCGGTTTCTTTCAATAGATATATGACATACTTCCTTTGTGACATCAATAATCCTAATTACACCTTGATATCTCAACACCCAGAAATACTTCAAGGACTCGAGATCCTTCATTACAAAGTCAATGGCAAATATTTCTTTAATGATGTCCGCTCTTCAGGGTCCATTCATGTTACTATATGTCTCTACATAAATAATAAACGTCGCAAGCTTCCCATTTGTTTGCTTAAAAAACATATTGTGATCACAATTACTTTTTTTCTTGTAGACAAATGATCTCATTGACTTGGTAAATCTACCAAACCATGTTATTGAGGACCACTTCAACCTAAAGAGATTTCTCCAATCTATACACATTTATCGTGTCTGTCAGGAATATTAATCCCTAACGAGACCCATATAAATTTCTTCAGTTTGATTGTAACGTAAAAAAATCTTCATCTTGGATAGATGTAATGGCTACCCCAGATTTGCTACTAGGATAAGAGAACACAGATCATTTAATCTTTACCATTGGAGCAAATATATCTGTATATATAGCCGATTATATACTTCTTAGTATATCTCTTTGCTATCAGCCTTGCCTTGAACCAATCTAGGGTTCGATCGACTTTGTATTTCAAGTATAGACCATTTGCATCCCACGTGTTTCTTTCCGCTTCAAGGATTTCAACTTTTTCATTCAGTACTTATTGCCAAAGGGGATTACCTATGGCTTTATGCACATTATTAGGAATAGATACAATAATGATACATAAATTATGACTTGTTTGATTTTGACAGGTGACTGGTATACACATAATTGTTTAATAGGTATAATACTTTTGACCGGAGATTCGGTTTGGTCAGGTTTTATCGAGGTTTATAATTAGAATCAACTTCATAGGTGGTTTTAGGAATACCTCGATTAGCATGTTAGGGGAGTCAACATGGTGGAGGTACATCCAAAGCTGAAGAAGATTGGTTATTAGCAACATGAGAAAGGGCATCACCATTCTAGATCGATTTCTCACTTCGCGTTGATACTTGACTTAATGAGGAAGCCAACTTTGTCTCATGCTTTGGTCCCGGTAGTAACTCGGTTTAGGGCTTCTACTGTTCGGTTGCGGTCTTCCGATTTTGGGGCAGCGGAGGCTCTGTTTGGTGGTCCTCTCCATTTTTTCAACCCAGTCATAGGCAAGGACTTCTAACTCTAGAGCATTTGTGAAGCAATAATTAAAGGTTTGAACTTCTATATGCTTCTTCCCTTGACGTAAAGACACGAAATTGGCAAAATACATTTCATTTTCATATAAAACAACATCCTTAGTCACAAACATCTTCTTCGTTTGTGCATAGTATCAATGATAGCCTTTCTAAGTTGTTCAATATCTAAGTAGCACATAACAGAGGACCCGAGGATCAAATTTCCTTTGGAATTAGGGTGAATGGATATAAACATATTTGACACAGCCCAACACATAAGGTAGAAGATTCGGAACTACTAGACCATTAATATAAGAGGAGAGAGAGAGAGAGAGAGAGAGAGAGAGAGAGAGAGAGAGGGAGCTTGAAATGGTATGGAAATCCAAGGTTCAAAATGGAAGTCGATTAATGAGGTAAGCAATAGGGGTGAGGGATTCACTCCAATAATATAATGAAAAATGAGCCGCAAGAAGGAAGCCACATGCTACCTCAAAAAGGTGGTGATTCTTTTTCTTTTTTTTGTTGATGTCTTTGTTTTGTTGAGGAGTATAAGGACAAGTGGTTTGATGAATGATACCAAAATTTTTAAGTAATGTATAGAATTCAGAGTTAACATATTCACCTCCATTGTCAACCACTATAAAGAACTTACATATTCATTATGTAAGGTACCGCCACCATTGATAAAATTTCTAAAATACATAATTAATATTATGTTTAGACTTTATCAGCAAAATCTATATCATGCATGTGCAATCGTCAATAAAAGTAAAAAAACACTATCAAGTACCACCAAGAGTGACAAGCTTAGATGGACCACAAACATCTAAATTTACTATCACAAATGAAATTGAAATTTTATTTGAACTTGCTGAAAAAGAAGTACGATAGCTTTTATCCCAATCAAAACTAAGATAAATCAATCTTGACAAATAGATTAGGACAACTTGTGCAAATAGTAAAATGATACATGTCCAAGTCCAAAGGTGACACGATCACATTTCAAACCCTTTATTCGTTTTATTCTAAGAACCTTATAGAGAAAGATCTTTTGTCAGTAGACATGTACTATTTGATGTCAGCTCCTACTAGTTTAGTTTCTCATGTCTAATACAAAAACCAATTGTCTTCCTCATCTGAATGTCCTTGAAAATACAAAATCAATGAGAATAAATTTATCACGCCCCAGAACCAGAATACTGGAGAGCGGAGGAATGACTCAGCCAGCTACGTATTACGGGTAGATGAATACCGTATAATACGATCAATGCTGTCTAACCAGACGAGGGGGTGCATACTACATAAAGGTCTTACTATGGTCATTTCACATCTATTGTCTCAATCATTCAAGCAAGAAACAGTAATAGAGAACATGTAAGATAAAGCAGTAAGGCGTCCCAAATGCTCAGTCAAAATGTTCTTGAGATCTGGCTTTACAAAACATAGCCAGATGGTATAGCAAGTATACACAATTGTTATCAGCTGCAGTCTGACTTAATTACAATTATGTAAAAGTAAGTACAAGACAATCCGACTAACATGTCGGTGCCAAACGGCTAAGTATAAAGGTAAATAACAAAACGAGCGGTGAAGTAAGGAACCCACTCGAGTCCTCCTGCAATCATTCTCCTAGTGTTGACCATCTTGGAGGTAGAAGTAAGCTGGATCCTCGGGAACTGGCTCTAAATCTGGCCATGCAAAACCAGAGAGGTTAGACCTCTAATAGCAAGTACCACAAGGAAGGACGATATGAAGGACTAAACAAGTAAGTAAAAGAATATAATGATAATAGATCTCTGCTTTCCACTAGGATTCACATCACATCACGATACTTCGAACCAACCTCCCAACCAAACAAGGATAAAAGTTGGCCCGTCATGTCCTGATATTCTGATCATCCCAGTTAGGTAACAGAGTAGTGCAGTACACAAACAAATCATCTTGAATGGCCAATCAACTACTACGGCTTGCTATTGTGAGTCCTAAGTTATCCTGGAATTATGCAATAAAGGTTCCTCAGTTCTTACTATGTGCGAGCAAGGCTAGTCTATCCAGTCAATCATGTGCACCATGCATGAATTAGACGAGTCCTAGCAGAACGCCCGTCAATATACAATATACCATAATAATAAAAGCAGATACTGTTCCCTGCCCGTGTGGCAGATTTACAGTATCTGTGGGAACTAGCCAGCCCGTCGGGTACTACTCGTCCCAAGGGGGCTGCCATGTAAGAACTCGAGAATCCATTCTCTCCATGCAATCATTATTTTATTTAACTTAATAGTCGCTACGTTGAGTGAAATTCCATGCCGTAGATTATTGTCATTCAAATGAGTACTTTCGTACGGGATACGATATGCACAACTCTACAACGATACCAGTGCGGTTAGGTTACAGGTCTTACATAGCGTAATGCAATAATCAAATCTAACCACGGAAATTATGCCTTGACCATAAGATACACAAGCTTTTTTTGTAGAAAATAAATAAATAGATAAATAAATAAATAAATAGATTGAAGCCTGCATGTGCATGTATGTCAATATTTCGGGATCAGCCAGTCGATTGCAATAGTTCATAACATGAACGTGTCTCATTCATTTATTTCAATAAGACGACTAGCCAGTCTCTTAGTTCCAACTAGGAACGCATGACCAAATTAGTCAAGATAACCATTGTCATTAATGGTGACAAGCATGAAAGTCATTAGCATTAAATAGGGTTGAGTCTATAACTCTCAAGGTCAAGTTCCAGTCTCACTGGATATCCATATACCAATCCAGACACTTGGCACTAATACACAACCATAGGTATTAAAATATTAACATGCTAAGATTTTCGGGTTCATGC
Organism: Iris pallida; assembly: GCA_029216955.1. Lineage (NCBI taxonomy): Eukaryota > Viridiplantae > Streptophyta > Magnoliopsida > Asparagales > Iridaceae > Iris > Iris pallida. Next base: position 25,878,319 of record JANAVB010005598.1, read on the forward strand.
AAAAAGGCGTAAGGATATAATAGGGAATTATCATGCCAACATTAAATGAATAAAATATAGAACAAATAAAACTCCCAAGTCAAGAAGTCATGCTAACAAGTCTATGCTAAGTCCAAAAGTCACGCAAGAATCGTATGCGTGAAAAGTATGCCAAGTCTAGCATGAAGGAGCGAGCGTAAAAAGTAGTACACTCTGGTAAGCGTGATCGTGAACAGTGAGGTGTGACAAGTGATGCGTGACAAGTGATACGTGCTGGCAACGTGAGCGTATGAGCGTGACACATAATTCACGCACGCACGCGCAGCGTGAGGGTGAAACGTCACGCACGCCAAAAGTCACGCACAATATGATCGTGAAAAGTCACGCACGCAAGCTCAGGGATATGAGCGTGAAAAGTCACGCACGCAGTACAAAGACAGGAGCGTGACTCAAATACACGCAGACAACGCGAGCGTGACTGAAAATACACGCACTCAAATGCGAGCGTGACTAAAAATACACGCACGCACAGAGTGGACGTAACTCAAAAGTCACGCAGGCACGCACAGTGTGAACGTAACTCAAAAGTCACACAGACACGCACAGACATGAGCGTGACTGAAATACACGTACGCTCATGAGAACGTTAGCGTAACTAAAATACACGCAAACACGTATAGACGTGTGCGTGACTGGGCTGATGTTTACGCGAGCACGTAAGAACGTGTGCGTGAAACATCTCCCAAACTCCAAGTCCCATGGAGCCTTGTTCCAGTGCCAGAAATACACACTAAGTTGGTGGATCAAGAACCCATGAACTGCCGAAATACTATAACTTATATCTAGAGAAAACCAGCCGTAGAAATCAAAAATGCTAAGAACTAATCTCTCTTGGAATCACGAGAAGAAGGCAAATAAACCATAAAAATGGGTGATTGAGAAGCAAGTTTGCACTTGCCTTCTCCTGCTGCTGGTAGGTGGTGGGGAATAATGAGAGGAAGAAGAAGAAGTAATGGTGAGAATGAAGTAATGAGGAGAGAGAAAGAGATGGAAGCTTTAAATAGGAAGGGTGGTGGTAGGTGGGGTGTTGGGCCGGGTTTAAGGGGATCCAGCAAACCGAAACCCAATAACACTAAAGCAGCAAATAAAATGCAGGTAATAAAATTGCAGAAATAAAATAACATGAAAATTTAAAGAGCAGATAATTAATTAACATGAAACTAAAGGAATTTAAATACAGAATAATACATAATAAATACTAACTAAATATACATGAGTTGTACATATATAAAAAAATACGTATTTCGGGAACGGGGAGTGACATCTCTACCCACCTTAGAAAAATTTCGTCCTCGAAATTTCAAATCCAAGCAGGATAGAAACATCGGGGCTAAACTAATACAAGCAATTCTAGTGACCAAGCAATTCTAGTGAACAAGCAATTATTTTTACCATATCAAAAGCAAGTACTATATATGTAAATCCATCAATCTACGATATCAGGTAGTTCTACCCATAAAGCGATAAGCATGAGGAATCAAGACAATCAAGGTATACAGAAAGAGATATACCTTGTGAGTCAAACAGGTGTGGATACCGTGATCGGATATCATCCTCATGTTCCCACGTTGACTCTCCCAAGGAGTGATGATCCCAAGCAACACGGACAAGACTAATTGTTTGGTTCTTGAGTATCTTCTCTCTTCGGTCCAAAATGGACACAGGCTGTTTCTCGTAAGACAGGTTGGTACCAACAACCAGCTCAGAATGATCGAGGACATGGCTTGGGTCTGATACATACCTACGTAATTGAGATACATAAAACACGTCATGCACCTCTCGTAACGAAGGTGGGAGTCATAAACGATAAGCAACATCGCCTATCCGATCAAGGATAACAAATGGGCCTACGTACCGCTGACTCAATTTCTCGCGAACGCCAAATCTAATGACCCCACGAGTAGGTGAGATCCGCAAGAATACGTGGTCCCCAACAGAGAATTCTAACGGCCTACGATGCTGGTCCGCCCAATGACGATGCCGGTCCTGCGCAACTCTAAGTCGCTCTCTAATTCCTTTAACTACTTCAACCGTCTGAATAATCATTTCTGGGCCTAGCATCTTCCTCTCCCTGATATCATCCCATGCAAGCGGTGACCTGCACTTCTTACCATATAATGCTTCGAATGGCGCCATCTGGATACTGGCCTGATAACTATTGTTATATAAAAACTCGACCAAGTGCAGGTGGCTCTCCCAAAACCCTCCAAAATCTAGAGTGCAAGCTCGCAACATGTCTTCTAAAGTCTGAATCATTCTTTCTGATTGTCCATCTGTTTGCGGATGGTAGGCCGTACTAAACCTTAACTTGGTACCCAGACTATGATGTAAGCTCTTCCAGAAATGTGATGTAAAGCGGGTATCTTGATCTGACACAATACTGACAGGGACTCCATGCTGCCTGATTATCTGTTGTATATACAACTCTGCCAACTTTTCTGTAGATTGCCCTACTCTGAAAGGAAGAAAGTGTGCTACCTTCGTAAGCCGGTCTACTATTACCCAAATAGCATCCTTACCACTTGGTGATCTTGATAAACCTGTCACAAAGTCCATTGTAATATGCTTTTATTTCCATTCCGGGATAGGGAGCGGTTGCAATAACCCAGCTGGCCTCTGCTGTTCTGCCTTCACTTGCTGACATACCAAGCAACGGGAAATAAATCTAGCTATCTCTCTCTTCATCCCGTTCCACCAGAAATGTTGCTTGATATCTTGGTACATCTTGGTCCCTCCAGGGTGAATAGAATACTGAGAACTGTGAGCTTCTGCCATAACCTTCTGTCTGATATCTCTACTAGGCACACATAGACGTGATCCAAACCTAAGTGTACCATCTTCATGAATCCTCATCTCCTTCCTGAGTCCTGACTCACATTCTGCCCTAAGCTTCTGAATCCTTGGGTCTTGTGCCTGAGCTACCTTGATCCTGTCTACCAAGTCAGATTGAACTTGCAGACTAGTTAGAACTCCTACATCACTAGGAAACATAACTTCGATGCCCATCTCCTGAAGGTCTTCTAAGATATGCTTCTGCGTTGTCAACATAAATGTGCCACATCCCCTGCTGAGAGCGTCTGCTACCACATTAGCCTTGCCTGGATGATACTGAAGCTCCACGTCATAATCCTTAATCAACTCCAGCCATCTTCTCTGTCTCATGTTCAGTTCCTTCTGAGTAAAGATGTACTTCAGACTTTTATGATCTGTGTACATCTCCACTCGGTCACCATATAAGTAATGCCTCCATAGCTTCAGAGCAAACACTACTGCCGCTAATTCCAAATCATGAGTTGGGTAATTCTTCTCGTGGTCCCGAAGCTGCCTAGATGTATACGCTATCACCTTCCCATGTTGCATAAGGACACATCCAAGTCCTTTACCTGACGCATCACAATATACTGTAAAACCTCCGGGTCCAACTGGCAATGTAAGAATTGGTGCTGATATCAACTTCTGCTTTAAAGTATCAAATGATGCCTGACATTCTGCCGACCAAACAAATGGCACATCCTTCCGGGTCAAGCGGGTCATGGGCGCTGAAAGCCTTGCAAAATCTGACACAAACCTTCTGTAATATCCTGCCAATCCCAAGAAACTCCGCACATCTACTACGGTCTTGGGTACTGGCCAACTCTCTACTGCTTCTACCTTCTTGGGATCTACTGCTACTCCAGCTCTTGATATGATATGACCCAAAAATGAAATATGATCCGACCAAAACTCACACTTACTGAGCTTGGCATACAACTGGTTCTCTCTCAGAACTTGCAACACTTTCCTGAGGTGGTCTTCATGCTCCTCTTAACTAGCAGAGTACACAAGAATGTCGTCGAGAAATACTACGACAAACTGATCTAAATACGGCATAAAGATGCGGTTCATCAAATCCATGAATATAGCTGGAGCATTGGTCAAACCAAATGGCATTACCAAGAATTCATAATGTCCATACTTTGACCTGAATGCTGTCTTGGGAATATCTTCCTTCCGAACCCTCACCTGATGGTACCCTGAACGAAGGTCTATCTTGGAGAAAACTCTAGCTTTGCTCAACTGATCAAATAAGTCGTCGATCTGGGGTAATGGGTACTTGTTCTTCACTGTTGCCGCATTAAGCTTCCTGTAGTCAATGCATAATCTAGATGACCCATCCTTCTTTTCCACAAGTAACACCGGTGCTGCCCATGGTGATACGCTAGCTTGGATGAACTTTTTCTCCTTCAGTTCCTCTATATGCTGATATACCTTGGCCTGCTCTGAATCCGCCATTCTGTAAACCTGATCTGATATCGGTTTAGTTCCTGGTGCCAATTCTATGCTGAACTCAATATCTCTAACTGGTGGTAGACCTGGAAGTTCTTCAGAAAATACATCTAGAAATTCTTCAACTACCTTCGGAATCTGAACTTCTTCCATTGTCGTTACTACTCCCTGCTCTTGCTGAGCTGCCTCTGATCTGACTAAGGTAAATCTCTTCATGCCTGGAATATCAAAAGATACACTCCCTCTACGATAATTTATTGTCGCATGACTGTCTTTCAGCCAGTCCATGCCTAAGATAACGTCGAAATTTCCCACAGGAAATTCTATCAACCAGGCAGGTAAGGAATGCCCGCAAACTACAACGCTACACGCTAAAATAACTCTACTAACTCCTACGAGCCCATTACCAGTGAGTATATTCAACCTCCCTGGCAATGCCTCGAACTCCATTCCTAGTCGTATCGCAAATCGTGCGGATATAAATGAATGGGATGCTCCCGAATCAAACAATGCTACTGCAGGATATGACGCGACGAGAATGTTACCTGCCACAACATCTCCCGATGCCAATGCCACCTCCAAGGACAGAGTGAATGCTTGCCTTCGACCTCCTTGTTGATTCCCATGCTGCGGCCTAGCCTGGTGCTGCTGCTGGCCCCTGCCTTGATGATGTTGGGGTAGTTTATGCTGGTGTTGCTGCATCGGTGGTCCCTGCTGTCGAAACATCTGAGCCTACGGAACTAACGGACGTTGTGCCAACGGTCTTACTGCCACTGCTGGTCCTCGATACTGGCCTGTCCCTGGTGCTGGCAGAGCAGGAAACTGCTGCCCTGGTCCTCCTGACCTCGAATTCATGGGACATGTGGTAACCCGATGGTCTGGATTTCCACATATCAGACATAGTCCATTCAATGTCCGACACACATCTCTAGTGTGTCCCATCTTCCCACAATAAGTGCAGCCCATCGGGGGTTGCTGGTTCTTCCTCTGTTGCTGTTGCTGCTGCTGCCTGGGTGGTGCTGACCCTCGTATCGCCACATCGTGGATACGAATGCCAGCAGATGGTGCTGTTGTTCGGGGCACTGCTCCCCCTCCTCCTTCAATCTGACTGTGGGATCTCTTCTGACCCCCAGTCCTCACCGCAAGCCTCTGAATGGTGATCTCATGCCTTCGAGTCGCCGTCAATATTTTGTCAAAAGTCTGGTAATTGTGCCCCTCCATTAATTGTAAGAGCTCAAGATGAAACCCTTGCTGAAACCTCATGGCCCTCTGGTGCTCCGTTGCTACCATCTCTGGGGTAAATCTACTCAATCTGCAGAACTCCGCTGCATAAGCATCTACAGTCTTGCCGGCCTGCCTGAGGTTAATAAATTTCTGTTGTAGCTCAAACTGCGCCACAACTCCATAGTACTTAGTCTTGAATCTTGCAGTAAAATCGTCCCAAGCCACAGGACGTCTGATGCCTACTTCTCCTCTGATTTCCACCAATCACGTGCGAGATCCTGAAGTAACAACTTTACTAGATCCACACGTTCTTCCGCCGGTACCTTAGCCGCTGTCAGAATAGCCTCCATATCCTTAAGCCATGCATCTGCTGAGATGGCATCCTCCGTGCCCTCGAAACGGCGGGGGTTGTACTTGTAAAACCTGGCTGATGCTCCTGAATCAGCCCTCACTCCTCTTTCCAAAGCGGTCTGCAATCCTTGGTTGAGCAACACATTCTGCTCTTGTAGCTGAGTGTGCATGCGCTGCTGGGCCAACATCTGATGTTGCTGAGCAGCCATCATTCCTTTCATGATCTCCAGAAGGGCTGGTGTATCCACTTCCACAGGGGTAGGTGGAACTATGGGTGGGTCTGGAATATCTGGATACTGCGGTCCAACCGATGGTTCTACTATCACTTCTTCCTGGATAGCCTCCTGAGGCGAGACTGGCCCTTGTTGCTGACCATCCTGGTCAGGTTGTCCTTGTTGCCTTTGTTGTTACTGCCCAGCTCTGACCGCTGCAGACGAAGTGCCCCTAAGAAAAGGGACAAGAGAACAATCAAACGACCGGACATGAAGGATCAATGAAGTCAAAGGATACCGGAATGTCAAGCAAGAGTTTGAGAATAACGAATCAGGAGATCAAGGGGAACATGTGTGATTGAGACATCCTATCAAAATACCCCACAAGTCTGAAATCAGACCTGCATGGGCCACCACTAAAACCTTGTCATGCCCCAGAACCAGAATTCTGGAGAGCGGGGGAATGACTCGGCCAGCTACGTATTACGGGTAGATGAATACCGTATAATACGATCAATGCTGTCTAACCAGACGAGGGGGTGCATACTACATAAAGGTCTTACTATGGTCATTTCACATCTATTGTCGCAATCATTCAAGCAAGAAACAGTAATAGAGAACATGTAAGATAAAGCAGTAAGGCGTCCCAAATGCTCAGTCAAAATGTTCTTGAGATCTGGCTTTACAAAACATAGCCAGATGGTATAGCAAGTATACACAATTGTTATCAGCTGCAGTCTGACTTAATTACAATTATGTAAAAGTAAGTACAAGACAATCCGACTAACATGTCGGTGCCAAACGGTTAAGTATAAAGGTAAATAACAAAACGAGCGGTGAAGTAAGGAACCCACTCGAGTCCTCATACAATCATTCTCCTAGTGTTGACCATCTTGGAGGTAGAAGTAAGCTGGATCCTCGGGAACCGGCTCTAAATCTGGCCATGCAAAACCAGAGAGGTTAGACCTCTAATAGCAAGTACCACAAGGAAGGACGATATGAAGGACTAAACAAGTAAGTAAAAGAATATAATGATAATAGATCTCTGCTTTCCACTAAGATTCACATCACATTACGACACTTCAAACCAACCTCCCAACCAAACAAGGACAGAAGTTGGCCCGTCATGTCCTGACATTCTGATCATCCCAGTTAGGTAACAGAGTAGTGCAATACACAAACAAATCATCTTGAACGGCCAATCAACTACTACGGCTTGCTATTGTGAGTCCCAAGTTATCCTAGATTTATGCAATAAAGGTTCCTCAGTTCTTACTATGTGCGAGCAAGGCTAGTCTATCCAGTCAATCATGTGCGCCATACATGAATTAGACGAGTCCTAGCAGGATGCCCGTCAATATACAATATACCATAATAATAAAAGCAGATAATGTTCCCTGTCCGTGTGGCAGATTTACAGTATCTGTGAGAACTAGCCGGCCCGTCGGGTACTACTCGTCCCAAGGGGACTGCCATGTAAAAACTCGGGAATCCATTCTCTCCATGCAATCATTATTTTATTTAACTTAATAGTCCCTACGTTGAGTGAAATCTCATGCCGTGGATCATGGTCATTCAAATGAGTACTTTCGTACGGGGTACGATATGCACAACTCTACAACGATACCAGTGCGGTTAGGTTGCAGGTCTTACATAGCGTAATGCAACAATCAAATCTAACCACGGAAATCATGTCTTGACCATAAGATACACAAGCTTCTTTTGTAGAAAATAAATAAATAGATAAATAAATAAATAAATAGATTGAAGCCTGCATGTGCATGTATGTCAATATTTCGGGATCAGCCAGTCGATTGCAATAGTCCATAACATGAACGTGTCTTATTTATTTATTTCAATAAGACAACTAGCCAGTCTCTTAGTTCCAACTAGGAACGCATGATCAAATTAGTCAAGATAACCATCGTCATTAATGGTGACAAGGCATAAAAGTCATTAGCATTAAATAGGATTGAGTCTATAACTCTCAAGGTCAAGTTCCAGTCTCACTGGATATCCATATACCAATCCAGATACTTGGCACTAATACACAACCATAGGTATTAAAATATTAACATGCTAAGATTTTCGGGTTCATACAAAAAGGCGTAAGGATATAATAAGGAATTATCATGCCAACATTAAATGAATAAAATATAGAACAAATAAAACTCCCAAGTCAGGAAGTCATGCTAACAAGTCTAAGCTAAGTCCAAAAGTCACGCAAGAATCGTATGCGTGAAAAGTACGCCAAGTCTAGCATGAAGGAGTGAGCGTAAAAAGTAGTACACTCTGGTAAGCGTGATCGTGAACAGTGAGGTATGACAAGTGATGCATGACAAGTGATACGTGCTGGCAACGTGAGCGTATGAGCGTGACACATAATTCACGCACGCACGCGCAGCGTGAGGGTGAAACGTCACGTACGCCAAAAGTCACGCACAATGTGATCGTGAAAAGTCACGCACGCAAGCTCAGGGATATGAGCGTAAAAAGTCACGCACGCAGTACAAAGACAGGAGCGTGACTCAAATACACGCAGACAACGCGAGCGTGACTGAAAATACACGCACTCAAATACGAGCGTGACTAAAAATACACGCACGCACAGAGTGGACGTAACTCAAAAGTCACGCAGGCACGCACAGTGTGAACGTAACTCAAAAGTCACACAGACACGCACAGACATGAGCGTGACTGAAATACACGCACGCTCATGAGAACATTAGCGTGACTAAAATACACGCAAACACGTATAGACGTGTGTGTGACTGGGCTGATATTTACGCGAGCACGTAAGAACGTGTGCGTGAAACATCTCCCAAACTCCAAGTCCCATGGTGCCTTGTTCCAGTGCCAGAAATACACGCTAAGTTGGTGGATCAAGAGCCCATGAACAGCCGAAATACTATAACTTAGATCTAGAGAAAACCAGCTGTAGAAATCAAAAACGCTAAGAACTAATCTCTCTTGGAATCACGAGAAGAAGGCAAATGAACCATAAAAATGGGTGATTGAGAAGCAAGTTTGCACTTGCCTTCTCCTGCTGCTGGTAGGTGGTGGGGAGTAATGAGAGGAAGAAGAAGAAGTAATGGTGAGAATGAAGTAATGAGGAGAGAGAAAGAGATGGAAGCTTTAAATAGGAAGGGTGGTGGTAGGTGGGGTGTTGGGCCGGGTTTAAGGGGATCCAGCAAACCGAAACCCAATAACACTAAAGCAGCAAATAAAATGCAGGTAATAAAATTGCAGAAATAAAATTGCAAAAATAAAATAACATGAAAATTTAAAGAGCAGATAATTAATTAACATGAAACTAAAGGAATTTAAATACAGAATAATACATGATAAATACTAACTAAATACACATGAGTTGTACATATATAAAAAAATACGCATTCCAGGAACGGGGAGTGACAAAATTATAACATAATTAAAGAAAAATAGGTCCAATATTGTAAGGACCCTGATTTTTTGGGATTTTTTTCTATTTATTTTATACGATTAGATGATTGTATATTTATTGTATTGTATTTTTTTTATTAATTATGATTATAGATGTACTTTTCGTGTCTTTGATTTTAGGAGCACACGACATGCCCATCTCTTGAAATGTCGTTCATGAGTTTTGTAGTAGACAGGATGACCTTCAATTTGATATATCATGTCTCATCCAAATTTGTCCCCTAGCATCCATTTGAATTTGCGCAACTTCGGGTCAAATTTAGGCAATTAGATTATTTACCATAATTCCAGACTTAACTTCCCACATGAGTTCGGAACTCGATATAGATCAAAACCATTTGTCCCAATATATGATTTTGACCAATTTTGAGTCTATGACACACATGCCAAGGGTATGCCACCCAATCGAGTTCCCATGTACTATTTATTTACGAATGGCATGAGAGACTCATGGGTTGACTTTTCGAGTTTGATTTGATTAGAAAATAGATTTGGACCCAAACCTAGACAACCCCATTTGGTAGAGCCATGTTAGGTTGCCATGACTTGGTATAAATATTTGGAATTTATTCTAGGCCGAATAGATTTAATACAATTTTGTATATATATGATTATATTTATAATAAAGCTATATATATATATATATATATATATATATATATATATATATATATATATATATATATATATATATATATATTAGAAAAACCCCTTCCTTTTATTAAAGACGGTAACTAGACCGCTCACCCAAACTGTATACAAGGTGCAAAATGCCGAAGCCTAAACAGTAAAACCATAAAAAGAAGGGGGAAAGGGAGAAGAAAACGTCTGGGGCTACAGGGGTAGCACCGACCAAAAAGCTCTCGGGCTGTGGGAACACAGGGTGCTCCACTTGCGGTATTGACGGGCTATCTTCTGAACTAGCTGGTTCGCCGAAAGTTGGTGGCCTTCGTATCTAGCCTTGTACGGTTCTTCCAGATGACCCATGTGGCGGCCGCTACGACGATCTGGTGGCTGTGGAAAACAGAGCCCCAGGAAGTCAGAAGATCGTGGAAGCGTCCGTCGTCCTGCTCCAACCTAAAGAGCTGGTTAAGGGTCGTCCAAGTCCTGTCCGACAGGGCACCTTGTCTGAATATGTGATCGATGGTTTCTGTCTGACGGTCGGTGCAGCAGGAGCAAGCTGATTCTAAGCTAAACCCGATGGTGTTAAGGATGTCATCAGTCGGCAGCTTCTTTCTGAGGACTCTCCACAAAAGAAAGGACCACTTCTTAGGGATGCAGGAATGCCGGTAGAGGGCCATGGGTAGGTACTGCTGTCCGGCTTCCGGGATCGCGAATCGTACGGATCGCGCGGATCGCACAGAGAATGCGCCGGACGCCTCGGGGAACCATCGTAACACATCCACGCCATCGCCGATGCGAAGCCCCTGCTCTCTGATGCTGTCCGCTGTTTCATTGTCGGACCACTCATAAATCTGGTCCTAGTTCCAGTCATCTGTGGTAGGGTCCCACAGGTCTCTGATCCTACAATCCTGCGGGGATACAGTAGTACCTGGGATCATGCAGTCCCCCGCCCATCGCTCAAGGAATGGGTTGGACTCGCCTGCTCCTAGCTGAAGTCTCATCGCCGGCTCGGCAAGGTCACGGCCAGTGAGGATGCGGTGCCAGGCCGCTGAGGATCTACTGTTCGTAATGGCCATGGAGGGGTGGATATGTTTGAAGTATCTAGCTTTCATGAACCTGCTCCATAAGTTGTTGTTCGTGCGGAGGTTCCACCAAAGTTTCATCGAGAACGCTTTAACAATGTGGGTTAGTTTGGTGAATCCTAGACCCCCTTCACTAGTCGGGAGAGCCACAGATTCCCAGCTGGTCCAGTGATGCTTATCGATGCCGTTGCTGTGCCCCTAGAAGAAGTTACAAAAGATATGTTCTATCGATGAGAGAACCTTAATGGGAGGAGAACATGCGGCAATGGTGTGGATGGGGATGGAGGAAAGCACGTGCTTGATGAGGATAATCTTGCCACCTGGGGATAAAGTAGCATTATGCCACCCCTCCAGTTTCTTCCTGATTCTGGAGGTCAATTCCTGGAAGATGCTGACGTTGTATTTCCCGTACACTAAAGGGCACCCGAGGTATGTGAACGGTGGTTTGGCAACCGAAAAGAAAGTAAGGTTGGAGAGGTTGTTGGCGTGCTCTCTGCTGATGTTGTGGTGGGCATAGATGACACTCTTGGAGTGATTGATTTTCTGGCCGGAGCATCTGGAGTTCCTCGTAAGGGTGTTGTATACCACCGCCACCGTACCTTCTTCCCCCGAGGAGAAGATGAGTAAGTCGTCTGCGAAAGCTAGATGGGTGATGATAGGGCAGCCACTTGATGTGTGATAGTGCTGGAAGTTGGGGGTGTTGACCATATTATTGAGGTTCCTGCTCAGGCCGTCTGCAGCAATGATGAAAACAGTAGAGGATAGGGGGTCTCCATGTCTCACTCCGCGGTGAGATTTAAAAAATCCCTCGGCATGGCCGTTGATGACCGTAGAGAACCAGGAGTTGCTGATGGATCTCCAGACGATGTTAGTCCAGGTTTTCGAGAATCCGAAAGCTCTGAAGATCCAGATCATGAATTGCCAGTCAAGTCTGTCATAAGCTTTCTCCATGTCGATTTTAACGGCAATGTTGCCACCCCTCACTGGAAATTTCATGCATGTGATTAACTCCTGGGCCAGTATGATATTGTCCTGGATGTTCCTTCCACGAACGAATCCACTTTGCTCCTCTGAGATAATCTTGGGGAGAAGGCCAGCCATTCTGGTAGCAATAACTTTGGATATGATCTTGTTGGTGAAGTTACAAAGACTAATCGGCCGAAAGTCGCGAAATGACTCCGGGTTGTCTTTTTTAGGGATAAGGATGAGATTGGCGCTCGTGATAGCTTTGGGGTAAGTAGCACCCTCGAAGAAAGCGATAGCCGCTTCGGTGATGTCTTGCTTGATAATATCCCAGCAGGTGCGGAAAAAAATGCCCGAGAACCCATCCGGGCTAGGCGCACTGTGCTCATTAAAATACGGAAGGACGAAATGTGGTTTGGGTTACATTGCTCCTACCTCTTTTATCAACATAGTCCATGAAGATTCAAAATTCGATGAAGACGAACGATCTGAAGATGAACGATCTGAGTCTTCCAATTCCATTTCTTGGGATTCTGACACAAGTATTGGCGATCTCCATCGCTCTTTTCTATCCATCAATATAGTCTCTGTTGATGGCCCGCAAGAAAATGATGAAGATGAGGATGATTTTGAAATATCACCCGAATCAGAATAATGGGCTCAAAGATTAGACAATCAATGGGAATTCAGGTTTGAGCAGAGAGAACCTCCTACTGAAGATAAACTGATCCAAATTGATGTTGGAGAAGAAGGGTCCCCTAAACCAATATTCATCAGCGAAAATCTTTCAGAAACAGATAAACAAGACATGATCAAGCTTATTCATGAGTATATAGATATCTTCGCCTGGAGTTATGAGGATATGCCAGGATTAGATCCAAAGATTGCAATGCACAAACTTAATATCATGCCAAATGCTAAACCAGTCAAACAACAACAGCGACGATTTCGTCCAGACATTATGGATGCAATTGAAACTGAAGTCAACAAACTTATGGCTTCCGGATTCATTCGAGAGGAACAACATCCTGAATGGGTGGCTAACATCGTTCCTGTCCTCAAAAAGACCGGCAAGATCCGAGTCTGTATAGACTTTCGTGATCTCAATACAGCTTGTCCTAAAGACGAGTTTCCTCTTCCAATTACCGATGTCATGATCGATAACACATGTGGTTTCGAACGAATGTCATTCATGGATGGATATTCGGGATACAATCAAATCAAAATGTTTCCAGACGACGAGAGACATACTTCCTTCAGAATGTCGATCGGTACATACTGTTATACAGTGATGCCGTTTGGTCTCAAGAATGCAGGAGCAACATATCAGCGAGCAATGAGCACTATATTTCGCGAACATCTCCGGAAAATAGTAGAATGCTATATTGCTGATATTGCAGTTAAAAGTCGACGAAAGGAGAATCATATCCAAGATTTGAAGACTATCTTTGATTTAATGCGTCAGCATCAACTTAAAATAAACCCTACTAAGTCCTTTCTGGGTGTCTCTAGTGGTAAATTTCTCGGCTTCGTCATTACCGCTAAAGGTATACACGTGGATCCCGAGAAGATCATAGCCATTCAAGAGATGCGTCCTCCACGCACCTTAAAAGAGCTACGAGGATTTCAAGGAAGAATTGCTTATATCAGGAGATTCATTTCCAACTTATCAGGACGCTGCAGACCATTCAACAAACTTCTAAAGAAAGGTGTATCTTTCGTCTGGAACGAAGAATGTCAAAAAGCATTTGACGATATCAAACAGTATCTCATGAACCCTTCGGTTTTGGTACCTCCCGTTTCGGGAATACCATTCCTTCTATATGTTCGAGCCATGGATCATTCTCTTGGTGCATTACTCGCCCAGAAAATAAAGATGGCCATGAACAGGCTATTTATTATCTCAGTCGCACAATGACAGGCGCTGAACCGCGTTATTCTCCAATCGAGAAAGAATGCCTAGCATTAATGTTTGCTGTTCAGAAAATGCGACATTATATTATCGGTCAAACGATTCATGTCATTTCCAGAGTGAATCCCATCAGGATTATGATGAAGAAACCCGGTATTCTCAACTCCAGACTAGCTAATTGGGTAATCTTGTTAGCTCAATACGACATGTATTATATTCTTCAGAAGTCAGTTAAAGGACAAGCTCTTGCTGATTTTCTGGCAGCTCATGCGGTTCCAGAAGATTCTAAATTATATGACGAGATTCCAGATGAAGTCTTGGATTCAAATCTGGTTTCTAAAGAAATTCTTACCTGGCATCTATTCTTTGATGGAGCATCTAGAATAGGTCCTAATGGCGATATTATCGCTGGAGTTGGGATTGTTCTCGTATCCCCAGAAGGATTAACTATTCAGAGGGCTTATTCTCTGGATCAATCATGTTCAAACAATGTAGCCGAATACAATGCATTGCTCATTGGTCTTCAACTTGCTAAATATCTAGATATTCAATATTTGGAAGTTTATGGAGACTCCAAGCTTATCATCAATCAGATCAGAGGAAAGTATGAAGTTCGTCATCAAGATTTGATACCTTATCATCGAGCAGCACTCTCTATGGCCTCATCCTTTGAAGGTTTCTTTATTGAACATGTTCGACGAGCCTATAATACAGAAGCTGATGCTTTGGCTAATCTTGCTGCTGTATTAGCCATACCAATCAGACGTCAACAAGTGATTGTGGTTTATAACCGAGAACTATTCTGCGTTGAGAATAATTTAGCTTTGGCTTTTCCTCATAATCTAGACAAAGAGTCTCTCAACCTTGATGCTGGATCAAAGTTTGATAAAGTGTCCTCATCTTCTTCCGATTCTACTATGGAATATCTTTTCTAATGAAACAGAAGCCATAACTGAAGACTGGAGACACCCGTTTCTAGACTTTGTTTTGTATGACATACTTCCTGATAATCCGAGTGAAGCAGCGTCTATCCGGCGTCGATCTCTCAGATTCTATTATAATCATACTACGAAGGCACTATATCGTCGGTCTTACGACGGTCTTCTCCTCCGATGTATCGCTGGTGAAGAAGCACAACAGATTGTCCGTGAAGCACATGATGGTGTTTGCGGAGCTCATCAACCAGGTCCTAAGCTTCAAGATCGTATCCGACGTATGGGTTATTATTGGCCCACGATGGTGGCGGACGCTATTCAATATGCTCGGAAATGTAAAGCTTGCCAAATTCATGCAGACTTTATCCATCAACCGTCAGAATTCTTACATCCAACAGCGGCATCATGGTCCTTTGAAGCTTGGGGCATGGATATCATTGGTCCTATTAATCCACCGTCATCAAAAGGACATCGGTTTATTCTAGCAATAACTGATTACTTTTCCAAATGGGCTGAAGCAATTCCGTTATCTGAAGTCAAAACTTCTAATGTTATTAACTTCGTCAAACATCATGTCATCTATCGATTTGGTGTTCCTCGGCGTATTATCCATGATAACAGACCGCAGTTCGTCAGTCAGAAATTTACTCGATTCTGCGACGATCATTGGATCAATAATTTAGCTTCTACAGCATATAATCCAGCAGCTAATGGATTGGCAGAAGCTTTCAATAAAACGATCATCAAACTTTTGAAAAAGTTCGTTTCTTCCAACAAACGCAACTGGAGCGAGAAGCTTGGTAAATGTTTATGGGCCTACCGCACCACAGTTCGCAATGCGACCGGATGTACGCCTTTCTCTTTGGTATATGGGTGTGAAGCTGTTCTTCCCCTTGAGATCCAGATTTCTTCTCTGAGAATTGCAATCTCCAATGAACTTACAACAGAAAACAACGATCGTCTTCGACTTCAAGAGTTGGAAGCTCTAGATGAAAAACGATTGTATGCTCAACAAAATATCGAGCTGTATCAGGCCCGAATCTCAAAAGCTTTTAACCGGAAAGTCAAAGTCAGAGCATATCAGAAGGAAGAACTGGTCCTTACTGTCAGACGTCCTATGACCATGACACATATGAGAAAAGGCAAATTTGACGCAAAATGGGAAGGCCCATTCGTAGTAAACAAAGTCTTCTCTAACGGAGCATACCAGCTTGTCTCTATGGATGGGAAAGTCATGATGATGCCTATTAATGGCAAATTCTTAAAGAAATATTATGTATAATATTTTCATCATTCCCTAGCAAATGTAAAATCAAAGTTAATTTTCTCTACAAAAGTTATCTCGATATCGTTATCCTCAGAGGAAACTGATATTCTACCATGTATCATTTTCCCAGAGAATTTGATATTTTGTCTTATTCGATTTCCAGTGGATTTAACAAAGATCTTGTATAGAAAATCATGTCCATATTACCTCTGAATTTTCTATCTCAGTATGTATCATATTTTCTATTCTCTAAAAATGATATCTAGTCTTTTGATTTTCGAGTCCAAAGATCATGGAAAATAGAATCCAAAGATATCTTTATATCTGAATTCTGTTCTCTCTAATCAGTATTAAACTAAAATTATCTTTGGTTTAGTATCGTGATAGAGTTACAAAATTTATTTGTATATTCTATTTTATTGAAATATGTTATGTATTATTTACCTCTGAACATGTTTTCTACAAAACTATCATCCACAAAATTGAATCAAGTCAAAATATTCATTTCAATCAAAATCAAAACATTGATTACAAATGGGTATCAAAACTTCAATAAATGATAAATGTAAAAGATCTATTTAGGAGGAGTAATTATCTCCTGAATACGAACGATTACATTATTTATCTTTTCTTCATGAGCTTTCTTGATTCGCTCTGCTGTTTCAGATCCAATCATCCGTTGGTCATATTCCACAATAATAGAGCTACGGCGATTGGTCTCTTCAATCTGATTGGTTTGCATCAATTCTCGCTCTTGCTGTAAAAGTTTATAGCGTTCAGCTTCAGATTTACGATCAGTAGCAATCTCTGATTGTTCCTTTTCCACGGAGACAATTTGCTCCTGAATAAGAGCTAGCTCTTCCCTCAACCTTCTAAGCTCTTCAGCTTTTGCCGCTTCATCTTTCTCTAAGCGTTCCATATTCTGACGAGTACTTATTATTTCTTCATCTTTCACCATTAACTCTTTAGAAGACTGAGCGAGGAATTCTGTCATAGCAATGTGTTGAGCTTGAGCTTCATTCTCCAATTGAGTAATCTCAGCTGCAGTCAGAGACTCAATATCATCCCTTTTAATCTCCCAATATTTGTGGATATTTGCTTCTAAATCATTCAGGAGATGTTCAAAGAAGACACATTGGGTCCCATAACCAGCCTGTCTTAAAGCTGAAAGTGGAAAACTAGTCGCCGCTCGAAGACTCGAAAAAGGCATAGTCTCATCCTTCATAAGTCATCTTGAGAATGTATCCAGATACGAATAAATAATATCTGAATACATTCCCATGATTTTTGCTATCCCTGTATCAAAACCAGGAGTCACTGCAATAATAGGGGAAGGAGCAGGAGGAGCCTCTATTCTTGGAGCTGAAGTTAGTGCTTTTGGAGAACTCGGCAAATGTGAACTCCCCTCACCCACATCAGTTTGAACAAGTGGGGCTTGAGTAGAACTCATAGCCGGTGCAGTTCCTACAGCTATTGGAATCAAAGAAGCATGATCAAAACCAAAAGACAATAAAGCAGAGACAAGACAAAACTTTAATGAATAAAATATTACCTGGAGCTGGTTCATATTCAGTTTCCTTCGGATCATTCAGCACGGCTCGTAGTCTGTTCAGAGTACTTTCTGACACGGGATTTATTTCACTACTTCCCGCCCCAGAAGTACTCGAAACTTGAACTTCTATATGCCTCTCCGGCTCTGGTGTCAATCCTGAGTGTTGACCAATGGTCTTCAGTACATCAATTAGAATTTTAGACGATGATTCATCGTCTATCTCCATGTCTTCTTCTCCGAAAGAATGAGACGACGGTTCATAGTCAACTTGTTCGCTCTCTGAAGCTTCAGCAATTGGTTCGAGAGAAGTGGCTTCCTTCACTGATTCTCCCGAAATCAGTAAGTCATTAGCCGTTTCAGTCTGATGCTCGGCCTCTACCGCAGGTTGACTAATTACCTGCGCATCATCGGCCATTGGCAGAATCGATCCTATATCAGAAGGCATGGATGACCCAGCAGGTTATGGAATATCTTCTTCAACAGGTTCTGTCTTTACAGAAAAATCAAAAGCAGCTTATTTTTCTGAAGCCAATCGCACAGCACGATCGGTGGGACTCTCTGCATCGAGACAAATTGGGGATTTAGTTTTTGAAACTATCACTTTTCTTCCTATTCTTTTTGTGAATGGAACAGTAGAATAATTGTCTTTTGGATCACTACCTACTTCATCAGCATCTCTGACTCGATTGGAAGCAGAAGAAGTCCCTGGAATGGTAATTCCTCCACGATTTCGAGTCTCTGCTCGAGTGACTCTTTTTGGGGCAGGCCCAGTAGCACCTTTGCCCCGCTTCCTTTTCGGGGTATTATCGGTAGATATACTCTCTTCAGCACTCCCGATGGGTACATGTAATGGTTGATGAATGTCATCAGAGAAGAAAGTTTCTAAAATTTCATCATCAACTTCATCAGTGGCCAGAGGATCTTCTTGATCATGACAATCTCTAGGCAATGCTGATTTAGTTGATTTCTTCTCAATATGAATAAAGCTTCTACCTAAGATGCTAAATTTTTCATCAAAAGTATTAGCTGATATATAGAACTTGGCGTAAGACGCCAATATTCTAGCTCTTCTATGATAGGTGACCGGATCTGGCATAGAAAAGGTAGCCCCTGTACCTTTAGCAATGTAATATATCCACGCTCTGGCACCATCAATCAACCCACCTTGATAAGCAAAACACGTCGTTGCATTGCCCACATGCAACTGATCATAACCAAATTGCTGAGCAAATCTGCTCGAAAGATATGGTTCCAGATAAGTGATGTTGTCACGGCGGCAGATTAAATGAGATGGTCTGATTCTCTTCAGCCATTCATGTTGAATCTCATCCAATTCATTGCCACCAACGCCATCAATCAGCCTCCCAGGCATGGTTTCGTAACCAACAGGAGGAGGAACACAAGTGAAGCTCCACAATTCTCCCCTGTTTAATATAGTTCTGCAATCTGTCAAAGTGTCATATTTCCACTTTGGTGTGTGTCTGTATCTTTCCAGAAAGGTGTCATCTGGTCTAGCCATCCCAGCATCCAGGAGAGATTCAAAATGCAGAAGCAGCCATCCGAATAAATATGTAAAGGGCATTTCTACCCGAGAAAAGGATGTAAGGCTCTTCCTTGCCAATTCGAACATTCTGTCTGTATATGCCCTTAATCCAACATTCAGACGACAAGTCATTGCTGTCAGCAAATCCATCTTATACCCAAAAACCAGACGGACTGCTGCGAAGACAACTCCTCTATGCATCCTGTCTGCCGAACAGGTGCCAGGAACTACGAATTTTCTCAGCCAGAGAGAGATAAATCCGGCCAAATGACCCTCAGCAGATAATTCTCGGCCACCCTGCTTAATATAGGTCTCAAACCTATCACCGGCTTTATAAGTGCCTTCGTCTTCCTCAATGACGATGTCGTCATGAGTGGTGTCCCTGATGAGCCTGTCAATCTTCGCTTGATTCAGAGGTTTAAATTCACCGACATACTGCTCAGACTTCTTCTTCTTTTGAACTTCATCAGTACGGCCTTGAAATAAATAGGCCATCCATTTAGAAGAATAACAGTTGGAATCTCCTTCTTCACCTTGTCCTTTATAAAAAGCCTTACAAATACTGTAATGGCACATCAATTCTTCAAAGACATGAAGAACCAGTGGGTTGGCTTCGGAGATCTTATTCATTTTATCAACGAAAGGGATATACTCTTCATATGGCAGATCTGCTGTTGGCAGTTGAGAAATATATGCCATTTCATGAAGGGCGAATCCCATCTCGCCTCTTGGGGTCATGAAGGTGCCGGTACGGTAGTTATACCTCTCCGCTAACGCCAAGAACAAATCCGGGTTTGGCCTGAAACCATAAGCAGTGCACTTAATGGCATCATATAGGCCTATCACTTGTAACTGTTCACCAAAATTCTTTAGAATCTATTTCACAAGAGCAGTCCATCTGGTATTCTCCGGATTTACCAGACCAGTCAGCCTCATAGACTGTTTTGGGTAGATGGCGTTTTCCAGTTGAGCAAATTCGTTTGCAAAGATTGGGACTCTGACTGGCTTCAGCAGTGCTGAGTCCTCAGGAGGGATGGTGGCAGGTAGCAATCCTCGCAGAGATATGACATGTGGTTCAGTACCTCTGTGGAATCTTCCTTGACGATATCCTATCCACCCAGCCTTTGCTTGTCGGGATGGAGTGATATCCCACTTCATCTGTCTTTGACAACTCGCATGAAATAAACGAGCTATGTTGAAGCTTTTTGATAAACCAGTCAAATACATTGGTTGATTTACATCACCATCCCTATAGTAACAGTATGATACTTTGTCCAGAGCAGGCTGAGAATTCATGTCAATAGCATCTTCGAAAAGAAATGCTAGCTTCGAATGGGTAACACCATCCACACTTTGTAAAGGCAGTCCACTCATCAGGTTCAGCAAAGTGTCATTTTCTTGATTGGTCAAAAGAGCTATTCTTGTAGAAGGTCCATCGAATTGGGGAAAACGAACATGTGATAGGTCACTGTTATAATTATTTCCTACACATCCTTCAAATTCTGCCTCCTGAGCCAGAATATCCACTGCAAAAGAAGAATAAGAAGTTAGATATCTTCAACATAAAGAGATGGCAAAGTTCAACATACGCTCAGTTTTTACTACGCGTACGGCAGACTCAAAGTTCAACATACGCTCAGTTTTTACTAAGCGTACGGCAGACTTAAAGTTCTACATACGCTCAGTTTTTGCTAAGCGTATGGCAGACTCAAAGTTCAACATACGCTCAGTTTTTACTAAGCGTATGGCAGACTCAAGGTTCAGCATACGCTCAGTTTTCCTTAAGCGTATGGCAGACTCAAGGTTCAGCATACGCTCAGTTTTCCTTAAGCGTATGACAGACTCGAAGATCCATATACGCTCAGTTTAGTCTAAGCGTATGACAGATTCAGAGATCACTTTTTACGCTCAGTTTATCTTAAGTGAATGATTTTAAAAATTCAGTTTATCTTCAGTTTGAGCGTATCAGCGTATGGTTGACAAGATGATCATCAAAAACATACGCTAACACAGGAGTTAGCGTATCTCAGTGAGAGAACTTGACATAGCGTATTCTTTCAAGACAGCGTATTTCGATATTTCGATCAAAAATATGCGTATATCATACAGAATACGCTCCAAACATATTTTTCGTATAAACAAAAAACATGGAATACGGCTAAACCCTAAAGAGGGAAGCGTATTTTCTGACGTATTTGACCCTAAAAAGGGGATACGTTTTATGATTTGGTTCTAACCAAAGCCCTAAATAGGGGATAGTTACTGTTCATCATCATCATCCTCACCATAGAGAGGCTTCAATAGGCGTTTGCTTCGACGAACGCGCTCATTGGTAGTCTTCTTAGCAGCGGCGGCGGCGGGCTGAGATGACTCCGCAGGAGCCTTCCCCTTTTCCTTCGCAGCAGCATCAATCTTCGGCGCCATTGATAAAGCTTGAGTCGAAGAAGAAGAAGTTGAGTCTTGAGTTTCTTTTTCTCTCTCGAAGATGAATGCAAAAGTAAAGAAATAAATTAGGTCTTGGAAGACCTATTTATAGAAGAAAAGAAGAAGTTCAAATGGCGGATATTCTTTAAACAGAATCCCTAAAGATTGGCACTGATATTGAGGAAGATAACAAACTCATGCCAGCGTGTCAGGACTTGTTCCCACTTTAAATTCAAAGTAATTTCGAACTTTTGAAATTCATAAAGTTCGAAAACTTTGAAGGGGGTCTTGTAGGGTGTGAAAATTATGACACGCTGACATAATACGCTCAAGGCCATACGCTCAGCCAAAGTCATACGCTCAAGGCCATACGCTCAGCCAAGGCCATACGCTCATCTAAAGGCCGTATGCTCAGTGAATATTTTATTATTTTCTGAGATGACAGTACAGCATGTATTTAATGAAGGATAAATTTGACACTTCGTCTTTCGTGCAAAGACAGCTGTCCTATGAAGATTAGCCATCGTATAGGTTTTCGAGAAAAGATTTTGTCTCTTACGAGGACAGCTCAGCAGCCATCATAAATAAAGAGCCATCATTACTGTCATTTCTGACAGTCTGTCAGCCATCATATCTGCAGCACGACGCTCAAGAAATATTTGTCAGTATTTGAAGATGTGGCGTGTTTGAGAAGATTGAGAACAGCCACGTGTCTACTCCTTCCTAACCAAGTGAGCGTATGGACCTCATACGACTCCTTCCCAACCAAGTGAGCGTATGGACCTAATACGACTCCTTCCCAACCAAGTGAGCGTATGGACCTCATACGACTCCTTTCTAACCAAGTGAGCGTATGGACCTCATATGACTCTTTTCCAACCAAGTGAGCGTATGGACCTCATACGACTCCTTCCCAACCAAGTGAGCGTATGGACCTCATACGACTCCTTCCCAACCAAGTGAGCGTATGGACTCCATACAATTCCTTCCCAGCCGAGTGAGCGTATGGATCCCATACGACTCCTTATCAATAAAGTAAGCGTATCAGCCTTCTATGGCTCTATGCTGTCCAAGTCTGCGTATGCAAGACATGTGCCTTCAAAAGCTAGCGTATGACTCCTCTTCAAAGACAAGCGTATCACAGTAAAGGCATCCAGGATGATTTTCAACGTACAGTCAACACACGTTCTTACGTGTCCTGTACTCAGTTACTCAGTTATTCAGAAGTTATGCAACGTGGCATCCATGCCACCAATCTCTCCTAGATATATTCTACTACTCTCAACCGCACTCCAACGTATCTTCACCTGAATTCGCCACGCGTCCCTGCAGTTATGCACACGTCAAGTAACTGACTCAGCGTATGCTTCAGAGCAGTTATCTAGAACTCTATAAAAGAGAGTTTCTTCATCTTCATCTTCATCAGACACTACAGTCAATTTCAGAGAGAACAGAGAGATTGCCCAGTTGCTGTCCAAGTTCTTCAAAGTTCGAGTTTTCTTCATCGCATCGTCCAAGGGATAAAGTAATCGTCTTCTAGATTAGATTCCTACAGTTGCAATTTTCTCAGATACAAAATAAATAAAGTGAATTTATTTATGGAAAACAGGGGTTGTGGTCAGATTCAGTGGAGTTGAGGTGGGACAGATTGGTGGAGATCCCCATATCGTGCCAGCTGGCGTTCGAGAGGGCTTTATCGAGCCTAGAGTATTGACGATGGTCGCCGTCCTGTATGTTGTACCAGGTGAAAGCATTGCCAGTGACCTGGATCGGGGTTAGGTGGGCATTGAAGATGAAGTTGTTGAAATCAAACATGGCCGGGACGTGGGGAGGACGACCTCCTGCTTTCTCGGCGCTACAGGTGATTGCGTTGAAGTCCCCAATGCAAAGCCAAGGGGACGTGGTGTGATGGTGGTGGATATCAAGGAGGTCGTTCCAGAGTTGTTTTCTCTCCGTAACGTCACAGCTGCCGTGGACCGCTGAGAGGATGGCGCGATCAGGAAGTCTGGATGGTCAAGCCTGCAAGAGAGGGCCTACCTGGAATCCTGGATGATACCAAGTTTGACGTCCTTCGTGCCGAGGATCTAGATATCGTGTCTGCCAGCTATGGCCGTAGGAAGGCCAAGAAGAAGTTGAATAGACTTTAGTCTTTTGGGGGGATTTTTGGTTCGATAATAATGAGGATGTCTATTTTGTGGATTTTCCGCAGGTTGGTTATTCTTCTTATCGTCGGTTTGTTCGCCAGACCGCGGACATTCCAGGATAGGATATTAAGCATTAAGGGTGTTGGGGGGTTTTTTTCGCTTGGCGGCGAATCTGGTTTGGATGGTGGTGATTTCGGTGGGTCCCTGGACGGCTTTGGTCTTACTCGAAGTGGATGGTCCTGCTTCGGTTAAGGGAGGGGGACTGGTGTCTGATGGCTCCTTCATGGCCGGTTGCTTACTGACCGATTCTCCGGCCGAGTCGAGGGAAGGATTCTCTGGTGGGATGATTATGGAGTCGCTGGTGCTCCCTGTCAGGAGGTTGGATAGCTGCAGGGGGTAGCCCGCGGCTTGGACTTGGAGCCCTCTCTGAACTAGGTCTGGACCTAGAATAGCTAAGGCCTCAACCACGGGATCTTCGGGTGTGGGCGGTTGAACTTATGTGATGATGTCGCTGGACTGTTCTGCGCTAACCAGGCTGGGAGGATCTCTGCAAGCACGCTGACCGCTAGTGGGGCGGATGTCTCCTCCTGGTCTTCCGTGTCCTCCGATTTGAGAGCCTCAAACTGATTGGATAGGGTGAGGTCTCGGGGGCTGTGAAGGATCAGGGCTTTGCAAGGCGATTCGCTCCTAACTGACGTGTCGTCCCCAGAGTCGAATCGGGTGTGTGAATTGGGGTGAGGAAGGATAGGTGGCAAGGGTGTCCTTCCATCAGTCGGCTTACCGACATTTCGGGTTGGTTTCTTCTTTAGTTCAGGATGAAGTCGACGGCAATGCTTTTGGAGGTGCCCTCTTAATTGACAGTGGTTACAGAACATGATGTGGTTGTCGTCGAGAATTTGTTGGGTGTGGGTCCGGTTTCCCATCTCGATGTTGATGAAGTTGGGAGGTTCAGGGGTGAGATCGAGTTCCACGCAGATTTTGGCGTAGTGGGCTTTGGTGAGATTACTGGTCTCCGGGGCTGCGGCCACAAATGTGCCGAAGGAGTTCGCGATACGCCTGAGAGCTGCTGGGACGAAGCAGATGAGGGGCAGGTTGGGCATAGTGATCCATGCGGCGACAATCGCTAAGTCTTCTTTTGTGCTAAAGCTGGTAGACCACTTGATGATTTTCATCTGGTGGGAGTCGATCCTGCACGTGCCTTTGGACCAGACCGATTTGTGGTCTAGGTCTGATGAGAGGTGGAGATGGATGTGTTTGGGGTCGAGGGGGGCAACATGGTAATTCGCTGAAAGTTTCCAACTGGCTATCGTCTCCTGCACCCTAGAGAGCTTGGGACAACCGGATGAGAATTTGAGAATGAAAGTGTGGGGGAATGAGTGTGACAGAGATGACAACTCCTGATCAGAGAACGGGACCGAGGGCACCACGGATTCCCGGGAGTACTCAATGTCTGGAAGATTGAAGTCAGGGACGAGAGGCGTCTTCGCTGGCGCTAGGTCCGGACGAAGCTTGTCAGCAAGGGACGGCGGGGGGAGTGCTGC
This sequence comes from Iris pallida, assembly GCA_029216955.1. Taxonomy (NCBI): domain Eukaryota; kingdom Viridiplantae; phylum Streptophyta; class Magnoliopsida; order Asparagales; family Iridaceae; genus Iris; species Iris pallida. Next base: position 25,903,860 of record JANAVB010005598.1, read on the forward strand.
TAGTGAATGGGTTGAGGAGGGGCCACCTGAGGAGGGAGTAGCTGTCGAGGTGGGGAACTGCTTGGGTCGAAGGGTGTTAGCTGGGGGGCTGCCTGGGGGATGAACTGGGGATGGGGGGCGGACGGATGGGATCTCCCAAGAGGGGGGAACGATCCGCTCGCTGGGGGAGGCGCCACTACCCGACCCCCGGTCTGGGCGGCCTGGGTGACCACCGCGGGGACCCCGGACACGGACGAGGGGGGATGGCTCGCCGGAGAAGAAGAGGAGGGGGGACGGGAGATAGAGGGATCATAGGGGGGCCAGGGATCACCGATGAGACTGCGGGGGCTTGGAGGCTAGGGGGGAGAGAGGGAAGGGGAGTGAGAGCTTGGGTGGGAAGGATGAGGGGATTGGGGGAGGGGTCAACGAGCAAGGGTTGAATGGAGGACGAATAGTTGGCGTAGTGCACGAAGGGAGGGGCGAGGGAGGGGTGAGCGGAAAGACGGGGCTGATCTGGGAGGGTGGGCGGGTGGCTGGGCCCACCGAGAGAGGGGGAACACAGAGGGGAGTACGCCTCGCAGGGGCTCTGGGCGAGAAAGCCTGAGCGTAAAGTGGGCCCGGTAGAAACCCCAGCATAAAGCTCAGAGGAACCCTGAGCATAAAACACCGCGGGAGTAAAAGAGATAGGCCCGGCTGAATGGGGGGGTGCACCTTGCGCGCAAGAGAAGCCGCCATAATGGGGCGCTAGAATAATAGGGGACGGTGGGGTCCCACCAGAGGATGGCCCAACACTGCTTTGCGTGGCCTGAGCATAAAACTCAGTTGGAGCCAAAAGTGTGGGCCCGGATGTATGGGGGGAGCGCCTGGCGTGCCAGGATAGCCAACATTAATGGGCGCGTGAAGTGGAGTGGACTGCGGGGTCCCACCCGAGGGCCGCCCAACGCAGCTGAGCGCAGTAGAAAGATGGGACATGAGCGGTCCACTCGCACTGCTGGGGGCAAAGAAGTCAAGAAGGGTACGCTGCCCTCCCGAGGAGCCTCCAGCTGTCGACTGAGCGTAAAAAATAGGGAAGGAGCGGGTCCCACCAGTAGAGGCTGCTAGCGTGGGGGTGACACGCGTGGTAGCGTAAACTGGAGGGAGGCTAGCCAGGTTGGAAACGGAGACTGGTCCGCCCACAAGGTGCCAATCAGGGAGGCTCCCCTCACCTGCACCGCAGGGGGTGACACTCCCGAGGAGGGGTCAGCTTCGTTCGAAAATCGAATCGAAGCGAGAAAGGGGGGAAAGGGGAAAGGGTACCCCTTGCCTGTACTGCAGGAGGGGGCTCCCCCCGGGGAGAGGGCTACTGCGACGGAAGAACGAGATGGTACGGAAGGAGGTAGGAAGGAGGCGGGCGGATGAGGAAAAGGGTGGGATCTGCGGTCCGCGCGCTCGAGCCCGGAGGGAGGCGGGGGAGGGCTGGAACCCGGGTGGTGAACAGGGAACAGATGGCGGACGGAATTGGCCTGGGCTGAGGGAAGGGGAGGGAGGGGTTGGGTAGGGCTGGAGGGAGAGGGGGAAGGGACGCGTAGAGTTGACGGATCAACTCCACACAGTCGGCTGGCCAAGGATTGGCCATCCGCAGCTCGGCGCACCGGAAGGGAGCTGGAGAAGGGAAGCCCTAGGAGCTTCCCTGGGAGAGGGGGAGGGGGAGCTCAGGAAGGGGAAGAGGAGCCATTTTTTTCTATCTATATATCGGCCATATATATATATATATATATATATATATATATATATATATATATATATATATATATATATTTGAGACGCATATCAATTAGAAAGTTTAGCCCGGATAGTATAGTAGTGTGCTGTTACTAATGTATTAGCCATGGTAGGGATGGTAGAGCCATATGTGTGTTCTAACTTGGAAAACTTGGCCAAGTTGCGACCTAAACCCGTATAGATAATTTAATTATTTATTATTAAGATTATTGACTTTTAGGAGACCCAATTGTGTTAAACTAGTCAAACTGGATCCAAATCTAGCCCAAGCCAATGTACAGATGTGATGTGCGCAAAGACGTCCATGTGGGCGTAAATTTATTATATATATATATATATTTTATATATATATATATATATATATATATATATATATATATATATATATATATATATATATATATATATATATATATATATATATATATTAAGGCCATATATATATATATATATATATATATTATATATATATATATATATATATATATATATATATATATATATATATATATGGCCTTAATATATATATATATATATATATATATATATATATATATATATATATATATATATATATATATATATATATATTTTAGTCCGGATAGTATAGTAGTGTGCTGTTACTAATGTATTAGCCATGGTAGGGATGGTAGAGCCATATGTGTGTTCTAACTTGGAAAACTTGGCCAAGTTGCGACCTAAACCCGTATAGACAATTTAATTATTTATTATTAAGATTATTGACTTTTAGGAGACCCAATTGTGTTAAACTAGTCAAACTGGATCCAAATCGAGCCCAAGCCAATGTACAGATGTGATGTGCGCAAAGACGTCCATGTGGGCGTACCTTTATTATATATGTAAATATTTTGTATTTTATCTTAATGGGATAATAAATATTGTTCTAAATATTTGTTATATATAGAAAATATAAGTGTTATTGATGTTAAATGGTTATTTTATTTTATAATATGATAAGCCTTGCTAGAGCACAGTCTAAGTCCATGTTACCATTACTACTAGGAATTTTATTTATATTCTTATTCGTATTATAATAACGATTTAATAATGAACCTTGTAAAAAAAATGATTATTTGGATCCAAATAATTCTTCAACTATAGCATTTATCATCAACTTTTAGATTTTTATCTACCTATGGGCCTTAACCAATATGCATATGTAAATATGCCTATACCAGACTATACTAACTCATATGTCTATCCTAGCCTATGTAGAACTTCCATCCCTTAGTGCAACCACCACCCCTACAATATCCCATATATATATATATATAATATATATATATATATATATATATATGTCCTAACACTTATTTCTTTCTCCTCGCACACGAAATGAAACCAGCAGCAGCACCAAATCGTAGCCGCGACCACATCCCCGTGGACGGGCACCACCCGGCTGCACTGTCGCCAGGCTGGCCACGCAACCGCACGAGGATAGCGTGCACAGCCCTGCAACCGCGTGCAACCACTTGGTAGTCGACCCTGTCGACTCATCATCGAGGAGCCGAACAACCTCTTCGAGGTCCACCACCGCTTGACGGCGGCCGTGGAACGCCGGAGAACCCCGACACGCTTTCCCTGGCCGTTATACCCCCGTGTAGCATTGTCGCCAACAGCAGCAGAGGCCGCCTCACACGACAGCAGCAACACCCCAGGTACTCTCGTTCTCTACCAGTTTTCTCCTACCTCATGAGTCAACGATTTTTTGAGCCGCAAGATCCTACTCCTAGACAACCTAACCGATTACAAGACCGATCAACTAGTTTGGAATCAAATCAAAGAGATTTCATGATATATTGATCGAGTTTTCAGAAGAAGAAAAAAACTACGTTTCCTGAACACCCAAAACAGAACCCTATTAGTCCAAATATGCTGTTTGGAAGGCCAATTGTAAAAACCTATTAGAAATTTAAAAAAATCTATTTGAACAGATTTATACATGATATGAACAGGATTAAAACTCCATGATTACTTTTAATTTTATTGATTATCCAGCGAAAGAAATCGTTAGGAAAATCGACAAAAACCTATGTAAAACTATTTAGAATTTTTAGAATTGTTTCAATATGTGGTCTGTCCCGACAAACCGGACGACTTGGTTGCAACCCATAAGCATCGAAATGTGCGTATCGACTTCGTGGATGTGTGGACTTTGATGGAATTCAAATTTGTTACTTGTGTGCGAAGAATTTGATGCGTATCCGTCAAAATTTACCATATCGACCTTTTTTGAAATTCCCTAATTAATTTTTGCACATTCATCAAATCAAGACAAAACTTGCGCCAACAGGACCGTATCATTTTTCTGGTCCTGTGTGCCAAGTTTAGTCCGATTCTAAGACAGTTGACCGGATCACCGTTTTGCGGGCCCCACGATCCGACTCAACGGACGAAATTATGCACGGCCCATCGGAATCCAACTTTGGAAATACCGTTGGGTTCGTCTCATCAAACCAGATCTGTAGACATTTAGTTTGATGACTTTAGAGACCATAGACTCTGGCACGCTTTTCGGTACAAAGCGGATCCAACGACGGATACCGTTTTGATCCAAAATTATCGTTTTGGCCCTATGTCCAGAATTGGACTTATGGGTAGGCTATCCTTGCTATTTTGTTTATTCCGGGAATGTTGACAATGTCTGTTTTAACGTCCGGAGATTGTTGCGATGGTTTGACTTTTGTGGTTCACTGAGTGTTGGATTGTTGGTTCTACGCGCTGCAGCAGGCAAGTACACCTTGCCAAACTTTACAGTACTTACATGCTTTTTTATTTCCATTCTTTCGTGCTTGGTTACATATTTCTTTTATTTTATGATATGGTTACTTTCTAGTTTTACGTGCACGTAGATTTTTACTTTTCTTTCTATATTACTTGTTCTAACTTTCCTATCTTGTTCATGTCTAGTGATAGTGTTGATATGCCTGTGCCATGTTTTTCCTGACCTGTTTGACCTGCACATGACTTGGACATGACTAGATAGGCTTGACTTCCTAGTACCTTAGGAGAGAATGTTTTATTAGCCGCGGCTATACCTCTATTGTTAGTGCCTCCCCGGGCTACGATAGAGAACCTATTATAGGACTGTTAGTGCCTCTCCGGGCTACGGATTTTAGCCACGATTAATATTATATTCTCATGACATGTCACAATCTGTAGAGTTCCTTTACGTGTTATCCTTTCCTCTACTTGTTATTCATATTTTCTTGCATGTTATTTACTGTACAATAGGCTTATATATTATGTGTCTTGCAAGTCCCTTGAGGACCTGGTTATCTCTCCAAGTTATAGCCAAGCTGGTAGAATCGATGGACGGTTGTGCTTTGCGTCTACAGGATTCAGGTATCGTTGGTGCATGATTTTATTGTATTATTCTCTCGTGCCGCATATTCTTATCTTGGCATATTCTTATTAGTCTACTTTATTAGACTCGTATTTCCTTTCGAGTCTATTCGGACATGTATGCTAGTGGGTTGCAGACCACGAACCATATTGTTTATTCTTGATGTTTTATTATATTATGTGGATTGAGATGTAGTAGATTCTAGAACAAACAGACAGCTTATACGTATTCGAGCTCGACTGGAGTCCTCTCGATACATAGCTGGCATGTATACGTCTCCTAGTCCTACGTATTTTAGGACTGAGGCGTTACAAATATCAAAATTAATTTTGTTAGGGAGAGAAACAATACCTCCCCTATAACAGGGATGACATCATAATTGGCAATATTGACAACAGTTTGTATGGAAGGGCTTAATGACTGAACTTGTCTAGCATCACAAGTCGTATGTTCGATAGCACCGAAGTCAATTATCTATGTATTATTCATAACATGAGGAGAGTCCTAAGTTCATTACCCTCGTTACCTACTGTAGTAAATAATGTTGAAGCATTCACAAAATCATACTTTGTTGTAGCAGGGATCATGAGACTTATCCTAATTGTTAAGACATCTAATCAACTCAAAACATCGGCTCTTAGAATGTCACTTGAGGATACAATCTGGATATTTACCTAGTGGACAATGTGAACAATCTCCAAGGGTGATAGATCGGTCTCAGTTGGTCTGGCCAGGTCGGTTCTATTCTCGTCAATTTTTTGGCCTGGATCTATAAGATCAGTTCTCTGGGCCATGTTCGTCTCCATAGTCGCGAATTCGGTCTTCTCCCCTTTTGTTGTCATGGTTTCTTTCCCGACGGCTTCATGCTTGATGTAGGCATATGACACTTGGAGCCCAAATGAAGGGTCCTTACACAAGACTTCTCCACGAACATGATCAAAGTCGTCATCATAGCCACCAAGAAAGTGATACAACCTCTTCCTCTCGATTAATTTCTAGTAAACTTTGATATCTTTTTCACACGCCATAACCACTTTGTTGAATGGTCCAATTCCTGAAAGATTTCAGTTAATTCCCCAAAGTAAGTTGCCAAAGGTCACAAATTCTGTCAAAGAATATATGGTTTTTGACATTCTTAAGATTGTTCCAAATTTATTTTGAAGTAGGGAGACGGTTGTACCACTTTATAATCTCATGCTTCCTTGATAAAAACAATGAAATTTTAATTTTATGATCTTTAGAGAACCAACTATCAAACTTGGGATCATTCTTGTCTAGATCCTTAATAGACCCACAAAGATATCCTATATTCTTTCTTCCAACAATATGGACTTGAATGAGAGGAGCCCATAAATCGTAGTTCTTCTCATCATGCAACTTACCAATATTAAATTTTGAGTTATTCGATTGTACCATAATCGGAGCAAAGAGCAATTTAATACCATCTTCACCGACCATGGATGCGGTGAGATTTTCGGTAGTAAAGAAAAATGTCACTCAATGTTTGGTTCTTATTTGTAGAGGACAACAATGACAATAAGTCGCTAACTAATTAATAAAGAGGCAACAAAGAAGTCGCTCGCTAAGCAACTTCAGCTTCTGACAAAGCTAATATAGCCTCTGGCGAAGCTACTCCTTTGGGATTAGCCTATTGCGGGGCTCGGTTTTAAAATAGCACATGGTGGAGCTAAAGCCAACACCGGCTCTCGTAGAGCTAAAGATGCAACATTCTATAAGGCTAAGACGTCCGCTTCATAACTTTGATATAATAAAATTCAGTGGGACCTTTCGTTTTTTATATTAAAAAAAAATATAACAGACATGTTACATTTACAAGAGCAAGTCATGACATCATCCTTTAATCTAGATAATATCTGTCTGAAGTGAGATATACAATAATTACTAAGATTACAAATCAACACAATCCACTTAACAATGTATTAAATAACTATTTTATTAAAAAAAAGACAGCTAGCCACTTTCTTCCACATGAAGAAAATGGATTTTTTTAGATGTCCTTTTCTCCGGCTTAGCAAATGCCGAGGGGAATTCGAACCTGCATTTTTCGTGCCGGGCCCCCGTTGCTACCATTAGGCCAACCCACAGACGAAAAAGAAGGAAGTTTAAAGGCTACTTTTGGCATCTGCATTAGAAGAGAAGAAATGGAAAGTAATAATGACACCACGTTTTGTTCCTACATCCGAGATGAACTAAACAATTCGATGTATGAAAGTGGGGTCATAATTACATTCACTTTCACACATCCATGTTCGCTTGGGACTTATTTGATTGTTTGTAAGTGAGATGAAGTGCGGAAGTGATTGTTTGCTTATGCAGTTCGTATGCTTATTTTTTTTGACTTACCAAAATATGTTTGGTTGCTTAAAACTCGTTTACCAAAACATGTTTGGTTGCTTGAAACTCATTTCTTGGAAGTGCCAAATCCAAAGATTTTTTTTTGTATATATTTCCGGAGTGGCATGAAGTAGTTCCTTTGTCAAAGCAAAAAAATTGAATTGGGGAAGTGATATGGTAGTGGTGTGGTTCCACCATGGCATATCAATGTACATGTAAAGAACAACAATAGTGAAATAAACAACAGCCACAAAACAACAACTATAGTAATAAACAACCACCACAACCCCATAGTGAATAAAACAATGAATAAATGACATGTACGTCATTAAAATATCTAGATATAGTCTCCCCAGAACAAATAATTCAATCTCACATGTTCTATTCCTAGACTTGTGTCCCAACATATTAAAAAAAAAAATAGTGTATGCTGCCTTTCTGCACAAATATATTGTGTATCATGGAGGGTGTTTTTTTAAAAAAAAAAAAATCAAATGCCCGTGTCTCGGACTAGAACCATCAAGCCAGCATTTGGTCCGAAATTCATAGCCACTGTCATCCAACCGTTTCTGTGGAAAATCGATCTCGCGATCTCACATTCCGGTGTCAACGGTCTTACCGTTATACTAATGCGCCATTGACATGGAGGATGTCATTGCTACTCAATATATCAACCAACCTATAAAATAGACCCGTACTCGTTCTAAGATGATGCATATTGTTTCTCGGGCCTGCCATCAATATCCAATACAAGTTGTCATTCCGCTATTGTTCTCTAGTTTGAGATGGTTCCGTCGAAATGCCTCTTCACTCATTGTCTTCATTCTCCATTACATTGGGATTGGAAAAAAATCCATTTATAGTCAAAATTTACCCAAATATTGTTATCAATCATGCTTGTACCAAACCTACATATTTATATATTAAGAAAAAAACCCAGCAAGTCTAGTAATTCATGATAGGCCATTTGTAAACCGGCATACTACCAATGGTAAAGAGACTACATTAAGGTCTCGTTTGGTTCACGGATTTAGGTCTCGCTTGGTTCACGGAATCTTCGGGATGGGAAAGGAAAATGATTACTTTTTTTATGTTTGGGTGTCAAAGAAATTGAGGAGGAAAGAAAAGTGATTTCCAATAAAAAGAAAATTAGGGAGAAAAGTAATTTCATCAATCCAAGCAAGGAAGCACTTTTCCACATTGAAGTATTCACTTTCTTTTCCAAATTTCTTGGCATTTCCAAACATCGAAAAGGAAAATCAATAAGAATATTTATTTCCCAAAGGAAAGAAAATACCAAGGAATTGATTTCCTTTTCCTTCCATTCCGCGAACCAAACGAGGCCTAAACCAGAAAAGGAAAGTTGTTCCTTTTTTTGTTTTGTAGCCACAAACTTGGGAATCAATTTTCTGACAAGAGAAAAAATGGGAGGGAATATGGTTCCACTCATGATCCATGGAATTGATTTTCCCTCTTCTTTTTTCAACATTTATTACAAAAAATTATGACAAAACTAACCATGTGTTATTGCTTATTTTACCATTAACTCCTCTTATTCTGGATTCCTTTGAATTTTTATAATGTCATTTTTATTTTAAAAGGTAAGGATATTATTAGAATATTGATATATTTTAGCTTTCCTTTCCTGCACCAACCAAACACTGGAAAAGAAATCAAATGATCTTTCTTAGATGGCTTCCTTGTTTTACCAAACAACGGAAAGGAAGTGTGACAATAATTCTATTTTTAAAATACAAGAGAATCAATTTCCCTTCTGTGAACCAAACCATGCCTAGTATTATCAAGCTAAAAAATATAGAGCTTAATTGGACATGCAACCCATACTAACAAGTTCACAAGTTCCAAAATTGGTCACAAACCTAACCTGCATACAAGTTTACATGTATACTACTCCTCTATAAACATAGATAAAAATTAGCAAACTAAATATGGACATGCACTCAGTATACAAGGTCCCATAGACAACAAAGACCTAACATGTTAAAACTAAGCAAACATCAAAGGATTTCATGACAATTTTGTTAGAATTATTCAATAATATGGATCACACATGTAAAATTAATTGTATTGAGCTATCTAAATAATTAAACCAAATTAAAGTGGTCTATTTAGAAAATTAGCTTAAGGGTATAATTGTAATGGAATTAATGTGTAGATACCGGAGATAAATCTAATTTGATGAGTGGCCAAATTAGAAATATCAAAACATATAAATATATGTATTCATTAAGGTTATGGTCCCCAACTTATACGGCCACCAAAAGAGAGGTTTTCTCTTTTTCTCTTCTGCATCCCCATCAACAGAAAGAGAGGGACAAAGGATTCGGATTCTTCTTTGTCATTAAGGGTCATAGCAAGTTGGAAGATCGAACCCCACAAAAGAACGACCGCTTCAAGATCCATCAAGCCTAGCAATGGATTCAGATACACTTTCGCAATTTAATTTATGTTCTTCATCTCATGAATCGACAGGATTCAATAAAATTTCTAACAAGTGGTATCAGAGCCTCCTTTGTTTGATTCATGAGTTTGAAGCTTCAGATTCTATTTTTATTATTGCTCAGAAACCCTAGAATCCTAGATCATTAGATCTAATTTAATTTAGGGTTCCTATTGTTCGATCATAGTTTATAGTTCATCAATTTAGATTCCTCATGTAATTTGTTTATTAAATTCACATGGATTTAGACTATGTTCCAATTTTTTTGTGGGTTAGACTTTCTCAGGCCTTTTGATCAGGATATATTCATTAGGCCATATCAGAACAAAAATATTGGAACTTAAGAATTTCAGCTATCTATGCATATGTTCGCACTCAAATTTCTCCATCATATGCTCTATCTTTTTTTTTTTTTTTTTGCTTTGTTATGATCCATTGTTGCTCGGAATCTTCGGAAATGAGAGAGCAAAGGCATCAGTTTAAACTGATAAACTTGTATTTTGATGATTTATTAAAAAAAAATGCATCTTTATCCTTTGGTGTTTTTGGAGCCTATCATTAGTATTGATGAGACTTTATAAAAAGGTTAACTCGAGCACTACAAAATAATGAATTAGTGGATTTTGTTTTGAGAGTGGAATTTGAACCCACAACCCTTTCGGACCAGAACCTTAATCTGTCGTCTTTAGACCAACTCGGCCACGTTGTGCTTTGATGTAGTAATGAATCAACAGGCATTATTGATTTCAAGTATGTAATCTGCTAACTCATTAATTTGGTCGACATTTGCATATTCATTAATTTTGTCAACTTCTTTTGTGAAGATATTTTGGAGTTATTTCTTCTTGTTAATGTTTATGTTCATCTGCATATTTTCAATAGACTGTTACATGAATTTTGTTATATTGATAATGTTCAATTTTGACAAATTAAAATTCATGCTTATGCTTTTGATTACTATATTTGAGTTATAATATTGTAAATATGCATGTACATAAAGATTTGGACATGATTCAGTCATGTAAAATTCAGTCAACATTCAAATTTGGTACTTCTTTAAAACTAGCAATAGTTGTTTAACATTCTGACTAGACCCATTGAAACAAGACGTCGCCAAAGTGACCTCTCTTGCGTAGATGGTCTATGAGAGATGTTGGATGTTTGTGTGTGTAGATTCATGCGAGTATTAACCGGTCCAAAGGAAGGTTAATACTTGGCCGAATTGCACACATACTTGTGGTGATAAATGAGTGACAATTATAAGGTTTAAATGTGATAATAACCCGATCGAAAGATAGGCTTATTATTTGACATGATTTATTGTCAACGTTTGATCATTACACCAAGAATATCACTTGCAGTTAATATCACTGTCTAAAGACTTGATATTAATGATGTACTAGGTATCTTGAGATGTGATTGTCATGCCCCAGAACCAGAATACTAGAGAGCAGGGGCAGACATAGCCAGCTACGTATAATGAAATGGAATCGATCTCACCATATGGTCACGGCTCTCTAGATATATGAGGGTTTATCTACAAGCCATCAGTCTCTTAAGGTCAAGAACAAGCCTAGTGTCTCAATCATAAGAAAGCAAATAAATATTACAAGATGTAAGATCACCAAATATACAATAGTAAGGCGTCCCAAACATTACATATTCAGCTGATCATGAAGCTAGTCGTTACAAAATGTGAGGACTAGCAAGAGTTTTAGTCATACATGATCAACCCTAGGTTGCCAATCATGTTACAGCCCGTAGGCAGACAGTAAGTAAAAGTGCAATCAAGCTAAACAGGTGCTCGTCGGCTAAACGCCCCAAAAGAATAATTTTTACAATAGAGTGGGAGAGCCAAAAAAAAATAACCCACTCGTTGCCCTGGTTACGCCTGGTGTTCACCATCGGGCTGGAAAACCGGTAGATCCTCTGGAGCTGCTCTGGTATCTGGCCATACAAAACCAGCTGGGTCAGACCCCAGAAAGAGCAAGTGCCACAAAGGAAGCTTCACTTAAGAACTAAAACCAGCAATCAGCACAAGATATAAATAAAAGTAAGAACTGGAAATAAAGAAAATACACCAGGATGATATACGACGAGATAACCATGGAACTATTCAGATAACCAGGTTACAACCCGTAAACCAAACAAGGACCGGGGTTGTAACCCTTCGTCTGAACAGAACTTGAAATTCTCACCATTTATCGGTAAAAATAAATACAGGCATTCAGGTCGTGCAGCAATCTGGAACAGGATCAGAGTAAGACTAGACTGGTTAGACTCCATCCAATCATTTCACGGCCAAGCAAGAACTACGGCTTGATACTTTAACTAACTAGGGTTGTCACAAGCCTAATTACTAACAAGATGCAGTGAGATTATTCCACAGCCACAAGCCCTGCAGACCATCCAGGTCACCCAGGTCGAAATATTAGGGTTGAATTCAGGTGGGTACATCGTCCAGGAAATGCATGTACCCTTAAGTAGCTTGAAGGGTGCAACACATGACAGTGTGCTGGAAATGTGTCCTACTCGACGGCAGGCTACAGATCCCAAGCGCGCCCAGGTAACGGGATTGTCTGTAGCTGGGAAATCTCTTCATGACTAATGTATTAATCTAGTTGTTAACCTTAGTCCATTTTAGTAGGTACTCCTGACCGTGGTACTCAGGAGTCCCATCCTAGACATGATGCAAGACAGGACTGGTTTATTCATACAAGCACAATCGTCCATGGTGTCCGGCCATTATACATGTCATGTCATGTCAGGTAGCCGTCGCAACAGCTATTCGAGATAATCATGTCAGGTTATCAAGCCAAGTGTACTAGTCAGGAGTGCGCCACGACGGGCCACTATCAGGTCATGTCAGGTTATTATGTCAGGAGTGTACCACTACGGGTCACTATCACGTCATGCTCAATTATCAATTCCAAACATATCAAGTAAATTCGTGATTATCAAGTTCAGGACAAAAGGCGTAAGGATATAAAATGGACGTTAAACATCTAATAAAATATCAATATACAAGGCTATAGAAGATCCAGGGTAATCAGGCTACGCTCAGGTCAACATACGCTCGGGTCAGCATACGCTCGGGTCATGCGTACGCTCAGGCCATGCGTGCGCTTGAGGCCAGCGTACGCCTGCTCGCTTAAGCTAGCGTACCAAGGCACGCGTACGCTCAAGCTAGCGTACGCATCAGGTCTGCGTACGCTCGAGCTAGCGTACCAAAGGGTCCATACACTTCTAATGGGAAGCGTACGCAAGGGTCAGCGTACACAAGGGCACGCTCAAGCTACAGGTCAGCGTACGCTCAAGCTAGCGTACGCTCAAGACTGCGTACGCTCGAGCTAGCGTACGAAAGGGTCTAGGGCACGCTCACGCTAGCGTACGCAAAAGACACGCTGCCAACAGGCAGCGTATCAAGGCTAGCGTACGCACGCTAAAGGGCAGCGTACTCAAGGCTAGCGTACGCACGCTAAAGAGCAGCGTACTCAAGGCTAGCGTACGCACGCTAAAGAGCAGCGTACTCAAGTCAGCGTACGCTCGCTAAAGAGCGCGCGCAGCTCAGTGGCGTAAGCTAAAAAGCTAGCTCACTGTTCACTGTCTTCTCCAAATGGCAAGAACAGCAAGAACTCTAAAGTTGAATCTAAGCTTCAATTGTCCATATCTTGGTCAAAACAAGTCCGAATCCAACTTTCCAAAGGTCAAAATTGGGTAGAATGAAATGCTCTACAACATGGAACCATCAAAACTTGAAAACAAAGAAGTTTAATAGATCAAAACCACCAAAATTCAAAAGTAACTAATTTCTACATCTACAAAAATTAAAGCCTCAAAGTGGAAAATGACAAGTTCTAATGTGGTTTAGAATCATGAGGAGAAGCTAATGGAACCATCAAAAGGAGTTCTCTTGTGGAAGCAAGTTGCACTTGCCTATGGTGTTCTTGGGTTGGTGGAGAAGAGTAATGGGGGAGGAAGGAGAAGTAAATGAGAATTATGGAGGAGAAAGAAGGTTGGTGGGGATAATAAAGAGGGGGGTTGTGGTGGAAATGAAGAAGAAGCTTAGGCTAAGGTGTTCCACCCTTGGCCCATGATGAACCAAGCATTGGGCCGGCCGAACCAAGCCAACCCAAACCGAGAGTTAAACCAAGCCGAGAGCTAAACAAGGAATAATACAAGAAAAAGACACGTACACGTATTTCCAAAATACGTAATACGAACCACATGCATTACAACTTTACCCACCTTGAAAGGATTCCGTCCTTGGAATTTAATTAAGAGAATAGAGGGACAAGAACAAGCTATACTATTCACAGGCAATTATACTAGGCAATCAATCAATCATGCAAGCAAGGAATTGATGGCATGAGGCAGAAGAAAGACATTATACCTCATGAGTCAAACAAGTCGGGATATCACGATCGGATATCATCCTCACGCTCCCACGTTGACTCCCCCAAAGAGTGATGACCCCAAGCAACTCGGACTAACTTGATAGTCTTGCGCTTGAGGTCTCTCTCTTTGGTCAAACAGGGACACGGGTCTCTCCTCATACGAAAAGGTTGGTACCAATAACCATTTTTGAATAATCTAGGACATGGCTCAGGCCCGGGATATACCGTTGTAATTAGGATACATGAAACATGACATGTGTCCCGTATAACGACGGTGGAAAGCAAGACAATAGGACACAGATATCTCTCTACTGATTCTGAGTCTGAGCTTGGACCAGGGCATACTGTTGGGGTTCCTGTTACTGGAATACTTGGGTCTGAGGCGGCAATGGCCTCGGGGGCTGGTACTGCTGTTGTTGCTGTACTGGTGCTGGTCCCCTTACCGAGGGACTAGAGAAGGCCGATGATGAACTGGCCCTATTCGGACAGGACCCTATCTTGTGGTCCGGTGCCCCACAAGCCAAACACAATCCCTGTGCTCTACGATACTCCGAAACAACGTGTCCGAGCTTCCCACAATAAGTACAGTCCATTGCGAAAGACTGCTTCTGCCTCTGTTGCGGAGGGGACGTCGGGGCTGAATGCTGAACCGACGTTACTGAGGCCGCCTGCCTCGTAGTTCCAATTGTTAAAGCCCTGACTGCCGGGGCTGGTGCTGTCGACTGGGTCATCTGGCCGTGAGATCGCTTCCGACCTCCGGTCCTGTCCACTATCCTGTGGGAGGTATACTCGTGCCTCCTGGCTGCCCTCAGTACTGCATCGAAGGTCTGATGCTCAAACTGCTCCACTGCCAATAAAATCTCGAGATGGAGCCCCTGCTGGAACCGCTGGGCTCTGTCGAACTCGGTTGCCACCAAAGTGGGAGCAAACCGACTAAGCCTGGAAAACTCGGCCGCATATCCGTCGACCGTTCTGCCTCCTTGCTTCAGATTGGTGAACTTGGTCTGTAGATCGTACCGAGCCACCGCATCGAAGTACTTCGTCTGAAATCTCTCATGGAATACTACCCAAGCAATAGGCACCACCAATCCAACGGCCTGAGCTGTCCACCAGCTGCGGGCAAGATCCAGTAACTGTAGACGCACCACAGCCACCTTCTCGTCCTCCGGGGTTCTGGCTGCCTCTAGAATGACTTCAGTATCCTGGAGCCACGCGTCAGCAGCGATAGCATCTTCACTGCCATCGAAGAACGGAAGGTTCAGGCGCTTGAAACTGTTAGCTGCACTGTTCCTTGGATGACCGCCTCTGTTCAGAGCATCTTCTACTGCCTGGTGCAAGGCATCTCCTCTACGATCCTGGGAAGCTAACAATGATCTGATGAGACCCACCAAAGTGCCATCATCAGGATCTGCAGGCTGGACTAGCTGAACTGGCGGCTCTCCTCCAGTAGGTACGACTCGGGAGGCTGCTCCTGAGTGCTGGGCCTGATCTTCTGGTTGCTGCTGGTCCACGGGAGGTGATCTGCCTTGCTGATCGGCAGGTCCAGGAACAAAGCCGCTGAAGAAGACGACATAGGAACAATAAGGAAGGACCAGGACAGATCAACGATTACAAGCATGTGATCAGGACAAGAATTTTCAGGAATCAAGAGGATACGAGCAGAGATCAAGGGCGTGTACTGATTGAGACATCTATTCGGTAAACCCTCACATATCTTGATTTACAAGACCTGCATGGGCCACCACTTAAACCATGTCATGCCCCAGAACCAGAATACTGGAGAGCAGGGGCAGACATAGCCAGCTACGTATAATGAAATGGAATCCATCTCACCATACGGTCACGACTGTCTAGATATATGAGGGTTTATCTACAAGCCATCTGTCTCTTAAGGTCAAGAACAAGCCTAGTGTCTCAATCATAAGAAAACAAATAAATATTACAAGATGTAAGATCACCAAATATACAATAGTAAGGCGTTCCAAATATTACATATTCAGCTGATCATGAAGCTAGTCGTTACAAAATGTGAGGACTAGCAAGAGTTTTAGTCATACATGATCAACCCTAGGTTGCCAATCATGTTACAGCCCGTAGGCAGACAGTAAGTAAAAGTGCAATCGAGCTAACAGGTGCTCGTCGGCTAAACGCCTCAAAAGAATAATTTTTACAATAGAGTGGAAGAGCCAAAAAAATAACCCACTCGTTTTCCTGGTTACGCCTGGTGTTCACCATCGGGCTGAAAAACCGATAGATCCTCTGGAGCTGCTCTGGTATCTGGCCATACAAAACCAGCTGGATCAGACCCCAGAAAGAGCAAGTGCCACAAAGGAAGCTTCACTTAAGAACTAAAACCAGCAATCAGCACAAGATATAAATAAAAGTAAGAACTGGAAATAAAAAAAATACACCAGGATGATATACGACGAGATAACCATGGAACTATTCAGATAACCAGGTTACAACCCGTAAACCAAACAAGGACCGGGGTTGTAACCCTTCGTCTGAACAGAACTTGGAATTCTCACCATTTATCGGTAAAAATAAATACAGGCATTCAGGTCGTGCAGCAATCTGGAACAGGATTAGAGTAAGACTAGACTGGTTAGACTCCATCCAATCATTTCACGGTCAAGCAAGAACTACGGCTTGATACTTTAACTAACTAGGGTTGTCACAAGCCTAATTACTAACAAGATGCAGTGAGATTATTCTACAGCCACAAGTCCTGCAGACCATCCAGGTCACCCATGTCGAAAGATTAGGGTTGAATTCAGGTGGGTACATCGTCCAGGAAACGCATGTACCCTTAAGTAGCTTGAAGGGTGCAACACATGACAGTGTTCTGGAAATGTGCCCTACTCGACGGCAGGCTACAGATCCCAAGCGCGCCCAGGTAATGGGATTGCCTGTAGCTGGGAAATCTCTTCATGACTAATGTATTAATCTAGTTGTTAACCTTAGTCCATTTTAGTAGGTACTCCTGACCGTGGTACTCAGGAGTCCCATCCTAGACATGATGCAAGACAGGACTGGTTTATTCATACAAGCACAATCGCCCACGGTGTCCGGCCATTATACATGTCATGTCATGTCAGGTAGCCGTCGCAACAGCTATTCGAGATAATCATGTCAGGTTATCATGCCAAGTGTACTAGTCAGGAGTGTGCCACGATGGGCCACTATCAGGTCATGTCAGGTTATTATGTCAGGAGTGTACCACTACGGGTCACTATCACGTCATGCTCAATTATCAATTCCAAACATATCAAGTAAATTCGTGATTATCAAGTTCAGGACAAAAGGCGTAAGGATATAAAATGGACGTTAAACATCTAATAAAATATCAATATACAAGGCTATAGAAGATCCAGGGTAATCAGGCTACGCTCAGGTCAACATACGCTCGGGTCAGCATACGCTCGGGTCATGCGTACGCTCAGGCCATGCGTGCGCTTGAGGCCAGCGTACGCCTGCTCGCTTAAGCTAGCATACCAAGGCACGCGTACGCTCAAGATAGCGTACGCATCAGATCTGCGTACGCTCGAGCTAGCGTACCAAAGGGTCCATACACTTCTAATGGGAAGCGTACGCAAGGGTCATCGTACACAAGGGCACGCTCAAGCTACAGGTCAGCGTACGCTCAAGCTAGCGTACGCTCAAGACTGCGTACGCTCGAGCTAGCGTACGAAAGGGTCTAGGGCACGCTCACGCTAGCGTACGCAAAAGATACGCTGCCAACAGGCAGCATATCAAGGCTAGCGTACGCACGCTAAAGAGCAGCGTACTCAAGGCTAGCGTACGCACGCTAAAGAGCAGCGTACTCAAGGCTAGCGTACGTACGCTAAAGAGCAGCGTACTCAAGTCAGCGTACGCTCGCTAAAGAGCGCGTGCAGCTCAGTGGCGGAAGCTAAAAAGCTAGCTCACTGTTCACTGTCTTCTCCAAATGGCAAGAACAGCAAGAACTCTAAAGTTGAATCTAAGCTTCAATTGTCCATATCTTGGTCAAAACAAGTCCGAATCCAACTTTCCAAAGGTCAAAATTGGATAGAATAAAATGCTCTACAACATGGAACCATCAAAACTTGAAAACAAAGAAGTTTAATAGATCAAAACCACCAAAATCCGAAAGTAACTAATTTTTAGATCTACAAAAATTAAAGCCCCAAAGTGGAAAATGACAAGTTCTAATGTGGTTTAGAATCATGAGGAGAAGCTAATGGAACCATCAAAAGGAGTTCTCTTGTGGAAGCAAGTTGCACTTGCCTATGGTGTTCTTGGGTTGGTGGAGAAGAGTAATGGTGGGGGAAGGAGAAGTAAATGAGAATTATGGAGGAGAGAGAAGGTTGGTGGGGATAATAAAGAGGGGGATTGTGGTGGAAATGAAGGAGAAGCATAGGCTAAGGTGTTCCACCCTTGGCCCATGATGAACCAAGCATTGGGCCGGCCGAACCAAGCCAACCCAAACCGAGAGTTAAACCAAGCCGAGAGCTAAACAAAGAATAATACAAGAAAAAGACACGTACACGTATTTCCAAAATACGTAATACGAACCACAGGCATTACAGTGATTCATCATTATTTGAATTTGTTTGACTGTATTTTAAGCTTTGGTTATTTATTAGAGCATGTTTGTTTTTGTTGCTTTGTTCTCTTTACTGTTATTGTTGTTAAAATATCTACCAATAAGATTTTAATTTTCATGTTTAATTGGATAAATTTAAGGGCAAAAAAAATGAATACATTAGCTGCTAAGGGGTCCAGCTCAAAAGAAATAACAATATAAAACTAAGGATTGTTCTTTTGTGATAAGACATGACACATAAGGAAGAAATGTAAAAAGTACCACGCATGGCGTATAAAGAAAAGTACATTTTTAAATTTAGTTTGTTTTGAGGTTAATTTAGATTTAGTACCTAGAAACACATGGTGGTTAGATTCTGGTACGTGCTACTACCCACATTAGTGTTTACATACAAGGTTGTTTGAGCTACCGAAATCTAATTGATGGTGAAAGATACATCTATATGGGTAACGGCAAATCGGTAGAAATGGAAGCAATAGGACATTTTAGGTTATTTTTTGGAACCGATTATTATTTAGATTTGATAGACATTTTTGTACCATCTTTTAGACAAAATTTAGTTTCAGTTTCCTTAATGGACAAATCTGGTTATCATTGTTCATTTAAAAATAATAAGTTTAGTCTATCGTTAAATCCAAATATTACTGGTAACGGTTCCTTTAAGGTTTATGATCGCCTATATTTAGTTGAAATTATTGCAGCTTAAATGAAACCTTGCAAGTGGAGTCATGTGGTACTAAACACAAAATTAACAATAATAAAAAATTTAACCTCATTATGACATAAGCAATTAGGTTACATCTCTAGAAATAGAGTTTAACAGCTTGTGTTTGATGAGATTTGGATTCCATTGACTTTATAGACTTCAATGTCTGTATTGAATGTGTAAAGGAAAGACAAACCAAAGTTAAATTGTAAGCAGCTACTCTGTTCATTATGCTACAGATCAAGGGGTTGATAATTATACAATCCTACACTAAGAATTTTTTTTGAGACGAGAAGTGTAATATTTTTTGAGGATGTTGAGTTTGGAAGAGAAATACAGTCAGGGTCATCGTTTTTGAGAAGGAATCAATTACGATTCCTACTATCACTTTTGACGATGTGCAAGATTATATACCTGTCATTAATCAAGAAGTGAATTCGGAGCCTCAATAAGACAATGTCGAATTACCTCTATAAGTCGTTGTTGAGATACCTTAACAACGACAACGTAGTGGCACCCCATTCAAGATAAGGTAATTATTCCTAAGGAATAAACTCAACAACCTCAAAGACCGATAATATTAAGATGGTCCACCAGAGAAAGTAGAAATATAATTTCGGATAATATTGTCATATTTCTCTAGGAACGTGAGGAAGACTGTGGATACTGGAAGATGATCTAATCAACTTCCATCAAGCTATAGAAAGTTCTAGTTCTCAAAGTGGATTGATACAATAAATAAGGAGTATAAGTCTATGCAAGACAATAAAAAGTTTAAAAACTTGTCCCATTACCAAAAGGTACGAAGTCCATTGGTTGCAAATGGATATTTAAAACCAAGAAGGATTTAAAGGGTAATGTGGAGAGGTATAAAGTACAGTCTTGTAGCTAGTGGCTTTACTCAAAAGTTAGAAATTGATTTTAAAGTGACTTTCTCTCCAGTTTCTTCGAAAGACAATTTTAAAACAATCAATAGCACTTGTTGCACATTTTGATCTTGAGTTACATCAAATGGATGTCAAAACGACGTTTCTCAATGGTAACATTGACGAAATAATTATATGATACAACCAAAAAACTTTATGTCAGAAGATTTAAAGAATATGGTTTGTAAACTGACAAAATATACTTATGGACTCTAGCAAGATTCTCGTCAAAGGTATTTGGAGTTTTACCAGTGATTATTTTGTTTGGTTTTTGAGATAAACACTATTAAAGATTGTATATATCACAAGTTCGGTGGGAGTAAACAATTTTCTTTGGTTATATATGTTGATGATATACTGTTTGCCAAAAATGATATAGGTATATTGCACGACACTAAAAATTTCTACCAAATAACTTTCAGAATAAATATCTTGGTGTCGTCTCTTTTGTATTAGGAATCCAGATACACCGAGACCGTTCTCGGGGTATTCTTGGATTATCACAAAAGATTTTATATCAATAAAGTGCTTAAAAGATTTGGCATGCAGGAATGCAAACAATGTGACAACCCTCTCGTTAAAGGAGACAAATTCGGTCTTAATCAAGTGCCCTAAGGTTAGCCTTAAAATTAAGAAAATACAATAGATTTTTTCTTTATGATCAGTTGTAGGGAGTCTAATGTATGCTCAAGTATGTACGTGTCAGGATGTTGCGGTCATATTAGGATGTTAGGCAGATATTTAAGCAAATATAGATGGATCATTGGGTAGTAGCCAAACTACTTAAGTAATTAATAAAAACAAGAAATTATATGCTCTTTGTAGGAGATCAGATAATTCTGGAGATCATAAGGTATTCCGACTCCGATTTTGTTGGATGCCAACACAGCATGAGATCCACATAAGGTTATGCTGACTAATGGAGATAGATTTTGTATGAGTGTCAAATATGCACTTATAATTTCTTCCACGGTGGCAGCAAGGTTTATTGAATGCTGTGAGACATCTATTCAGGAAATATGGTTGTGAAATTTTGT
Source organism: Iris pallida (assembly GCA_029216955.1). Lineage (NCBI taxonomy): Eukaryota > Viridiplantae > Streptophyta > Magnoliopsida > Asparagales > Iridaceae > Iris > Iris pallida. The sequence continues at coordinate 25,925,434 of JANAVB010005598.1, forward strand.
CACAAGGCTGCGCCTACAGTACGGTGTTAAAAGATCATATAAATTATGGTGTGACAATAAATCAGCAGTACTGTATTCCAAAAACAACAGAAACTTGTATAAGTCAAAGGATATTGACATAAAGTTTCTAATTGTGAAGGAAAGAATTCAGAATGGTTAAAGTGTCCATATAGCACATTAAGACAAATTCCACGTTAGCGGATCCGCTCACAAAAGTATTATCACCCAAGGTCTTTCATGAGCGTACTGCTCGTATGAATGTTATCTTAATTAAGAATATGGCAATATAGTGGAAGTTTGTATTTTATGTATTTGGGTGCTATTTGATTTTGGATACAATTATGTATTAAGGTATTTTGGACATTTATCTGATCAGATATATGAAAAATTCAGTTCATTCTGTTTTCATTCTGTTAAAGTATTTGATCTCACTAAAGTTAAGGATGACCAGTTGGAAATAGACATGTATTGATCACATTGCGTGTAATTTTCATGCTACGTTTCCATGATTGATCTATGTCGTTTAGCTATATTGGTATATGTGGCCATTGATGGTTTAGTTACGCTATATGTGACGAATGCCGCTTTGATCCTATGTTGATATGGTTAATGGACGAGATTGTCCGGATATACCCTAAGGATTAAGATAGCAATTTATGAGCTCACTAAGGTTAACACAATTATTATGTTACATATGTGGCCCAGTGGGAGATTGTTGGAATTATTCAATAATATGGGCCACACATGTAAAACTAATTGTGTTGGGCTATCTAAATAATTATGCCAAATTAAAGTGGTCTATTTAGAAAATTGGCTTAAGGGTATAATTGTCATGGAATTAATGTGTAGATACCGAAGATAAATCTAATTTGATGATGGGCCAAATTAGAAATATCAAAACATATAAATATATGTATTCATTAGGGTTATGGTCCCCAACTTATACGGCCACCAAAAGAAAGATTTTTTCTTTTTCTCTTCTGCATCCCATCAACAGAAAGAGAGAGGGACAAAGGATTCGGATTCTTCTTTGTCATTAAGGGTCGTAGCAAGTTGGAAGATCCAACCCCACAAAAGGACGACCGTTTCAAGATCCATTAAGCCTAGCAATGGATTCAGATATACTTCCGCAATTTAATTTATGTTCTTTATCTCATAAATCGACAGGGTTCAATAAAATTTCTAACAAGTTTCACCTAATATGTAGAGATCTAGCAAGTATATAGAGATTTCATAACAATTTTTGAAATCCTTCCAGTCACCGTAGTAATCAAACAAAAAAGATATTTCATAAAACAAAATAAGAGTAGTGCTTACTTTTTCATTACTTACGAAATTTTACTGGTTATTAAAAAAAGACAAATTCCTATTCCATTTTTTTTTATCAAAAACCAAATCGAAACCCGATATGCAAGCACTAGGGAATTTCATAAGGAATCGACAAAATTACTTCAAGAACCCATATTTTTAATTCAGATTCGAAGAAACTTCGTCATCAAAAAACGATTTTACTATGAGAAAATAAATGAAATATACCATATTTATAAACTCTCATCGAAGCCAAAGCCTTCCATTCAAATTTTTTTTTTTTTTTGAAATCTCAAAAAATTGGGGGAAAAAATGAAGTGAAGAGGGGGGATTTTGGTTAGGACGTTTTACAGACCAAAAAATTGATCCAGAGGCGAGAGTAAGTTCCGCTCATTTCTCTTTTTTACTTTTGGTGAAGTAAAAATAGAGAACAGAAGGGGAGGCAACTGAGGCAAACTTTCAAATGAACAGAAGGTGATATATACCATATTTATAACTAAAGAATATTTTGACGATGTCCAGCGTAACATTCGAAACTTTTTTTTGTGCACACTGTATTATATATATTTTTTTATCAAAATCCAAATCAAACCCATATATGTTTTTTATGCCTCTCCTCGCTGACAACAAAGGTCACTTGGGTTCAGTATAAAAAATATTGTTACTACCGAAAATTGAACTAAGGACCTCTAATAAAGAAAACTATCATAATAATAACTACACAACAATTGTTTTGTATTAAGGGGTGGTCCATGGTACTTACTAGTCCTATTTTATATAAGTTAATGTTGATGTCCTTGCAATTTTTGGGCCTTGTACTGTCGTCTTACCTGCCTTGGGCCAGGACCGCCCTTGTGAGGGTCATATCGGCCCCCTTCACCTTCCACTCCGCAATGTAACCAAAAAGTGAAAGTAACAAGAATGAGCCTACATATGCAGCAAAATATCCACTTGAGGCCCACTTTCAAGCAACCAAACAAGCTCTTAGGCTTCGTTTGGTTCGCGGAATCTCCGGGTTGGAAAAGAAAAGTGATTACTTTCCTATGTTTGGGTGTCCAAAGAATTGAGGAGGAAAGGAAAGTGATTCCCAATAGAAGAAAAATTAGGGAAGAAATTGATTCCATCCATCCAAGCAATGAATCACTTTCCCACATTGAAGTATTCACTTTCCTTTCCAAATTTCTTGGCATTGCCAAACATCGGAAAGAAAAATCAATGAGAATTAAAGTTTTCCAAAGAAAAGGAAATGACAAGGAATTAATTTCCTTTCCCTTCCATTCTGCGAACCAAACGAGGCCTTACACCAAGGGGGTGTTTGGATGGGTATAACTGATTATGGATGTGTGAAATGCTGGAGATGGAGACCACTTTCACACCATTGGTGTTTGACTTAACCTAGATGTGGAGACAAGAAGTTGTGTCATAATTATTTTTCACTTTTTGTCCCCTTAATGTTGTGTGTCAAGTGAGACCAATCCACTTCCTTTTTTTTGATCGCATGCTATTTTTTAATTACTTAATAAAATATTTGTTTAATTAATTAATAATTTATATAATTAATTATTAAAATAGTTGGCAATATTCATTATTGAGCTACTAATATTATTTAATACATTGTAGTTACTTAATAAAACAATTATGACATTAATTGGTAATACTTAAAATTAAAAATAAATAAAATAATAGTATTAATAAATAGCTATCAATTTAGTTAGATAATTAATTAAATTTTTTGTTATTATAATTACAATTTTTTTTACCTCTTTTATATTTAACACCCGAACACGAAATATCATGTTTTCAAATATTGAAAATCCAGGAGACAAAAATTTGTGTGAAACTCAGAAGTTTACACATTCACTTTCAATAGCACTTGTTGCCAGTTAATGATCTAAACATGACCCAATCAAAATAGCCTCTAAGTAGGAGTTCGGCCCTGAGATGTATAATGATGTTTTTTTTTAGTTGTTTGTTTTGAAAATGATACATAATATACTAGTGTCATGGCACACGCAATACATGTGCAATAACTTGTGTGTAGTACAGTCGGTGGTAGCACTTGTAGATGCATGATTTTGTCCTGCTAGAAAAAAATAAAAAAGTTGAAAAATGCTTTGATAAAGATTAAATAGAAGGTTAAATTTAGGAGGAAAAAGTTCAATAATAAGTGATTGATGAACTTACCAGACGCATTAGAAGTGTCAATTATCATTCGGGCTAGTTGTCTTATAGTAGAAGTGTCAACCATAACATTTATCGTTTAGGCTAGTCCTTATATGTACTCCACCAGTGGTAAAATTATCAACAGATTAGAAAGTTCTACCGTAAATGACGATGTCTGCACTTAAAAATAAAAATTATAAAATAAATATTTGTAAAGTATTTATGCTTGTATTTTAAGCATAAAATGAAATGAAGTAGATAGTAAAATCTTGTTTATAAAGATTAATCGGGTATACGTGGATCAGTTTGCTATATGATGATAAGTTGATTATATCAAAAAATATTGCATTATAAAATCCTTATGCGTGCTGCTGGCTTCCGTCCAAAATCTTTTACAAATCCTTAGCAACTGTAAATAGGTTGTAAAATAGAGATTGCAACTTATATTTGAGTGAGAGAGAGAGGGAGAGAGAGGAAGCCAGTTTCCTTACAAAATATCAGATAACTGACCATTGAGGATCCAGTGAACGATTATTTATATTTTGTACAATTTTTGTGTTAAATTTGGTTTGGGATTGCTTCGACATATTGTCGTTGTACTGTATACATGATAAACTATATGTTGGTATGTACAATCAATATTAGACATGTTTTAATAAACTGTTTTTATTTTACATGGATAGTAAAGCGCTTTGTTCTCCGTGTATGTTTTCTTCTTGTGAGCTCCATCACCTTGACTTGCCAATTACCATGTTTGTACATATATTTTTAACTCTGATTTTCTACGGTAGCTAAGGATTGGTTAATCAACATTTGATGTTATAAAATGAAAAACAAAAGATGGTCATGGTTTCGTTTAAAGAGAAGACATATTTGTCCTAAAAGACTGTTTGCATAAGTGGATCCAAAATATATATTTTATTGGAGAAAGTCTATAGGGATCTTACTCATGGCACGTAGAAAATAGATTTTAGTATTTTGTGGTCTCAAAATAAATTTTAATATACTTGACTGCTTGCATAATCGGATAAAAGATATTATAATTTCAATAATTGATATACACCATACTTAGTTTTTCAATGCGAACATGGTAAAAAGAGACGCCAATGCTCATAATGCTTGATGAAAGAATTTGATCCAAAACAAACCAAGTAGTATATAAATATTCTAAACCAGTTTGACATAAAATGGACAGTGCAACTTCTAATCTAAGGACTTCAATGGATAAACTCAACAAAAAATTTGATTTTGTGAGGTGGGCACGGATGGTAAAGAGAGATTAGAAGGCACCTTCCCTTCCCATAGCTACTTGGTTGGCGCTGGATGGTACGTGGAGACGACTCGAATTTATTCTTGCAGATGGTTCCAGTATGCTGCGGATAGGTTTTGGTGGCTCTGGCATTCCCAGGTTCGAAAAAGAGGTATGGAGAAGGAGAAATAAAGTTTTCAATTTTGTTGAGTCGAAAGAAGGTTCGGTGGTTTTAAAAAATTATTATTTAAAAAAATCTGGAAATTGCTGAGAAACCCAATTTCGGGATGGACTTTTATGAAATGCCCACCCGCTGGATGAGTTTTATAAAATGCCCAGAATTAAGTATTTTCACGTTAAATATTCCAAGATTCCCTTTTAGATGCCACCCGCTGGAAACTGCTATTTTTATAATACCGAAACTACCCCTCCGCGCGAATTGGTCATCTATATGTATTTGAATTCAAAAAACTCAGATCTGGATTGCGATTTTCGTCTTCTTCTTCTTCACGGAAAATCTGAATTCCATTGCTCTCATCTTCAGCAGAGATCGCAAAGATCGTTCGTAGTTCGGTATGCTTTTCTTCGGTCGAACTCAGATCATCGCTCGTCATCATCATCACCATCATCAACATCTTCATCGACGTCAATTGTGGAGAGAAGATCTTTCTTCTTCTTTTCAATAAGAATTATCATCGCTTTGAAAGAAGAACGAAACTCTTTATTCCTGAAAAAACTAAATTACATGGAGAATGGCCATTCTCCTACGTTTTAACACTGGAATTGACCATTCTCCGTGTAAATTAACACGGAGAATGCCATTCTCCATTTTATTTAAAACAGAGAATGACATTCTCCGTGTTTCTAACACGGAGAATGGCCATTATCCTGCGTTTTAACACTGAAATGACCATTCTTCGTGCTAAATTACACGGAAAATGACCATTCTCCGTGCTAAATTACACGGAGAATGACCATTCTCCGTGTAAATTAACACGGAGAATGCCATTCTCCGTTTTATTTAACACGGAGAATGGCCATTCTCCTGCGTTTTAACACTGAAATGACCATTCTCCGTGCTAAATTACACGAAGAATGACCATTCTCCGTTTTATTTAACACGGAGAATGACCATTCTCCGTTTTATTTAACACGGAGAACGTCATTCTCCATTTTATTTAAAACGGAAAATGCCATTCTCCTGCGTTTTAACACTGAAATAACCATTCTCCGTGCTAAAATTACACGGAGAATGCTATTCTCTGTTTTATTTAACACGAAGAATAACATTCTCCGTTTTATTTAACACGGAGAATGGCATTCTCCGTGTTTCTAACACGGAGAATGATTCTCCTGTGTTTTAACACTGGAATGATCATTCTCCGTGATAAACTACACGGAGAATGGCATTCTCCGTGTAAATTAAGACGGAGAATAGTCATTCTCCATGTAATTTAGTACGGAGAATGGTCATTCTCCGTGTAAATTAAGACCGAGAATGCCATTCTCCGTGTTAGTAACACGGAGAATGTCATTCTCCGTGTAAATTAAGACGGAGAATGACATTCTCCGTGTTACTAACACGAAGAATGACCACCCTCATGCGAAATTAACATTTTTCGTGTTCTAACACGGAGAATGACCATTCTCTTGCATTTTATGGTCAGCTGAAACTTTGGAGAGCCATAACTTTTGACTGGGAGGTCGAAACGAGGTTCCGTTTGACGCAAAATGAGTGTATCGTCGAGGAGACTGAAAGTAACAGTTCTTTGTTAGACAGCCTTCCAAAATTTTAGAATCGCAAAAAAATGATGTTTGGACCTCCGTTTTAGCACTTTTGCCGTTTGTCCCGGTCTTTCCGAAATTTTTCGACAAGTTTTTGAAGATTTTTGAGGAGAAGACCTAGATTCGAAAGTGAGCAGCGTATGGAAGAAGATGAAGTATCGAAACATTTTTTAAGAGCAGTTTCGTGTGTGTTTTCAATAAATTAAAAGGAAGGGCAAAATGGTCATTTGGAACCCGCTTTGGATAAGTTTCTCTAATTCTGGGCACGCGATGAAAGTTTTTTTAGCGGTGGGTTTTACATAAAACTTTTTTAGTTTTTGGGCATTTCATAAATCCTCCCTAAAAAAATTATGTGCGGTTACGTAAACTATTAATAGAAGTAGAGAGAAAAGAAGATTGTGTATCCTAAAAGATAGGAATAAGTGGTTATCGTAATTTAAAATTTTAAAAATAAGTAATTTTAAATGACATTTTTATCCTTAGATAAATATAATTTAATATATAATAATATAGGTAAACTATATAATTCAAATATCCTTGCTATTTGGATTATATAGTAGTATAGATATGTAGGTGCAATAGCAAAGGCTCAAACCAAGTAATGTAAACCCTACCCGAAACATAGAAGATAAAACATGAATGATCTCGGATGAGCGCAAACTTCCTCGGGTACGATCTCATAGATTTGTCTTCCTATTCCTTTATCCTTTTTTCCCCTTACCTAGCCACAATCTACTAGGTCCATTTCAGAAGAGCCAGTTGTCCAAAGTAATTTGAAAGTCGTTAATAGTACACATACAGACATAAAACGAAAGAAGAAGAAGTAAAACTACAATAATGAAAGTAGACAAGGAATGAATAAATGGTAGATCATAATCTGACAAATCATAATTCATAATTAGACCTATCAATTGGATCGGGCTATCAGTCCAGTCCGAAAAAATGGTCCATGTGCTAGTCCGGCACGAGGTCCAAGTCTGTCTCGACCCGAGGTCCGACAGTACCCGACACGGCACGCTGAACTGAGAACAAAAATTTGTATGAAATTTATAATATACCCTCATATTTTGGTCAGTTTCATAACCTCTTTCGGTTCCAGCAGGTCTTTCATGGTATATCTATTCTTCTATTCTACTATATAATAAGAAAACTTGGTTGTGAAACTTTTGAATTCCTAAAATACCCTTGAGTCATTTATGTTTATGATTAAAAGCAATAAAGTTTGCATGCTACGAAGTCTCCCCTTTCTATACAACTATTCATGTTCCAATGGTAATAAGTTTTATTACCCTTACCAGTTTTTAAAAGTTATTATTCTCAATAGAAAATTATAAAAAAAAATCTGTACTTCAAATCCCTTGACATTGTAAAAAGAAAGCACATACACGGAAATAGTCACTTGAAAAATACAGAAAAACGATAGCTGACCTTATAATATTCTAATTTAAATACGTACAAAGTACATACATGTAGACTAGTTGTAGATAATACATTCACTTATCACAAGAAATATTCCTAACTCTTGATGAAGTATTTGTGAAATTTAATTTTTCTTGTCCACCAGGAGGTGCTCGGCCTGTTAAGTTCTTGGAGTTTTTGGTTGGAAGATAATGAAGGAATTGAAGATAGCAAACTATGTACAAGAACAAGTGAGACTAGATATATAGAAAAAATCTAAGAGTATATTGGGTCCGTCCTTTTCTTAGTTCATTATGTTTTTCTAATGCTTAAGCCCAGCCCAGTCCATCCCCGTCCGGATCTACCATGTTGTGGACCACGTGTTGAGCTGGACTCAGATTTCCACTTTAGGCCTGGTCTACTATATTATATGAATCTAAGAGCTCCGATCCAGATCCGACCCACCCAAATTTTGACAGAACCGACCAGCCCTACCACTTGACAGCTCTAATCATAATATACTAGTGGATAACCCGTGCCATAATGGCATGAACACGAATTAGGCCTTCTCAACGTAGGCGTGCAGACACCGGGCCAGCGCCAGGGACCTAAGTCCCGTGGAGGCGGACATGGCAAAGACCATGGTGGAGGCGTTCGGGGCGGCGTGGGGCCCCATGGAGGCGAAGACGCGCAGGACCGGTGCGTTCGAGGACGGCGAGGCCCGAGAATGCGGTGGTCCAGGAGACGACGTCCCGGTGCAGCATTCCGTCGAACACCCGCAGGACGTAGTCGGCGGAGCCGCATCGGGAGTAGGCGGTGAGCAGGACGGTCTGTACGAAGGGGTCGGGCCGGAATCCGAGGAAGAGGGCGTGTGCGTGGAGCGACCTGGTGGCGGCGGCGGCTGTGGTGGTGTTGAGCAAGGAAGAAAAGGTGTGGGAGTCGGGAGGGACGCAATGGTGGAGCATTTGGGAGTAGATGGAGAGTGGGTCAACGGAGATGGCGATGGCGCTGTCGAAGGAGAAAGGGTTGGGGTTGGTCATGAAGGAGAAGAGGAAAGCGGTGAAGGAAGGGTCGGCGTCGGCGGCACGGTGGAGGAGGCTGCTTGCGACGAAGGGGTTGCGGAAGAGGCCGGCGACGACGGCATGGGCGAGGATGGAGCGGAGGTGGCGGAGGGAGGGGCGGTGCTAGAGAAGCTGGAGGCGGGATTGCCGTTGGAACAACTGGTTGCTCCGCACCCAACATGGGACCTCCTTCTCTCTTATAGAGAGGGGCAATTTAGTCCTTTCATCATCGTTGAACCAAAGCACATCGGTTGGACCAAAAATCTAATGTGCTTTATATTATAGACTAGTGGATAACCCATGCCATAATGGCACAGACATGAATTCGGCCTTCTCGACGTAGGCGTGCAGGTATATGGGTACCAACAAAGTTTTATATGGCACCCATATGCCTCTCCACACCTTATGTGCATCTCTCAACATAAATAAAGTTTTATATAGAGATACAATCCATTTGGTGTGAGCAATGTAGGACTATCTGTAGGGACGAAGTCGTAAAGCAGAATACTCTAGAGGGGGGTTTGAATAGAGTAGGCAGCAGAATATTACTAATTAAAAACTTGTTAGCAGTTAGTTCACAGATATAATATCAATAATCACAAAGTAATAACTGTAAAGAAAAGAGTTCAGAAGGCAAACACAAACACAGAGATTTATATTGGTTTTCCTCTTGTGAGGACTAGTCCAGTCGAAAGAACTCTAGCTTCCAGTTGAAAGAACTCGACCAACTTCAGTTTTGAAGAGACTTTCTTCAATCAAGCCTCTGATTACAATTTCTCTAAAATCTTCTAGACCGTACCATACCGACAAATAGACTAGAGAATTGTAACTGGCTTGGGATTTGAAAATGAAAGCTTTTAGAAAACTCTTTGGAAGAAACGTAAGATTTAGAAGAGAAGAGATGAAAGTGAATGAGTGATTTGAAATGATCAAAATTCTTCTTTATTTATAGTTTTTTCAAAGGCAGAACTCTGACAGAATTCGGGCAGAATTCAGACAGAATTCTATGTAACAAATCGCAACTGAAGGGAGACCAAGTTCAAAAACCAACGTTCATATAACGTTCAACTTGGCCGAACTCTGGCCGAACTCTGGCCGAGTTCTGTCAGGGTTGGTCAGGTTTATTTTAAGAAAAATATTTTTGGGCTTTTTGAAATCCTTCAGAAGCTTTTGTAAATAAGAGATATTTTTCAAAATATAGGTCAATTTTGAAAACGATAGGTCAATTTTGAAAACGATTTTGGATAGCCTATTTGCCAGTACGACTTGGTATACAATATATTTCTAGACTCAATAAAAATAAAAATTACATTGCATAAGGAAATACAGTCTCGAGTGGTGTCATGACCCGCACACGCTTTTCGGATTCAAGCACGTGAGCAAGCCAACTACACATCAAACGGACTCCAGCCCGACTCGAATACGTAATCGCTGTCAAAGCTGTGGTATACTGCCAAATCATGGCAATTTAATCTATATCTCAAATCCACAATAAGTTTGTGAAACATGAATGAATACTATGGATCGTAGTTTACAGTCCACTAGCATATATGTCCGATAAGACTCAAAGAATATAAAAAGAGTCTCTAAAGTGAATCAATAAACATGATATCTCATAATAAGGAATGTAAAGCACGAAAGGATAACAATGTAATATCACTGAAAAATACCTGAATCATGCATCACAATCATCTACTATCCCGCTTTGCTAACTAACTCCATGCAATCGCTAAACCTGAAGAGATCATCAGGTCCTCAGGGGACATAGCAAGATACATAAAAATATGTCTATTTAGCAGTTTAATCATGCATGCTAATATAAATATGATATAAACAAGGAACGACACTAACATGGCAAGAGACTACGACCAAACTGCTAACAAGTGACCAATGACAAATGGCTACTGACAGGTGACTATGAACTGGAATACCAGAACAACTACACGTACCTAAACTGCTGGATGAACAAATGAACACGAGATCAATGGAATACCAAATCCTTGCCCCGAGTGGACTCGCAGGTTTGAACTAATCACTAACCCTCGTCCCGAGTGTGGTCTCTCTGGTTAGTTCACGGCAAGGCACCCTCGTCCTGAGTGTGGACTCTCTGGTGTAAGTTCACGGCAAGGCACCCTCGTCCTGGGTGTGGACTCTCTGGTGTAAGTATAACATCCTTGTCCCGAGTGTGGACTCACGAATGTAAACAGATCAAGGCAAACACCCTCGTCCCGAGCAGACTCTTACTACCAGAATAAGTCATATTAGCGACGTAATTATCGACGTTTAACAAAGACGTCGCTATATTTTAGCAATTTAGCGACGTAACTATATAACGTCGCAATACGTCACTATTAGTGACGTTCAGCGACGTATTGCGACTACGTTTTGTATTATAAAATGTACGTCGTAGATATGTCGGTGGACGTCGCTAAAATCACTAATATTAGCGACGTTCGGCGACTTATTGCGACTACGTTTTGTATAAAAAAACGTACGTCGCGGATACATCGGTAAACGTCGATAATATCACTGATATTAGCGACGGTTACCGACGGCTCAGAATGACATCGCTAAAACGTTTCATATAGGGTTCTGCTGGCCCGATCGATTTTATTTTTTTATCCAAAATTTTATTCTCCCGCTCGACAGCCCCAAATCTTTCTCCCACCGGCAACCACCCCTTTCCCTTACGGCGACCCCCTCCCTGTGACGAACCCCTCCCCGCGGTGACCCCTTTTCCACGCGGCGACCCCCGTTCCTCCGGCGTCCCCCCCTCAATCGACGACCCTCCGTCGCTCCTCCACCGTCGAGTCTCCTCGTCGACGCCGACCCGACCAGTCCCCTCCGCCGCTGGTCCAGCCCCGACCCCGACCTGATTCTGACTAAGACAGGTAAACCCTAACCCTATCTCCCTCCTCCTGATGTGCTGACACAGACACGATATGACACGCTGACACGACACAATATTCGTACACAATATTGTCAATTAAGTAATTATTTCGAAGGTAAAAAAATACTAGCATATTTAAATGTAGTCTACTACCAAATAAGAAAGCTTTCAAGGAGAGTCGTATACACTGACACAGAAATAACTCTTCAAAGTCGAGAGTTTTAAAATACTAGATTAGTATTTCTATATATATGATTGTGTGTGTGTGTGAGTTATTAGTGTGAGATGTAAAGCGGGGTATTAGTGTTATTTTATATATGGTAAAGAGTATTTTTGGCATGTATCGATAGAAATGAAAGAGGTTACTCAAAATAATTGTCAGTTTGAGATAGTTGCATGAATAGGTGGTCTGCTAACATGATTGATATTATTTCCAAGAATGTAGTTTATGTTTAGATTCTTATATGAAATGCACACTCATATTTGTGTCATACTAAGTGATTTTGATATCTAATATATTAAGGAGTATCCTAGTACCTACAGTGTATAAAGTATCCTAGAAGTGTAGGTATGATTGGTATATCGTATTACGTAGAGTGTATAGAGGATCCTTTCGGTCTATAAGAGTTACTTCAGTCAGTTTTTCAAGACAAGTAAACTTTTTAAATGTTGACGGTATATATACCGTCAACATTTAGTTTTGCCTTGTAGCTACAGGCAGTTGCTTGCATTTTGCCTTATAACTTGGCCTTTGGCTTGTGCTTGAGCAGTGTGGACTTCCAGGTTAGGGTGTTAGTTCATGATTAGCATTGTTTAGATATTAGTTTCAGTTAAAGGGTTAGTTTAGATTATGATATTAGTTTATATTAGAAGGAATATGAGAGTTAGTAGATGTTAAAGTAGGATATTAATTTATTAGTTAGGATAAATAGTTTGAGTTAGGATACTGCTCAAGCACAGACCAAAGGGTCGATATTGGATATTAATTTAAAAGTTTTACTTGTCTTGACAAACTGAGTGAAGTAACTCTTATAGACCTAAAGGATCGATATTGGACAGTTGGTGTCGTTACTCCTACAAGTACAATTATACCTCGACAGACACCTTTTTTACAAGAGGTTGGGGAAAATTTGCCCTTAGTAATGAATTACAAGTAGGAGACAAGGGCATTTTTTGAGCTGCTGTCGAAGGAAAATAATAATATTGTGATAGATGTTGAAATTCTCGAAAGACGAAAGCAACTTAAAAGTATTTATAGTGGTGAATAAACCCCTAGTGTAGCATTGTTGCTTAACATTGGAATAGAATTCAGCTTGGCACTCGTCTCTAAATAGACCCCTAGTATAGCATTGTTCCTTAACATTTAAACTCCAAATTTTCTCCTATAAGAATATTATGTGCTAATAGAGTTCTTTCTTGTTTCGACTTAAAATTTCTCTGCAACTATAGAACTCTATCATGATGTAGAATGTACAGTCAAAATATGACTTAAATTTTCTACAAAGATTTGCAGCTTCAAATCATGACTTACGTAACCCAAGCTCAACTTGCTGAATGATTGTCAAAACAATATTAAATTTTCAAGCTGAGATGGCCAATTCATTTGTGAGTAATAGTGAAGAAGTGTCAATGAGTGAAATATCACTAATAATCTCAGTTTTCTCTAAACTGTCACTCTCTACTAACCTCTATCTAAATTGTGCACCCATATCTAAACTGCCTTAACATTCATTCACTGACTGCAATGTACATGTATCTATCTTACAGAATTATCCTCAATTGGATATGGATATGAATTGCTACTTACAGAATCGTTCGTGGATGTACAACCGTCATCCTGATGACATGTGCAGTGTACGAGATAAATTCATAGAGGGTGTACAGTAGTTTCTGCAGTTTGCCAAGGCGTTCCCGCAGTACATGGACGGTACCGAAATTAAGTGTCCGTGTGTGAGATGTCGCAACTTGAAATATCATCCAGAAGTGGAAGTCACGTATCATTTATACTCGAAGGGTTTCACGCCGAATTACTATCAGTGGAGCACGTACGGAGAACTTGTGTCTTTAGCATCGGAGTATGAGCCTTATGTGGATGTCCACAACAACGCTGCTTACGACGATGGGTTGGTGAACATGATTTTGACGCGGCGGGGCATAGTTTCGATCCGTACGATCATGATGCACCTGAGGAGGCATCGAACGCCAATGCTGCATAGTTCATGGAGTTGTTAGAGAATGCAAGGACTCCATTATATCCTGGTTGTGAGGATCATTCACCGTTGGAGGTGGTTACAAGATTGTTGAGCATCAAGTCTGATTTTAACATGTCGTAAGATTGCTACAACCGTCTTATGGAGTTGCTTATAGAAATATTGCCTGAGGGTGCTAAGTTGCCTAAAGACTTTTACCGGTCTAAGAGGATGGTGAGATCGCTCTGGATGGGATACGAGAAAATCGATACACGTCACAACGGGTGCATGTTGTACTACAAAGATGACAAGGATGAAGACGCCTACAGATTTTGTGGTGCCAATCGCTACAAGGGCAGTGGTTGAGGAAAGTCTGTCGGTGCTAGGACGCCTACCGATTTGATGTACTACTTGTCGTTGATGCCGCGGTTGCAGCGGTTGTTTATGGTGAAGGAAACTGCAGAAAACATGAGTTGGCATAAGCGGGAACAGACCGAAGGAGTGTTGGATCACCCATCTGATGGAGAATCATAGAAGCACTTTTATCGAGAGTATCCAGATTTTGCTTCTGATCCGTAAAATGTCAGATTGGGTCTCTGCTCTGAAGGTTTTACCCCATTCGGACTTTCGGGATCCTAGTATTCCTATTGGCCTGTGATCGTCACTCCGCACAATCTACCGTCTTGGATGTGCATGAAGACTCCGTATATGTTCCTCACCGTTATTATCCCAGGTCCGAACAATCTGAAAAGGAATATCGATGTGTATTTACAGCCATTGATTGATGAGTTGAATCAGCTGTGGGAAGTAGGTTCCAACACGTACGATGTATCTAGAAAATAAAATTTTCAGATGCGGGCAGCACTTATGTGGACCATCAATGACTTTTCGGCCTATGGTATATTATCTGTATGGAGCACTCATGGTCGTCTTTCATATCCATATTGTATGGACCGCACTAAGGCTTTCCGTTTGAAACACGAAAGCAAACCGTGCTTCTTCGATTGTCATCGACAATTCCTGCCGAAGGATCATCCGTACCGGAGGAAAAAGAATGCTTTTCGTACTGGCGTTGTGGAGAAGGCTAATCTTCCGCCAAGGTGGCCCGGATATACAATATGGAAAGATGTAAAAGATTTACCAAGAGCTATTGAAGAGCCTGCTACTGTAGGTCCTAAAAAATCAAGTTGCATCAATCAACAAAGTCAAAGAATCAAGATATACATCATTTTAATGAGTTGTGCAGACAATAGATTGCGCAGCAATCGAATTGCGCACGTTGGTTTGCGTACGTTCCCAACTGCGCAGGCTGACGTGGCAGAAGTCATCATTACCTAAATCAAATCAAATCTTCCTGACAGCTGATAGCACGGAGAACGAGGAGACTGTTCGTTTATTGTGCCGCACAGTGCTCGAGGGCGGCTGACAGCTGGCAGCGCAATCCAGGATGGTGCAATCCATTCCTGGGCAGTCTGAGTCTACGCAAACTAAAGTCTGCGCAGTTCAGGTTGCGCATTCTACCAACATAATTGATAAAGTACATGTGGCATTCATGCCATCAATTGCTCATTATGTGGCAACTGTCTATGCACGATCATGCGCATTTCAATCAAATGATGCTATGTGTCTCATATAATTAACCCATGATCCAACAACTGCCTGCGCAGTCCAGTGCTGCGCAAACCAATTGCTGCGTAAATCATCATGCGCAGTCCAGAATAACTGAAAGTTAGTTATTTCCAGAACTCTATAAATAGAGTTTCAAGTCTTCATTTCCGGGGGATCAAGGGTTCAAGATCAGAGATCAAAAATCAGAGAGTTCAGGAGTTCTTGCCCAAGTGCTGCTGCATTCTTCCGAGGCTTTTGCCTTCAATTTCCGAGGCTTTCTACCTTCAGTTCCAGAGTTGTTCTCAACTTCAGAGGCTTCGTCTTCAAAGTTCACATCATCCAAGGGATAAAGCAATCGTCATCTAGATTGGATTCCTAAAGTTGTACCATTCCCAGAATTCAAATTGTAATCTTTTACAAAGTTTGCTATCAATAAAGTTTCATACTTTTATTTTTTGCAAACAAAATGGCGACTCTGCTGGAGACGACTTTCTCCTCCGACGAGGAAGTGACAACTCAATGTGACGTAGCGTCTATCAGAAAGACGCAGAAGACACTGGTTGTGAAAATCAACCAGCTGACAGCCTATGAATCTATGATCAACTCCAAGACCACTCCTCGCGCTGCAACTACTATTGCCACAAGCAAAGTGCATTCAAAGTGGGTCCCAAAGACTGCTGCGCATTCTGTCAATATAGCCAGCAAGTCTCCTGCGCAAACTGCCAGCAAGTTTGCTGCGCAGTTCAGTGCTTCTGTTACCAAATCCAGTACACAAACTGTCTCTGCCACTGCTGCGCAGTCTGCTATGGCCAGTGCACAAAAGACTTCATATGCTGCCATGGCTAAGTATAAAACCCCTATGCCTCTGGCGCAATTGGCTGCTAAACTTCCTGCGCAAAATAATATTCCAGCAACCAAAGTGCAATCTAAGCCCTCTGTGGCAAGAACTCCTGCGCAAAGTATTCCTGCGCAATCCAAGAGTGACAGCCTTTTGGCTAAACTCAAGGAAACAGATTCTACTCCTCTTCCCAAACACCCTATTGCTCCTGTGCAATTCACTGGGGGTAGTCCTTTGGCTATTCCTCTTTCTCTTTAAAACAAAAGGAAAGGCCCGTTGGTCTTTTCTCAAACTTCCTTGTCCCATGACTTGGAAGACAATAGAGAGAAACGCTCTTTAGCTAACCCTTCATCTCGAAACAAAGAAAAAGGCCCTTTGGTCTTTTCTCAATCTTCTTCAGTCTTTACTGAAGAAGATCAATATGAATGTGCCTTTGCACCAATCAGTACTAGAACTTTTTCAAACAAGAGCACTTGTACAGACCAAAGAGGTATTCTGCCTACTCCAATAGCAGAATTCCAGGACCTCCCAACTCTTAAAATTTTCCGTTCCAGACAGGGAAAACTGTTAGTGTCTCAAACAGAAACCCCTGGGGGTGAATTTGCTGATCTCAGAACTTATCTCAACCGACCCACTTCGGTGAAACGTAAACAGCCAATGTCGAAGATCAAACATCATCAGAAACAAATCTCCAAGATCAAAAATCCTGACACTTATGCCAATGAAGTGAGCACTTCCCTGTATACTCAAGGGACTAAACATTTGAAGAATCGGAATCATGTTCCGAATGTTATCAAAGAACAGATACCTCAAAGCTTTCTTCATCCTGTTGCTAATCTTCGAGAACATCTAAGACAAAAACGGGACAATGTCTCAACACCTCCAGTTCAACCATCTGATCATCACTGCAATCACAAAGTCATCATTCAATGTTGTTGTCAAACAACAAAATGATCTGTCTTCGATCGTTTGACTTTTGCTAAAACTGAACCTATGTCAGATGAAGACGAAGTCTTGTATGCTTCTGTTAACATGACTTTCCGAGACACTGGGGGTAAAAGATGCTCTAAGCATGGTAGACTCCGTAAACCAAGCCAACGGTATTTTGACTTACTCCAAGAATCCTCTGAAGGAGTATTTCGACATACCCGTTCTCAAAGCCGAAATACAATCGGTCAAATGAATCTTCCTCAAGATTCTCTAGGTTATCTTCCTGTTTCTCATTCAGGAGATGACTCTTTCTCCGACTACGATGCGTATAGCGAAAGCTCTGAACAGACAGTGTCTTCCACTGTACCAAGAGAAGTGACAGCTTATGTTGTCACTGATGATCCAGATGCTTCAACTTCTGCAAATCAAGAACAACGAATCGCTGCACTCGAAGACAAACTAAAATCCATGGCTGAAATGGTTGCTAGTATGCATTCTATCATTGTAGCACAACATGCTACACCACCTACCGTAATACCTGCAAATCCTAAAATCATAGCATCATCAGTGCCTGTCAATACTGGATTGGGGGTAGCACCTACTCAAATACCTCCTGTACAAGTTCAAACTACACCAAGTCAATCAGGAGCTGGAGGTAGTACTTACAATGCTGTTCCTCCTCCTACTGCTACAACTCAACCCGCTCCTTCTTCGTTATCAGAAGACGCCAACGAAGCTGTCAAACTCTTACGAACTCAGTTCGAAGCATTTAAAGAGAAAGACAACTTGCAAAGATTAGGAATCAAGCAGCCCTATCCAGTTGAATGGAAGGAAGTCCCGTTCCCACCGAAATACAAAATCCTAACAATCATTTTGTTCGATGGCAGTACTTCCCCTAGTCAATTCATCAATCATTTTGAGGTAATGACCGTTCAACTCCAGCCAAATGATGCTCTTCTTACCAGAGTGTTCGTCGGTTGTTTAGCCGGCGTAGCATACGACTGGTATAGAAGTTTGTCCGATGGTTGCATTACTTCCTTTTCAGGTCTCAAACAAATCTTCTTGGAACGGTTCTATGAAGGATTTAATGATATGACTATGTCAGCTCTCAATAAAAACAAACAGAAACATAATGAAACTGCTGAAAGCTTTATCGAACGGTTCCGCCGTGAAGCTTTGAAAATGCCTCCTGGGACTCCAGCTGCTGTCACTATTGATACTTGTAAGGCAAATCTTCTGCCCATCATCAGTATGTGGACGGGATCTACCCAATTCCAAGATTGGCCTTCATTCATTGTCAACGCCAAAGCTGCTGAAGTGAGTGCCGATAAGTTCAAACAATTGGGGGTACAAATGTCTAACCCTGATCGAGATGAGCATCAGACTTCAGGTGGTGGCAACCGCCAGAATAATCGTAAAGCAAAAGAGACTTTGAACATTAATTTGAACAAAAACAAAGAATCTTTGGCTGTCAATGTGGCTCCACCTACATCCACTCCTACTCCTTCTGCACCTCCACCTAGAGAACCTCGTCCAAAAGTGGAATATTCTTTTGACGAGAATGACATTGCAAGCATCTTTGAGTGTTTACTCAAAAGCAATAAAATTCAACTCCCTGACCCAAAGAAACCTGATGAAGTCGGTAAGACGGATCATCCTAAATATTGTGTCTATCATAGGTTTATTGGACATCCTACTCGAGCATGCTATGTGCTCAAAGGCAAAATTCAGGAACTTGTCAATGCTGGTGTAGTCACTCTGCAACAAGATGAGAAGACTGTTACTGCGAACATGGTTTCAGTCCAGTTTGGGGACTTTTCTCCGCAGATAGTACAGCACGGTGTCATTCCAATTCCTAAAGCAACTCTTGAGATTGAGAATCTCCCACTTCCACCAAATGAAGGTCTTATTCCTTTGTCTCTTGACAACAGTGAAATTATATGGATTCATCCCGATCTTGCTCCGGAATTCGAGGTGCCCTCTTCTTCCAAGAAGAAAACTCGTTCTAAAGGCAAAACTAAGATTTGCAACATGGTGTCTTTTGATCCCATAGTTGACGAGGAGATTCTGTTAGGCACCAGATCAGGGAAAGCCTATTTGAAAGATCATTCTGAAGGTCAAAAGGATCCTGCTTCTTCTTCTGAACCTGCTTCGACACAACCTGCTTCCACTGAAGAGATCCCTTCTACATCTTCACCAGTTGTAGTATCAATTCCTCCCAAGCCAACGACGGCTGACAAAGGCAAGCAACAAGTCCGCTTTGATAAACCCCTGAATAAGTCATCTCCTACAGGACTTGAAAAGCCATATAACTTTGATATATTGGCTCAACTTGCCAATACACCGGCTAGACTATCAATCTTCAAGCTCTTGCGTCTTTCTAAAGAGACTCGAGAAACTTTGAGTGAAGCTCTGATGCAGGCTGAAACTTGCCTAACTCTTCTCAAGAAGCCAGAATCAGAACCAGTCTCTTGCCATCACTGTCATAGTGTTTTGGAGTTGATCCCAAATATTACTTTCACTCAGGATGATATGCTATTGGAAGATAATAGACATGATCGTCCTCTTTATTATACAGGATATGTTGATTCGATGAAGGTCGATCGTATCCTGATAGATCCAGGGTCTGCACTTAGCATTATGCCAAAGACTATGCTAGATGCATTGAAGATACCAGTGCATAGTCTTTCGAGCACAATCACTACTATCTTGGGATTTAACCAAGAAAAAAGTGAACCTTTGGGCAATATCCGCCTAAAACTTCAAATAGGCAATCTTCGCACAAAGGTGACATTTTATATCATTGACAATCATGGTTGTTCTTACAACGCTCTTCTGGAAAGACCATTCCTCCATGAACATAATGTTGTTCCCTCAACTCTTCATCAATGCTTTAAATACGTTGATGACAAAGGACAAGTTCACAAGGAAGTTGCGAACCTTTATCCTTTCAAGGGCGTAGAAGCGTATTGCAACGATGCTCGTATGTACAAGGAGGAATTTATGAAAGTGGTATTGGCCATGGATACTGAAGAAGATCAAAAAGCAGTGCCCAATGACACTCTCATCATACCTGTTAAAGGGCGTGTTTCTCACCCTCAGTCTTCTAAACCACTGGCTATTCACTTGCCGGTTCAGAAAAAATCAGTCGATGCTGATCAAAATCAAAGGGAGCTCACCTCTTCTGAGCCACTTGTTATTGATTTACGTCGTAACAAGGACAAAAAGCAGCTCACTTCTCCTGAGCCACTTGTTATTGATTTAACTCGCAATAAGGAAAAAAGGGAGCTCACCTCTTCTGAGCCACTTGTTATCGACCTCCGTCGTAACAAGCCTCCTCTACGTTCTTCTTCTCTCCCTCTTGTAATCAATCTGACCAAGCCTGTTAAGGCTAAAGGTCCAGATGTAAATACAGATGTAAATATCAATGAAAAAGCATCTACTTTCCAGTATACTGATGTTATTTATCATACTAAATATTATTTGGATATGTTAGATAGCTTTCAGTCATTTACAATGGGGGTTGTACAATCTCTTCAAACAGAAGTTTCGTGTGAACACGCAAAAGACTCATATCGTATTGTTCCTGTTCGCAAGAAAGGTGAACGTCCAATACTTTTTAGTAAAAGACCGGAACAAAAGTTTAGCTATACGGATGATAGCAAGGTTAACGACACAGGACCTCTTCAATTCCGTCGTTACAGTCAACAATCAAAAGATATCGTCCAAAAAATGGGTTACGACTTCAAAAGCGGCCTTAACTATGGTAAAGGTAGACGAACTCCCATCCGTACAGCAGTTCCAAAAGGAAAGTCAGAAATATATTACAGCAGGACCAACAGAGGTCTCGGATACGCTTCTCCTCCAACGTTATCCCCAGCAGCTTCTGACTCTGATAGCGAAGAACGTTCTAATTCTTCTGATTCCAGATCATGGGATTCCGATACTAGCATTGGTGAAGTCCATCGTATAATCGTATCTTCTAATATGGTTTTCGCTGAACTTCCAGAAGGATATGAAGAGGATATTGAAGAAAGTCCTGAGACAGATCCTTGGGTTCAACAGATGGATAATCAATGGGTACTCCGATTTGAACAAAGAGAACCTCCTACCGAAGTTCAATTAATTCAAATTGATGTAGGAGTAAGCGAGTCACCTTGTCCAATCTTTATTAGCAAGAATCTTCCAGAAGCAGATAAGCAAGAGTTGATTCTTCTCATTAAAGAATACATTGACGTCTTTGCTTGGAGTTATGAAGACATGCCAGGTTTAAATCTTAAGATTGCTACTCATAAACTGAACATTCTTCCTAATGCTAAACCAGTCAAACAGCAACAAAGGCGATTCAAGCCTGAAATGATGGACGCTATTGACGATGAAGTTAAGAAGCTTATAGCTTGTGGCTTTATTCGAGAAGAACAACATCCTGATTGGGTAGCCAATGTTGTTCCAGTCTTGAAGGAAACTGGCAAAGTCCGAGTCTGCATTGATTTCCGAGATCTTAATGAAGCATGTCCGAAAGATGAGTTTCCTTTTCCTATCACAGACGTCATGATTGACAATACTTGTAGGTTCGAGCGAATATCTTTTATGGATGGATTCTCTGGATATAATCAGATCAAGATGAATCCCGAAGATGAAAAACATACGTCTTTCCGTACTCCTCGGGGAGTCTATTGCTACACAGTGATGCCATTTGGTCTCAAGAACGCTGGTGCAACTTACCAACGAGCCATGAGTACCATTTTTAGAGAACATTTTCGTAAGACTGTCGAATGCTACGTTGACGACATCGCTGTCAAAAGTCGTCTGAAGGAAGATCACATCCAAGACTTGAGAACTATCTTCAATCTCTTGCGCCAACATCAACTCAAAATGAATCCCACCAAGTCATTCTTGGGTGTCTCTAGTGGCAAATTTCTCGACTTCGTCATTACCTCTAAGGGTATACACGTGGATCCCGAGAAGATCAAAGCCATTCAAGAGATGCGTCCTCCACGCAACCTAAAAGAGCTACGAGGATTCCAAGGCCGACTTGCGTACATCAGGCGATTCATTTCGAACTTGTCTGGACGCTGTAGACCATTCACTCAACTAATGAAGAAGGGTGTATCTTTTATTTTGACTGAAGAATGTCAACAAGCATTCGACGACATCAAACGATATCTTATGAACCCACCTGTTTTGGTACTACCAATCTCAGGCATTCCATTCTTAATGTATGTCCGTGCTATGGACCATTCATTGGGTGCTTTACTTGCACAAAAGAACAAAAAAGGCTACGAACAGGCTATCTATTATCTTAGTCGTACTATGATTGGTGCTGAACACCGTTATAGTCCGGTCGAGAAAGAATGCCTGGCTCTCATATTTGCTGTGCAGAAGACGAGGTATTACATTATTGGCCAAACTATTCATGTCATATCCCGAGTTAATCCTCTTCGGGTATTGATGAAGAAGCCTAGTACACTTAATTCTCGGCTAGCCACATGGGCAATCTTGCTAGCTCAATATGACATGGTATATGTTCCTCAAAAGTCTGTCAAAGGTCAAGCACTGGCAGACTTCTTAGCGGCTCATCCTGTACCAGAAACATCCAAGCTATATGACAAAATTCCAGACGAGACGTTAGAAGTCAATATGATCTCTGAAGAGTTTCCAACATGGCGTCTATTCTTTGACGGTGCGTCAAGGATCGGACCAAATGGTGCTATTGTGGCAGGTGTTGGAGTGGTCCTCGTTTCTCCAGATGGATCAACTATTTAAAGAGCCTATTCTCTAGATGAACCTTGCTCCAATAATGTAGCAGAGTACAATGCTCTACTCATCGGCCTTCAGTTAGCCAAACAACTAAATGTTGAATATCTCGAAGTCTACGGTGATTCTAAGCTGGTTGTAAATCAGGTTAGAGGAACCTATGAAGTCCGTCATCAAGATCTAATGCCTTATCACGAAGCAGTGATCAAGATAGCTATATCATTCAAAGCTTTCTTTATAGATTATGTTCGACGAGCTTGCAATACTGAAGCAGATGCTTTAGCTAATCTTGCAGCTGTCTTAGCCATCCCTATCAAAAGACAGCAGGTGGTGGTTATATCCAACCGAGAACTGTTCTGCATCGAAAATAATTGTAATATTGAATTCAGCAATTTTGCTGAAGTCAATATTATCGATGATGATTGGAGAACTCCTTTCATCGACTTCGTGGTACATGACATACTCCCCGAAGATCCTAAGGAGGCCACCAGTATTCGACGACGATCTCTACGTTTCTACTATAATCAAACTACTAAGACTCTCTATCGACGGACTTACGACGGTCTTCTTCTATGCTGTTTAGCTGGTGATAAAGCAAAACAAGTACTACGTGAAGCTCACGACGGTGTTTGCGGAGCACATCAGCCCGGTCCTAAACTACAGGATCGCATCCGACGCATGGGTTACTATTGGCCCTCTATGGTATCAGATGCCATTGAATATGCAAAAAAATGTCGTGCTTGTCAAATTCATGCAGATTTCATTCATCAACCATCAGAATTCTTACACTCGACTGCTGTTTCCTGGCCTTTCGAAGCTTGGGGCATAGATGTCATAGGTCCTATCAATCCTCCTTCTAGAGAACATCGGTTCATATTGGCGATAACCGACTACTTCTTCAAGTGGGCTGAAGCTATACCTCTAGCTGAAGTCAAGACTAGCAGTGTCATCAACTTCGTTAAACACCATATTATTTATAGATTTGGTGTACCGTGAAGAATCATCCATGACAATGGACCTCAATTCATCAGCCAGAAATTTACCAGATTCTGTGATGATTACCGGATTGATAATGTCGCTTCGACTGCATACAATCCTGCCGCTAATGGTTTAGCTGAAGCATTTAACAAAACCATCATTAAACTCCTTAAGAAGTTTGTATCCACTAACAAACGGAATTGGAGCGAAAAACTTGGCGAATGTCTATGGGCCTACCGAACTACGGTCCGCAATCCCACAGGCTTTACACCTTTCTTTTTGGTGTATGGCTGTGAAGCTGTCCTTCCTTTGGAGCTGCAAATTCCTTTTTTAAGGATTGCCATTGCTAATGAACTCACTACAGAGAACAATGACCTTCTTCGACTTCAAGAATTGGAGGCATTGGATGAAAAGCGATTAGTGGCTCAACAACATATTGAGTTATATCAAGCCCGCATCTCGAAGACGTTCAATCGTAAAGTGAAGGTCAGAGCCTTTCAGCAAGGAGAACTTATTTTAACGGTCAGACGTCCTATGACTATGACTCATATGAGTAAAGGCAAGTTCGATGCAAAGTAGGAAGGTCCATATGTTGTGAGCAAAGTCTTCTCTAATGGAGCATATCAACTCTCAAAATTGGATGGACGAATTGCTATGATGCCTATCAACGGCAAGTTCCTTAAAAAGTACTATGTATAAATGTAAATATTTATAAATCATCAAACAAGTTCATGTTTATAAATAAAATTTTATTTTTAATCATGAATGATAGTACATGATATTAAGGAAGGTCATTATCATCCTTCTCTGCATTTGGACGTGGACCACTACCGTCCTTTTCAAAAATACGGTCAGCAAAAGAGTCGAGAACCTCTTTGCTAGATCCCACGAGGAACTTGCAGGCAGCCATCCTCATGGCTTCTTCTTCTTCAGTCCTTCCAGGTTCAAGCAGAAAGTCCAGGATGTTTCTCGGTGGCTGGGGTGCAGACAGACCTTCGCCTGCTTCTGCCTCCTTCGGTTGAATTGGATCGGCAGGGCATTCTTCAGTGCCCTTCTGGACCTTCGGGGCGATCTCAGCCTTCTTAGGTGCTTTTCCAGAAGACATTTTTATGTTGAAAAGTAGAAGTATTTCGTCCCTGTCAGATTTTTGCTATATTTATAGGCAGAAGTTCCTCAACTAATGAAGCGATATATTCATCCGACGGTTCGTCCGTTCATTAAATGCATGACGGTTCATCCGTTCATTTATCACATTCATCCGACGGTTCGTCCGTTCATTAATGCCCGACGGTTCATCCGTTCGTTTATCATCATTTGACGGTTTATCCGTTCGTTTATCATCATTTGACGGTTCATCCGTTCGTTTATCATCATTTGACGGTTCATCCGTTCATTTATCATCATTTGACGGTTCACCCGTTCGTTCATCATCACTTGACGATTCACTCGTTCATTATCATCTATCACTTGACGGTCTTCCCGTTCATTCATATCACATACATTAACGATTCATCATCGTTCATTATCCACATCAGCAACTTGTCGTTTTCGATTAAGTTGGCAAATCGAGATAATAATATTCATCAATAAATATATCATGTCTATCTGTTATTTATATCTGAATAAGATATGCAATAAATAATGGAGCCACAACAAAATGTCTTTTATTTATCAAAATATGAGGCATTACAGAAATGCATCTACAGCAACAAAACACAAAAATACAAAAAAGTTCTAATTAAGAAGGAGGAATAATCAGATTGTCAATTTACTGCTTCAGTGTCTGCAGCTCTTCTTCATGAGTTGATGTTACTATCCTTCTTGCTTCTTCCATCCCGCTTTCTTCATCAAAAATGGGCATGTCCACTGTCCGGCGGGTGATTTCTGCACCATGAATTGTCTCGTACTCATTTCTCTCTTGAATTAAGGCATTGAATTGTTCAATCACAAGTTGGTGATTAACAGTTTCCTCTTCAAATTCTTGCTGGAGGCGAGTAATTTCTGCTTTCAGCTCAGCAAGTCTTTGTCCTTTGCTTTCAGCTATTAAAGTAACTGATTCTATCTTAGAGTTGTATTCAGCTGATTTTGCAGAATGAGCCTCTAAAAGATTTTGAAGGTTTACCCTTTCTATATCAGCGGCTTGAGCCAGTCGTTCAAATTCAGCCTGCACTAAAGAGTCTATCTCCTTCTTCTTGAGCTCCTTATACTTCTTTATGGAGACTTCTAATTCGTTCAAAATGTGTTCAAGGAGAGTGGCCTGAGCCTCGTCCCCTTGCTCCCTTATGGCTCTTATTAAGAAAGAAGTTGGCTTCCTAACCATAATGAAATCAGCTCCTTCTTTCTCTATCATTTTATGAACAAGAGATCCCAGCGACTCGAAGAAACATCTGGTGAATGACTGGACAACTTGTTGATTAATGGCCAGAGTTCCAAGAGTTGCTGCTACTCCTGTTGAGGATGAGGCAGCAGGTTGCTCGACCCTTTGTGGCTGGACAACAGGCTCTTTAAACAAAGGAGCCAGAGTAGAGCTAGTCGCTCCTCCTGTTTGATCCTCTGCAATAGTAAAATTGTTATTTTACTAATTGTTTGCCGATGAACAAGAAGATCAAATAAGAGCAATCTTACCTTGGTTTGATCTAGCAACAAGTGCATTCTCTGCTCGAATAGACTCCCGTTGAACGGAAGTAGCTTCAGCTGCAATAGCCTGGCTGCTGCCCGCTTCAGAACCGCAAGATAAATGATGACTACTACTCACAACCACCGTTGGTATGGGCACCATAGCTAGGTCCGTTGGAGGTGTTGGCAGAGTCTCAAGATCTGCAAGAATTATAAATGAAGATATTAGTTATCAGTCTATTTTAAAAGAGAAGATTACGAGATCTCGTTTTATACCTTGAGGGTCGGTGGCGGGATTTTCTTTCAACATATCTTCATCGGCTGCTTCTTCAAGAGATCTTTCTATCTCAACATCTTCATCAGGATTTAAAAGATCAGCAACTTTTTCTGCAGACGCCTCCACTTCAATATCCTTTTTAGGATCTGAAATATCATCGGCAGTATCAAGAGATATATGTTCTTCATTATTCCTTTTAGGATCTTGTATATATTTATCAACATTTTCAGACGAAGAGCTCTCCTCGTCTTCTTCTTCTTCTTCTTCTGCTGCATTCCTACTGTTAGTTGCAGTCTGATCATCCTGTAGGCTATAACTGCAATCTTCTAAAGCTGCGATCATTTCACGATCTTCTTCTTCACGAAGAATCCTAGGAGTAAGAGGAGGTTGAGTTGCCTCTGCAACAGGTGAAAGAGGTCGTACAACATTTTGTTCTTCCTCTGTGATGTTCTCCCTAGACTCTTCAACCTCAGTTATTGGGACAAGATCTCCCCTCTGTTCAGTTTCTTCAAGAGTTTTGCTCCCAGATTCAGAAACAGGTGTGGGAGATGACATTATAAGTCCTGCTGCAGCATCTACTGAAGTCAGGATTTGTCTGGAAGAAGATTCTGCTAAAATTCTTCTGGTGACCACCTTCTTCTTTCTGTGTAGAGGTCTGGCAGGACTCTCTACATTTACTGGTTCTGCTTGTTTCTGCACAGAAGTTGGTGTAGTAGCAGTCTCTTGATGTGTCTCGGCCAATTGCCAAGATTGGGATCTTGTAGTGACCTTTTCAGAAGAATGATCTAGAATCAATTTCTTCTTCGCTGCTGGAGCAGGAGGCTCCTTTCTTCTTCTTTTCTTTGCGGGAGATCTACCCACTTTCAGAGAAACACGCAATGGTGCATTTACCTCTTGAGGGAACATAATATCCCTCGAAGTTTCTAGAGGTGCGTCCGCTGGCTCATGCACCTTATCATTTACAGGGATCGATGAAGCAATTCTCCCTCTCCTCAATCATGTTGCAGTAGCGAAACTATCTGCAAGATTAAAATTCTCGGCAAAAGTATTCGCGGATGTGTAAAACACTGAATATGTGAAGAGCATCTGAGGACCCTGGGGAGTACTCTTTGATGGCATTGAAAAGATGGCTTTCGTATCACGGGCATTGTAATAAGCCCAAGCTCTGGCACCGTCTATCAAATAACCTTTGCCTTGGAGGCAGGTAATTGCATTCCCTACATGGAACTGATCATACCCAAACTGTCGAGCAAATCGGCTGGAAAGATATGGTTCTAAATAGCATTCTTCTTCGAACCGGTAGACCAGATGAGATGGTCGAATCGTTTTCAACCATTCGAAGGCTGCACGGGTCAGAGGCTGCATCTTCGAATCTACCATATTTATGGGCATCTGATCGTACCCAGCAGGGAGAGGAGCACAACAGAAGTTCCATCCTCTATTCAGATTCAAGGCATATCTATACTCGCTTAAAGAAGTGTATTTCCATTTTCCATGAGAATACCTTCAGAGAAAACTGCCATCAACTGCTCCCATGTCGGGGTCTATTAAGGTTGGATAATGGAGAAGCAACCATCCAAATAAATATGTATATGGCAGTTCTAGACGAGGGAATTCTTTTTCTCCTTTCGCTTTCAGCATCAGGTCGACGTATAAACGAAGACTGGCATTTAGTTTGCAGGTCATTGCTGATAACAAGTCCATCTTATAGTCGAAGACTAACTTGACAGCAGCAAAAAGAACGCCTCGGTGGAAGCGATCCACAGCGCTGGATCCGGGAACTACAAATCTTTGAAGCCAGTATGTTAGGAACCCTGCCAGTTGTGCTTCTTCTGACATGGGTCTATAGCCCATTCTTAAGTAACTCTCCAAAGTATCCCCTGTCTTCAAAGGAGGATACTCATGATCATCTTTTACTTGTTTATCAAAGTTACCACTCTGTTCCATCAGCTTTATGACCTCTGCGCTGCTCAAAGGTTTGAAGAAGTTAGGGTAGCATTTGTCATTCTCCTTGGTCTTCTTCTCTTCTATGTGGTTGAGAAACAGATATGGTAACCACTTCGAAGAGTAACAAGTGTTGGCGGTAGCACTCTTATAAAACAGAGAGCAGATCTTGTAATGGCACATTAGTTCCTCGAACACTGCCACCATTGCTGCATTCTCTTTTCTAAGCTTGTCCAGCTCATCATTTGTCGGTACAAACTCCTCATACGGAGCATCTGCCATGGGCAAGTACGAGATATACTTCATCTCGTGGAGTGCAAACCCCATCTCTCCACCCGGGGTTATGAAGGTCCTCGTCCTATAGTTGTACCTCTCAGCCAAGGCTAAAAACATATGTGGGTTGGGAGCAAATTCGTATACAGTGGTGTGCACTGCTTGATACAGATTGATCTGTTGGAGTTTGTCTTGGAAAGTTGTCAGAATCCAATCCGCAATGTAGTTCCATCGCTTGTAATCTGGATTCACCAATCCAGTCAGTCTGATGTCTTGTTCGAGGTATTTTCCTTCAGCCTTCGTAAATTTATTTGCGAATATTAGTGTCCTGACAGGCATCAGCATAGAGGAGTTGTCTGGTGGAATGCAGCCGGGTCTCAGGCCTCTCAACAGGACGCTATATCTATCAGAGGAGATATAAAACATGTCCTTTTTGTTTGGCCCCTTCTTTACGAAGATTTTTCCTGCACGGACATCCTGAAAAAGAGTGATGTTCCACTCCATCTTCCTTGGGTAGCTCGCATGAGCATACCGCGACAAAGGGAGGCAGCGAACAATGTCTGGTATGAAGAATGATCTATTTTCCAGGTGAACTATTCTCTCTTCCATCCTCGGCCTAGGCTGAGAGACTTTTTCAAAGGCGTCACCGAACATGAATAAAGGTTTCTTATGAATGACAGCATCCGCTGACTCTAGGGGCTGTCCATTCATCAAACACATTAAAGTCTCATTATCCTGGAAGATCAGTATAGCCTGACGGAAAGCCGGCAGATCGTACTGAGGATAGTGAACATGAGACAGATCCTCTTTATACTCAGACTCTAAGAGGGTTCCCACAAAATGTTCATAATCTGGATCTTCATTGATCTCAACTGCATCAAAAAAACAGATAAAGATTAGTACAAGTCAAAAACTCTGTTTTAACCCAAAATATTAGAGTGCGCAAAATCCTCAGATTGCGCTGACATGACTTGCGCAATATCAGATTGCGCATCATAATAGGATGCGCAAAGCAATAGTTTGCGCTGACTACCTGCGCAAATCAATCGATTGCGCTGACTTCCTGTCAGCACAATTCAACAGATTGCGCAGGAATGCAGCCTTCATAAAAATGAAGACTGACAGTTGATGCAACCAAAACCCTAAAAAGGGTGGCACAATATGAACTCATCTCTAAAAAGAGATGAGTTTTGAAGATCAAAAGAAGTCGAATCACCCTAAAAAGGGTTTTTGATCGGTTGAACAACCTCTCAGAGCGGGGTGCGCGGATTCGTGTCGAGATGCTCGTCGTGCAACTCTGTCAGATGGCTCGGCCGGGGCCTTGCCTTTATCGGCGGTGGTGGAGGAGCGTCGAGGAGCCATTGGTCGTCGGAGAAGAAGGCTGAAAACAAAGAGCTCGAAGTATTTTTCTTTCAAGAAGCACGAATGCAAGTAAAGAGTATTTTCTAAGTTTGAAGTGACTATTTATAGTCTTCAAAAAAGTGAAACGACTACCTCAGATTGTGCCTAAAATTAAGGTTCATCAATTGCGCAGACAGCTCACCATCATGCGCAACTTGATTTGAATTTAATAATTCAAAGTATTTCGAAACTTTGAAAATATTCAACTTTTGAAAACTTTGAAGGGTGTCTTGTAGGTCCTAAAAAATCAAGTTTCATCAATCAACAAAGTCAAAGAATTAAGGTATACATCATTTTGATGAGTTGCGCAGACAACAGATTGTGCAGCAATCGAATTGCGCACGTTGGTTTGCGCACGTTCCCAACTGCGCAGGCTGACGTGGCAGAAGTCATCATTACCTAAATCAAATCAAATCTTCCTGACAGCTGATAGCACGGAGAACGAGGAGACTATTTATTTATTGCGCCATACAGTGCTCGAGGGCGGCTGACAGCTGGCAGCGCAATCCAGGATGGCGCAATCCATTCCTGCGCAGTCTGAGTCTACGCAAACTAAAGTCTGCGCAGTTCAGGTTGCACATTCTACCAACATAACTGATAAAGTACATGTGGCATTCATGCCATCAATTGCTCATTATGTGGCAACTGTCTATGCACGATCATGCGCATTTCAATCAAATGATGCCATGTGTCTCATACAGTTAACCCATGATCCAGCAACTGCCTACGCAGTCCAGTGCTGCGCAAACCAATTGCTGCGTAAATCATCATGCGCAGTCCAGAATAACTGAAAGTTAGTTATTTCTAGATCTCTATAAATAGAGTTTCAAGTCTTTATTTCCGGGGGATCAAGGGTTCAAGATCAGAGATCAGAAATCAGAGAGTCCAGGAGTTTTTGCCCAAGTGCTGCTGCATTCTTCCGAGGCTTTTGCCTTCAATTTTCGAGGCTTTCTACCTTCAGTTCCAGAGTTGTTCTCAACTTCAGAGGCTTCGTCTTCAAAGTTCACATCGTCCAAGGGATAAAGCAATCGTCATCTAGATTGGATTCCTAAAGTTGTACCATTTCCAGAATTCAAATTGTAATCTTTTACAAAGTTTGCTATCAATAAAGTTTCATACTTTTGTTTTTTGCAAACAGCTACGGGCTACAAGTGTGACGAATTTGGCCGCACTCATAACTGGACGAAAAGGAGTATATTCTAGGATCTACCATATTGGAGCACCAATCTGATTAGACATAACCTTGATATCATGCATATCGAAAAAAATGTGTTTGACAACATAATTAATACTATAATAGACGTAAAGGGGAATACGAAAGACAATCCAAAGGCTAGATTAGACTTGGAAGAAATATGTAGACATCCTGTATTGCATTTGATAGAGGACGGGAATGGAAAGTTGAAGCAGCCTAAGGCAATTTTCTTACTGGAGAAGGAGGATAAAGTTAGACTTTGTAGGTGGATTCAAGGTCTGAAATTTCCAGACGGGTATTTTTCGAATTTGAGAAGATGTGTCGACCTCAAGGAGAAAAAACTGACATGTATGAAGAGCCATGATTGTCACGTATTCATGGAAAGGTCAATTTCGATTGCATTTCGATAATTCTTTTCTCCGGTTGTTTGGGATCCATTGACCGAGCTTAGCATATTTTTCAGAGATCTTTGTTCTAGTAAGTTGCTCGTCGATCGTCAAGAAAATCAGGAGAACAATATTACGGTAACACTGTGCAAGCTCAAGAAGGTATTTCCTCCTGGATTCTTCGACTCCATAGAGCATTTGCCAATTCATCTTTCCTACGAGGCACGTATTGGTGGGCCCGTCGGTTATCGGTGGATGTACCCGTTTGAGCGGCATTTGAACCACCTAAAGAGGAAGGTGAAAAACAAGGCTCGGGTCGAGGGTTCTATTTGTGAAGCCTATATTCTCGAGGAGATTACAAACTTCTGTTCGACGTATTTCAAACCTCATGTTGCTACAAACAGAACGAGGGCTCCGAGAAACGACGACAGTTATTAAAAATCTAATGATAGAATACTGAAAGTATTCAATGCGTCCGGAAAGCCTTTGGGGAGAATGAAGAAGAGATATTTGAATGACGAAGAGCTAAGAGCTGCTCAGTTGTATGTATTACTCAACTGTGACGAGGATGAAGTGGAGAAGCTAGAGGGTTAAGTAATTAATGATGAGTTTATGTCATCTCAATGTAATAGTATAAGCTAATATTATTGTACTAATCGGCGGTTGCTTCGTTGTTTTTCAGCACATATAATGATGAGTTGAGGTCGGTCAGACCCTACCTAACAGACGAAGCATTAGAACAAGAAATGAGACATCATTTTCCTTCTTGGTTGAGCGAATATATAAGCAGCCCGGTAATTACTGGCCTCTTTTAATGCAACTGCGCGATAAATAACTTACTATCGCTTCTTTGGTATTCTGGTCGATCGTCTAATTTCACCCGAGATTAAATTAATTAAAACTCTTTCCAAGGGACCAATTACTTTTGTTAAAATATGGCCAAGTTACTGTGTCAATGGCTTTCGGTTCAAGTCGACAAATACTCCGATCAGAGACAGCTTTCTGGATCTTGATTCCACGAAAAATAGTTGTTTGTGTATCAAATCTTCGAACTACAAAGACGTCGATCTAGGAAATGATTTCTTTGGCATCTTGCGAGAGATTGTGGAGTTGACGTATAATTATGGCAGAGAACCTGCAAAGATCATATTGTTCAAGTGTGAATGATTCGATCCGACTGAAAATCAAGGTTAAAAAATTGACGAGCATGGTCTTGTGGATATAAACTACAAGCGTAGATATCAAGGCTACCAACCATTTGTCCTAGCAACCCATGCTCAGCTCATGTACTTCACAGCTTATCCGAGACGGGGAGCAACAAAGTTTGATTGGTGGACAGTATGCAAGACTAAAGCTAGAGATACTTTTGATGTTGACGAAAAAGCTTATCAGGAGGACGACACTACACCAAAAAGGATAATTTGAAACATTTAGTATTTTGTACTTTGGAACAGTGTATATGCGTTCCTAGACTTGTAACACTTATTAACCGTGTCAAACTACTAAAGTGTTCCTAAATTAATTTACTTAAAATTAATTTAAAATTTTATTTTTTGGAACGGTCAATAAATGTAGTTATATACGTTCAATCACATATGATAACCGCATAATTGAGAAGACAAGTGTTCCTATTTTTTATTCTAATTACAATCCCCCTCATCAGTTACATATATTCCAAAAAAATTCTATTTCTTCCGCACTCATTTACATGTTTCCCTCTCTCTGTCTCTCTCTCGACCTCCCTCCAGCCTCAAGCTGCACTTTTCTAAATTCCTCCCATTTGTAGTTTAGCTTGCAATATATTTTTCTTTATCTTTAATTTCGTCGTGATTGTGAATAAGGCTTTCATATAATTATCAATTCCTCAAAGTGTTACTGAAGGTTTCTTTTGTGTTGAATATTTATTGGAGGAGGACGTCTTCGAGACATAGAGGTTGCAGCCCCCCGATCGACGTGGCACACTCGAGGAACGGATCGATCTTCGAGGGTCCGATCTTGTCGACGCACCACACTCGGGGAACGAATCGATCTTCGAGGATCCCACAAGACGAGATCCCCAAGGAGGAGGTCGTCGTTTGTTAGTGCCGCTAACGAGAATCCGGTGCTTGCGGAAGGAATTATTGTGCGCAAGGAGGAACGTCTCCCTCACCCCCTTTAGTTTGTACACACAAGATGTTTGTTGAAATGCTTAGTAGATTAAAATTGGTTAGCTTGTGCGATCCTACTCATTTTGATTTTATAGAAATTGTTGGACATTCTAACATATGATCTTACAGTTGTTGGCCTACCAAAACTTTCTGGCTGGTTGCCATAGTTTAATATTACGGACTACCAAGGGGCCTTGTTGAGGTTCTGTTGGGTTAGGAACTGTTTACCGATATTGGGGCCTCATATTAAAATAAAATGTTTATGCATAAGAATATATGCCAAGTTGCTTTCAGGTTTATTGGTTCCTTGCCACCTTAAGTTGTGCTTACCTTCTAACCTTTCATTTTTCCTAAATCATTCTAATCTTTGTTTAAAAGAACTTTATTTTTTTTTTTTAAAAAACCTGAGAACTTGAAACATAAGATTATTGGAAATAGAGATGTCTTTTACCAAAATTTTCTTTCAACTGTCATACTGTATCATTTTGTACAATTTTTCTTACACTTAGATTCTTAAATTGCTACTGACTATTTTGTTTGTTAAATATGTATCAGGCTTACATCTTAAGGTTGTTGGCTCTAGAAAAATAGCCAACTTACCTTCGTGTTGTTGTTCGTTGTTTGTGTAACTTGTTAGAAGCAGTACCGCACTTCAATTTCTGCCAAAGCTTATTATCTGGTGTTTTCAAGAATATTAGCTCTTCGGATGATACTGTTATGTTCCAATGTGGTTTTCATTTTAGAGTTCTTCAGGTTCCCATATGGAAGTATTTATTTAGATTTCATTCAAATGGTACTGTACCTGTGTATTTAGTTTGGCACGATCTTGTAGGCATAGTAAGAGAAGTAACTATATCATAGCTTGTATATACTTGAGTCTAGATAAGTCTTTCTCTTACTCGCCAAATCTTAACAAGGTTGTAAGATTTGAGCATTTCAAACAACATAATATTCCTCTTTCAGTTTTGGTCATGTGCTTTGTTTCAAACCTGCATGTAGTAGGCACATAAAAGCTTGTTCTTGTGTTTTGAGAAAACTATTGTCAAGGTGTCACTTAAAACCTTTTCACTTTTTCTTATAGGAAACTCTGTTGTGAAGCTACTAACTCGCTTTTTGCCAACAATGGAAAGCATGGCAGTGAAGCAACTCTAGATGTTGTTCGGTTGATTGCACATCAAGTAAAATTTCATGATTGCCAACTTCATCCTAATAGTTTAAATATATGTATTAGCGTCCTACATTACCCTTAATTGTAACTGTCATTCCTCCAGGATATTGGCTATTATAGGCTTGAAGCTATCATTCGGTTTGGCTCAATATTATATCCTATATATCTATTACTGCTAGAAGTGGGCATTTGGTGTCGAGTACACAAATAAGCTTTCTTGCAGAATTCGTAGCACACTTAATCACTTCGTGGATCCTCTTAGCTTCTTGTGCGTATATTCCTTTATTTATGACTTCACCAGGGACAAAGAAAGAAAATATGGAAAGACTTGCATCCGTTTGAAGTGGAATCTGAATATTCTCTCTCCCCTTTTGGATTTATCCTTAAGTTTCATTTGTTTCTATTTTCTTGTTAAATATGCTTATTCAGTACACTCTAGTACATTACCTAGTGTCCTTATCATGTGCTTGTAATTTTTTAGGTTGTTGCACTTGGAGAAGGGGTGTCCTTGGAAGCCGGACTTTTGAGGATGTTGGGTTTAAGCTTAGTCTATTGTGTAGTGCTAACTCACTTTATGACACTCAATATGCTTGACTTGCAGGAATGAGGCATCAATCCGTTAAAGAGAGGTAATCACACAACAATCTAGGTATTATCTATATAAATTTGTTTTTGCTATTAAACCTGAATTACATCAGATTGCAGAAGTGTTTTTCTAATCACATGTAAATATATTTGTAAACCTACCACATTCACTTGGATCATCTGATTCCTGGTAGACTGAAAGAACTAAAAGTACCATGATATATATTAATCAGTTTGTCATCTTGTGTAATTTGTTTCTAATCTAGAATATTTTAGTGCTTGTAAGTTTAGGCTCTGATGCAAAAAAATTCTAGCCTAGTAAGCTAGGATGATGCAAGAAAATTTCCAAAGTTCAAAGTATTTGATTAAATATTAGCAGAAAATAATTTGATTCGTTTAGAAAGTATTTATCTGAAATAGCAGTTCTTATGGAATTTATAGACCACAGGAACAAGCCTTTTCATGTTGATGTAATGATGAAGCCTCCAAACTGTTAATGTGTATCAGTTTATCACAAAACTGTTGTCTACTTTTTTCATCCACATATGTGCTGGTAGTAGTGTCATACTCAATGACTTTCATAAAAATTACAGCTCAAGTGAATTATACGTTTTTCTTATTGTTAAGTCAATTGTTAATTCAGTTTATAGATTCTCTGTCAAAGATATCCTTGATTCAGTTGATGTATTAAAATTGTTTGTTGAAAAGCGTGATCAAATATTTCTATAAGGTATAATCAACGATGAGCATTTCTTTTTCTCCTTTTACAGGCTTGAGTTTTATTGGAATGATGTTTTCCACAGTATTGGATTGATGAGACATATGTAGACTTATAAGTATGTTATGTCATTACTCCTTTTCCAGCATGTTCATATCTTCTTCAAAATGGATGTGATGATGGTGGGAACACCGTTTTGTAACTGGCACCTGGATTTGATTAGTTTATTTGTGCATAGCGCCTTCTACATATGGAAAAGGCAAGGTTTTGGATGTACCTTTCCTCTCATTCTATAGCTGTATTCATATACTCTAACTTGATAGGTTACTAACATTCTCCAAAAGTTATAACAAAATTTGTTGCTCATATATGGATTTGCGAAGTTTTTTGGTACAGATAAGTCATAGACACCTTCGTGGAATTTAGTGTTCTAGGAGTATCTGTTCATACTAGCAGAATTGATCTATCGATTGGTTCTTCAATCCATATAAATTTGTATAGGTTGCTTAATGTACTGAGTGATGTCTCACTGAATGTCTAGTTTGATTCATCTTGGCACTGATCTATCAATTGGATGTACCTTTATGGGGCAAATGGAGAGCCATCATTCATAAATTGCACGCCTAGTTTTACGAGGACTCTAAACTACATATTTTTTCCCATTACATGCTACTTAAAGCCAGTCACTATACTTGAACTACCTGGACCACAGTCACCTGACATCATTGGCGGGCTTCCAAACCACCACCACCTGACTGATCATTTACCAATTAGTGGCGATTTTGAGGTTCTTTAGACATTGGAATCTGCTTTAATTCCCAAGTTGCATGATGTTGAAGATGATTTTTTGAAATTGAAACTTGAGAAACAGATCAAAGATTAAAGTACAAGACAGGAAACTCCACTAAAATTGAGGTCACTAATCCCTCTTTGCTTATTCTTTACCTCTAGTTCATTTTAGTTCTCCAGGAACATTGATAATCCATTTGTGGATGTTATTTCTGCAGCTAACTCACCAGATGGCTCACACGATGTCATATCGGCAAATGCAAAGCAGGATAACAGAATATGTTCCAATTGCTGTTCTAGTAATACTATTGCATTGTTCGATAATAGTAATAGCAAGATAGAAGAATATGTTCCAAGTGCAGTTCTAGTAATATTGTTGCATTGTTCGACAATAGTAAGATGTAGATGCAAAAGTAACGATGTTGTTTTCTCTCGACTAATTCCTGCAAGGACGTATTGGCTTCTGGATGCCACTATCTCATCCTGTCATTTGAGTTCGTCCTCTTCCTCCATACATTCTTTATACTTCCATTACAAACAACTTGGTTTCTCGGGGATGCACACGGGTGGGAGCGAACCTATACTAATGTATGTCATGTTCTGAGTTTGGATTTAAATTATGTTGAAATGTGGCTTACTCTGAAACCTAAGGGCATGATACTTTATGAGGAATTCATAAACATTTATCAAGAGAAGTTACTTGGTCTGCATTACTTTCTTCAATTACAGTCATGTTGGCTTTAGATTACTTGCTTATTTTTTAATCTAGAAGTCCACACATTTGTACCAATTCCCACCAGTGAACTCTACAGCCAGAACTCTATAATGCATATTTATTTGGATCTTAACGGAGATTTATTTGCTTATAACTGCCCTATGTCACCCTTACTTACATGCTTACTTCAACTTGAATCGAATTGCACCAATTGTATTGAGATCACTTGAAAGGGGGATTTTTGTTTCAATTTAATGGGCACCAGTTGCATTGATCTTGAAAAAGTCACTGACTATAGTTGCTGAATGTGGAAGGTCTAATTGCTCCGTATTGATTCGGCGGCTATAATTGCGACTTTTGTTCCATGAGGGTTTGATTAAAAATAAAACTTTTGTTCTTCGTTAGTGGACTCATTCCTTCTATTCCCTTATATAGTGGGAAGTTACAATCACTAATTCAGTTATTAGGCCTAATTAACCTTGGCAACTAGCTAATGGCTGGATGAACTGGCTAACAGAGTTGGCAGTAGTTGCTGATTGGTCGGCAAAAGCTGACATAGAAAGGCAAATGCTGACCTGGAATTGTATGAGCTAATGCAACCTTCATTGATGGTCACTGGTTACTGGCAGTGATCTAATCTTTACTGATAGGTCCTTAACATTCTCCTCCCCTTATTTTGACCTTGTCTCAAGGTCAAAGTATGAGTAATCTTCGATTGTACCAACATATACACTGCTTCCCTCCCTTTCCTGTACTACTTGACTAACTGATGCTAGAAAGTAACATTGATACTGAGCTATGGCAGCAGGGATAATGCTAGATACCTGGGAATAGAACTGAAATTGACTTGATTCTACAATCTAGTGATACTTGGTACTGCATAATAACTGAACGGCACTGGATAGTGATACTCTTAGATACTGAAAATTGGAGTATCCTGATACTCGCTATTATTTGATGCTTGATAGTAAGTATAGCTAGTATATGGTAAAGGCCTCCATGAGCTTGTGCAGTCTTTAGTGAGTTATTTTAGTCTTAGTCACTGGCTGTTAGATTTTAACAAGAAGAATTGGTACTGCTGTAGGTTGAGAATATACCTGGATCCCATACCATTCTCCCATTCACCACACTCTCAATGGCAATACCTGGATCCCACACCACTGCAGAAAAATAGGGTCTTTGATGAACCCCTGGTTAACTATGTTGTACCACACAGGAATAACACTGCCAACAGAAATTTCCTTGAATCCTAATCCAAGTATACCATCGAATTTTTCTATCAAAAAGGTCATACCAGGTTCACTAGTGGCTTTAATAGAATCATGTTCCTTCACAACAAGGTCACCAAGTTTGACACTATCTCCACTGAAGAAACAAGCAATGGATCCAGTTCCATAATGAATTTCTACAGATTTCCCATATTTTTCTACAGATTTCCCATGTTGGTACCAGTTCAAGTACTCTGGTTCTTTCATTATTGCAATATCAACCTCCTTGGATGAAAGAAATTGTGAAGTATCACCAACATGTATTTTGCTCTGCCTTTCCTTTTGGAACTTTTCTGGATCCCACAGTACATACCTGGAGTCCTTGAGCCTGAGAGTGATTAAAATCTGCACGAGAGTGATATCATTCTTAACACTTCCCTTTTCTTTAGTATCTTTCAGTTGGGCCTCATTGGTGACTTCATTAGCCCCATTTGAGAGAATAGGCAGTGGAGCTATAACCACGTAAGGTTCCATTCAATTCAAACGCTACTAGGGAAAGTTGAAGTTGATTTGCATCATCAACGATGTCAACTGTATATAAACTCTCTTGACCAGATGCATCATAAAACACCATGTTGTCTTTAGTTAGTTGAGCAGAATTACAGTTCCCATCTACTAGATTTAGAGAAACATTCGTTTGAAGGTTAATGTTTTCCTTAACTGGAAAGCACCTCTGACCCAGTTCTTGGGTTTTAGCTATTGCATACACCTTGTCAAAGGAAGCAGTAACATCCTTGCTTGTTTTTGCAATTATGCCTGGAAAGCACGTCTGACCCAGTTCTTTCACATTGATGTTGCTATTTTTTTCTTCAATTCACTACAAATATTATGAACTGTAGCAAATATTATGAACTATTTTTGCACATGATTTTTTTTTTGTAGTTGGAAGCACAATCCATAACGAAAAATTTATATTCCTATGAAAGTATTATGTCTAATATCCACCAGATATGTATACGGACTATGTTTTGGGTTACTTTAAATGGAGCCTACACATGACAATTCATACTGCGATACTGATGAGATACTCCTCTGTAGATCATCCCTACTTAGATATTGAGATAAGCTTTCCAAATTATTTATAAATTGGACGTAGTACTAGATTTATATGTACTACCAAGTACCAGATTATGAAGTTTTTTTTTATGCCCAGTTCTATTTTTTCTTGTTGCAATTTTGCCCAGTATTCCGAACATGTCTGAATCTATATTTATTAGTGATTCCTTGATTTTAACTTGTTTCATAATGTTGCATGCAGGTGTTGCTAGTTATCGTTGTTTAAACCTCCATCATTCGGTTGGAGAAGTAGGTGTATTACGGAGGTTGCGTCATCCATCATTTCATCTAAACGGGAGTTTTGATGGTGCTTGATTTTAAGTTATCCTAGTTTTATTTTGAATATTAGGAACTAGAGATGAATGTTATCATATTTTGGACTTGTCAATAATTTTGAAATATTTCAGTTGTTTGGTGAATATTTGTGACTTGTGCGAAGCTTTAGATACTTTTTCTCATGTCATGTTTATATTGCCTTTTAGAAGGCAAGTTTTGACTGGTGTCTATTTGAGATAATATATTAAAGTGTCTGGAAGATATGTTTGGAAGAGATGTTTTGCATGTGTTAATAATTTGCTCAAATGTTCAATCATTGACTGTTGTGTTTAAGCTTGTGTTGGTAATGGTTGAAAGTATAGTATGTTGTATCTATATTCCTGCTATCATCAATTAATGTACTATCCTCAAACATCTGATTGTATCACCACTTATTATGTGTTTCCATGTTCAGTTTAGAAATTATTAGATTTAATTATGGTTCAAACAAAAAATGGAATGCAAAAATGAAATTAAATAAAATTAAACAGTAACGTTAAAAAAGTGTTGCAAAACTAGCCATAAGAATAATGCAAAAGTGTTGTAAATTATATGTAGGAACGAGCTTAAAGTGTTCCAAAATGACATTTAGAAACGTTTTAAAGATGTTCCAAAAATACTTTAGGAACACATTATATATGTTCCAAAAGCTACTTTTGGAACGCCTAATACATGTTCCAAACTAAATTTAGGAATGCAGTATAAATGTTCCAAATATTGCAACGCCACTTTTAGGAACGATTATAATATGTTCCTAAAAATATTAGAAACATAAAAAAACTGTTCCTAAAGGCCTTTTTTGGTGTAGTGCGAGCTACCTCTTGTAACCAATATTGTTGATGTGGACTCCACGGAAGTTACGCATTACACGACACATAATGTAGAAGTTGTAGAATTATCCGAAGAGGAAGACTAAGCCGACGAAGGCGAAGATGAAAGTGAAGATGAGGAGGAAGATGAGGTCGAGGAAGATGAACAAGATGATTATTCTGAAGATGATTGAGAGAGATGTACTTTCATTTTGATAATTATGTATAGTTGGTTATTATCTAGTCTTGGTTATTATCTGAATGTACTATCTGGACTTAGATGTTTCTTGTAGAATGTACTATCTGAATTTAGATGTTTCTTGTAAAATATACTATCTAGACTTAGATGTTTCTTGTAAAATGTATCATCATATGTTGTCTTGTTATTATCTTGTATTTGTTGCACTTTCATATTTCTAGTCTCTATTATTTGTTGTCTTTGTTGTATCTCATCATATGTTGTTATCAGGCATGACAGGTCATCGCGGATTGTTCTGCATTTCTCGACATGGGGCACGGGGTACTGATACTGGTAGAGGACAGAGTACTCCTTCGGTACCTACTGGTGGTACTACTAGAGGACAGGATTCTTCTTCGATACCTCCTACTGGTACCGGCTCTGGATCCTCGTCGCCCAGTACTCATGTGTATCGGATAGTAGCTCCGCCCGCCACGATGCTACGTGGCATATCTCCTAGGATGAGTAGTTTCAAGCTTGAGACTGCTCCTGAGAGTAGCGTTCCTCCTGCTGATACGACGACGGAGGCAGATGAGCAGATGGAGGAGGCTGTGTCGACGGCCGACCAGTATCAGACAGATGATGCCTGCGCACCTCCGGAGGAGACGAGGACGGAGATCTGGGCCGACGGTACAAAGTAAGTATTTTGTTTTATCATTATTTCTGTGTTTATCATAAATTAAATTTTCTCATGAATATAATATGTCTGTATAGATATCGTCCTCCGTCGGTACAGAGACGCCTAGGCCAGCTCCTGAGGCAAAATTATGGTGGTCCTTGGATAAACTACTCGGATGCTCCAAACGATAGGAAGGCCTACTGGTTTGTGCGCTTCAAGGTTAAAATAGATTTACTTTTAATATTAATCATTTGATTTATGCATATTATATATTACTGAAAAATATTTTGTTTGCGTACTCTTCTAGGATATATTTTTCTATCCACCGTACCGGACTGAGCTGATCGAGGGGATGTTTCCTGCTGTCGCTGCTAAGCTGATCTGCGATGCTATTAATGATCAGAAGGCTCGTGATCGTGCCGAAAAGCCGATCCAAGGTTGGATCACCCCTGGTCAGTGGGATGCGATGAAGGCTCGATTCAACGAGCCAAGGTACAAGAAAAAGTCCGAGAAGGCCAAGGCGGCTCGGCAACATGCCTCGAAGTGGTACGGTGGGTCGATTCCGATGACGGAATATTTTCGTCGTCTGGTTTGTATTTTTCTTTTAGAAATATTATTTTAATGCAAATTCGATAAATTATTACTAAGATAATATATTTAATTACAGGTAAGGAAGGTCGATAACGTCAACATGGTGACCGTCTTCCTGGCCACCCATCGGAAGGGCGAAGGCCTTATTGACGAGAGGGCAGAGCTTGCCTATGTAAGTATTATAATACTATTTGTTAATTATAATACTTCATGTTAATTTTAATATAACTTAGTAAATATGCATGCAAATAAATATTCATGTAGTTAGTATTAATAAGTACATTAATTAGAGATTAGAAATCATAGAGTACTATCCATACTTTCTAGGCCGAGTATCAGAGGCTTGGGGACCGGGCGACAGCTAGTGCACCTACTACGGGAGAGGCCGATACTTCCTCGCAGCCCACTCAAGCTCCATCTGCGGACGAGCTGTGGATG
This sequence comes from Iris pallida, assembly GCA_029216955.1. NCBI lineage: Eukaryota > Viridiplantae > Streptophyta > Magnoliopsida > Asparagales > Iridaceae > Iris > Iris pallida. The sequence continues at coordinate 25,969,136 of JANAVB010005598.1, forward strand.
ACCGTCGCTGGTGGCCTCCGTAGGGGTACGTACTACGGTACGGAATCCTATGGCATATTAGTTGTGAGCCAGTCCTTTAGGGCATCCTCTGCTAGTGTATATGGTCCACATTCGTCCCAGGAGTCTGTCCGAGTCCACCAGATGATGGAGTCTCTCCGGGACGAGCTGCTACGACGGATTCAGGACCAGTCTCAGCACCAGTCGGACGAGCCTGCGCTTATAGCACGATTGGATGCGCTCGACCGCAGCATTATAGAGCTCCGGAATATGACTGAGCAGACAGAGCGGAGCGTCACCGATCTTAGAGCGTCGATGAAGCGCAGCGTATTAGATCTGCAGCCATCACAGATGACCATAGGCGAGAGGCTGAGATTAATGCAAGATTCGGTGGCTGATAGCAGTGATAGAATGTTATCTACCATGGATTCATACCACTAGCGACTTGCAGCGTTGGAGCGTTATCGTCCTCCGGGTGCACCTTCATCATCGTCGACTCTGCCGGCGCCACTGCCTTCTTCATCGATACCGACTCTACCTGTCACGACCCGCACCCTGAAGAGGGGCACGAGCACGTGGTTACGTCCAGCCTACTCCACAGAATCGACGATAGAACGCTGTATATAGGGTCTGTAAATACTACGACTAAAACAGATAAATGTACCTGTACAGTATATACACTCCGAATGGAGGTGACATAGCAATACAGTCTCAATCACATAATCAAAACTAAGGTAGATAGCATGAAAAGAGATACGATAGATAAAATAGGAAACGAGTCCAAAATCCACAAGTCAGAGCTAACACAAATATCCAGAGTCTCAGATAATATAAGTATAAGGATACTACAAACTGAAATATACTAGCTGGCTCGCAGGCCAGACAAACCTAACTAAACTATGCTACTCAGGGTGAGCAAAGTCCAGTGGCTCTACCAATAAGCCACGGTCTAAATCTAGTCCATCAGACTCAAACCCATAGTAGGTCGGGCAGTCAGTCTCAGAGTCATCTGTAAAATTTGTCAACGGTAAAATTTGTCAACGGTACCCATAGTAGGTCGGGCAGGCAGTTCCATATGAATTGAGAAATACTATAAGAGACAACAATAATAAAATATAAGACAAAAGATATATACGACTTGGGAACCATTTGAAAGTCGAGTTACAACCTTTGAACCAAACAAGGACCGGAGTTGTAACCCTTCTTCCAAACAGAACTTGGTCTCAAATAATGGTACAGTATAAAAGGCAGGTAGAGCATGTGAGAAATGAATCATAGCATGGTGAAAGTACAGTAAGTAAAGGTGAACTAGAAATATAAGATATGACAATAAATGTAAAAAGGTGTTTTGAATTATTAGAGCGATATGTGATCGGCTAGGGAAACAAGAGATGGTTATCCACTTGGCCCGATAATCCGCGGTGTACTCAACGGAGAGTCATGCCGTCCAACCTGGATAACTGGTAATAGGGTGTCTGCAACACCCTACGTGAGGTGAGGGTGACGCTAGCAATGTATAGTTACAGGAAGGCTTGATCACATAACCCCTAATAATTCCTCTATCCCCGAATAGTATCACGGATCCGGATATGGCATGTCATGACATGGGTTTCAAGAGCAGGGGGCCAGCCCACTCCCAAATCAGTGTCTATATAAGTACAGGAACATAGGAATATCACATACCCATATACCAAGAGAGTCTATGAATAACATCTCATGACAGGATCCGACGTATACTAGTCCGTGAACCATCGTGACGGAAATCAAGTAAAATACTACGACTGAATCGAATACAGTAGATATCAAGATAATGAAAACTATCAGTGAATGTACTCACCTGTGGTCCTGAGCTGATAGGGTGAACAGACGCTCAGAGTGATCACAGACCTAAAATAAGGTACTATGAGTCAAACAGGGCTTAATACTGAAAAAAGGAAACTAATACAAGCCATGAATGCAAGTCTAAGTCAAAACTAGGTCAATCTAGGTCAAACTGAGTCATACTAGGTCATACTGGTTCATACTAGGTCATACTAGGTCACTGGGAGTCAATCCAAGTCAAACTAGGTCGAACGGGATCAACGGTTGACTTACAGTTGA